>CACRXP010000142.1:701593-720630 GCA_902702965.1 Spirometra erinaceieuropaei
GTGAACTGCATCGTGAGAAAACCTACCTGTACTGTCATTGCTGAAGAGTATTGCAGGGGATTTTTTGTGATGCCTGGGGCCTAATCAGCGATTGTAGCAGCTATTGGTCACACAGGACACCTCTTCCCCATCGTGTGAACAATGATGCGTTTTATTCCCTCGAAAAAGTGCTTTTTCTACGACGGTCTTTCCTCAGCCACTGCGGCAGCCATCGTTCACAGAACACCTCGTAGGGACATCCTCTCTTGTTCCATTATCCGTCACCTGTGGACGCGCCGGGTAACCAGCAGTTAGGCCACCGGATAACCCCTCCTCCCTGTGCTACTCACTAGATGCGCATCGTGCGTATGCTTCGTGCGGCAAAGTGGTTCTTCTTTGACGCTCTTTCCTCAAACATCTCACTTTTTCTTCTTTAGAATGAATATAACAAAATACACCTACTACTACTACTACTACTACTACTACTACTACTACTACTACTACTACTACTACTACTACTACTACTACTACTACTAACTACTACTACTACTACTACTACTACTACTACTACTACTACTACTACTACTCACTAGATGCGCATCGTGCGTATGATTCGTGCGGCAAAGTGGTTCTTCCTTGATGCTCTTTCCTCAAACATATCACTTTTTTCTTCTTTAGAATGAATATAACAAAATACACCCTGTGGGCGTCCTGCCCGTCGAACTTAACGACATCTTCTTCAGCCTGCACGCCGTAGGCATTGTAACTGTGGAAATACTACAGTGTGTTATATACGAGGTATGCTGTAGACCTGTTTTTTATTGCCAGCTTTTTGTAAATTCGGTTTGTTTATATTGCCCTTCAAACTATGCCTTAGTGCTGAAACCTAAATCTTAATTGGGTAAAGTCAACACAACTGACACCCCTGCAGTGTTAGTATGCTTCTGCCAGTTGTAGGCCTAACTGGAGTGCTTTCTGTACTGCTCTGCTATACTACAATGTGAGATGGTGCCGACAAAGACAAGGGGGACCGGAATGGCCATTTCTGGCTTATTAGCCGTCATCAGCCAGTGTCATAATTGATATTCCCGACTACAACCGACAGGACAACGGGCCCGTGGCTCAATGGTAGAGCGTCAAACTCCATGACCAAAGATCCCGGGTTCGAATCTCGAGTGATCTACACTTGGGATTTAGTATGACTGGCTGATGAGAACTAATAAGCCGGAAATCGCTATTCCGGTCTCCTTTGTCTTTGTCGGCACCATCTCATCTACGTCTACTACTAGTCGCTGTGTGACTGCCTGCGAGGGTTCTAGTTTGAGCTCCAAGGCACAGCGGAACGAGCATGTTCCGTAACCTGATCGGTGAGCGCCCACTGTCATACTACAATGTCTTAGAACCGAACTGGACACCAGTCTGGCAAATGGGTTGTATATTAAAACTTCATAGGCCTCGACAGTACCATCGCGTGACTACTATTGCCCACCCTTAAATAAAGTTTTACCAGCGTCCAGCATAATCCTGAAATCTCAAACTGGTATTTCAGGCGGGGAGGGGGAGGGAGGGGGTTGAATAAAGACGTCTAATTTCGAATTCAGGAACCACTGGAAACCATCGTCCCGCCAAGCTACACCACGCAATCGCTGTTTGATGAGCATGGCTTGGTTGGGTTTTCGAATAATTGACGCCATTACAGTCCATGCGCCCCGATTTGGTTTGCCGACTGGGGAAGGAAGGAGGAGGGGGCAATTTCCTGTCCACTAACTTGAGCATTGTTGACCGATACTGCCTCCGCGAGTAGAGAGTTTGTTGCAAGATGGCAACAACCTGTCACGCTGAGAACGAGGTTACCGACTCGTTTATGTTAGGGCCGACTTGTACAGCACCTTCCTCACATCCTGCTTCTAGACTCACCGTTTCCCAGTGGCATCACTACGTCGTAATGCTGGGGGATGGATTAGGACTCAACGACAAGCAAAGATAAATTGCCTTTCTTCGCGTGGCACACACGACCTAATCCCTGGTTGCGTGTGAAGCTCCGACCTCTGTTTCGAAAGAGCAGTCATAGCCTGTCCTTCCTCCTAACAAAGGGAAGTGAATCATCCCGTCGGCTGGCAATTTCCCACCTACAACCAGTTGCTTGTCGTGGTAGTCTAAAAACGCACTTGATTGTTTGGAACTAAAACTGCTCTGAATTATCACAAGGGAGCGTACCCCTACGGCTCTAGTGCACCTGTCTGGATCCAGTCAGTCGACTGATTGAACACAGTGACATGCGCTTTCGCGTTACACTCAATCTCAGCGCAGCCGGAGTAACTTATGCCACGAGGCCGTGTGGCCCCGTTTTGGGCCAATTCAGCAACGGGACAGCTCTTTCGTGTACAGCTGCGACCATGTCTGATCTACCCGACCTCCATGATGTCACGGACTGTGTACTTCTCCATGCGTGACGATCAGATCTGGACAGCTCAACCCCTTCTCTTCGCCAACGAGGGAGACCAAACACCGTCGCCCACCTCACGAGCTCAGTGCTGCTGCCCTCGACCCGGCATCGATACCCACGTAGAGGCCTCGAAGGAGAGGGGAGGGAGGGTCAACTCCAGACCTGGCTCGACACAGTCCGTCATGACGTAGAAGTGGTTCTTGGATCTTCGGTATTTGGTATTTGACTCATTCGTGGGGCTAACTACAATCTCTCCCAAGTAGTCCTCCACTGTGGCGTTGAGGTACAGTCTGCCTTGAACCGCAGGGACATTCAAACTGACTGATTCTTCGCTCTTATACTTCCGAGAGGGTAATATTATTGTTTAATTAAGTTGTGATCCGTTAAATGAGCCTGGAGGTGCCACTTGCTTACTGCAACTGCCATCGTAGGTGATCTTTCAGCTCTTATCATTTCGGAATCCTGTTGCTTTTTACGCCTCGACTTTTTGGCTGTAAATGAGTTTTGTTTTGGCCATGCTACATTTGAAAGGGACAGCGAGCTTCTTTTTAAGCTCCGAATCCCTTGCGGTTTGTTTGTTTTCAGCCTCGCTTTGTCTGAAATACAAAACCATGCTGTTTTCTTTCTGTTTCTTTTGTCCCGCCGTTTTTATTTCCCTCACCTGCCCCCTCACTCCTCTTTTGTTCGTCTCTCTCCTTTGTTTAGAGGGGCTCGCAGCGGGTTTCAATCATCTGCTGGATAATTCTCTCAATCATGCTGGCCTTCATCGCTGTCTCCAGTGTGTTGGCGGGGGTGGGAACCATAAATTGGCTCACCTGTCTCTACTTTATCTCCTACGTCAAGCTGGCAGTGACACTGCTCAAATTTACGCCCCAGGTAAGTCGTCCCACAACGCAAGCACTAGATTGACACCTCTCGATTAGATGGAAAGTGTGTGCTTCTCGGCTTCGTCTCCATGCGGCTCCTCTGCTGCATGTGGGATCCGAGCCTGAGACCACCACGATGTGCCAAGCGCCGTGGCTTGGAAGGCTCCCGACTGACGACTCAACGCAGTCTGTCCAGTTTTATGTGCGGTAAAGGGGGCGGCTCAACAATCGTTTCTACGGAACTCACTCGTCCCGTTGTGCCTTACGGGCTCTCGCTCTCTCGAGCCCAACCAGCGGCCGTACAGCGACGCATGATATAGGCAGTATGCTATTGTCGGACGAGAACCGGTGCTTTCTACGTGCCCTCCAAACGGGCCACGTGTTAGATGCGCTGGACCATCACGGGGGCCAGATCGAACTTTGACAGGCGTTATCTGTGCGCAATAACAAATGCCAACATTTGCGGGGTGCGCTGGCGGACCCTGTTGTCGGCATTCGTCGCACAACCGGACCACTGTCACCACCCCATTGTTTTGTGGTCAAAATCCTGGTCATTTGTGTGTGGACCAGGGGGTGCGGAGTGGAGCACCAAGGCGATCATCCGTCCGAGCCATCCACCTGCGGCCTCCCTCGTCTCCGGTCTTCTTGACTTGGTCTTGACACCGGGCTCAGGCGGGGGAGGAGGAGAGAGTGTAGGTAGATGCTATGCAAGTCTACTGGCACTATAAACCCCTGCGTAAGTCACCGTCCCTGCTCCACAATGCAGTCTGTGGGGCACATGGTGGACATCATCGAAATCGATGGTCGAACTGTCATGTTATTGTCAACAAAGACAAGGGAGACTGAAATGGCCATTTCTGGCTTATTAGCCGTCGTCAGCCAGTCATACCCAACCCCGAAGTGTGGCACACCCGAGACTCGAACTCGCGACCTGTTTTTTTAGAAGTCCACGCCTCTAACCGCTGGGCCACGAGCCCGTTGCCGTGTCGTTTTCGATCGGGAATATACAATGGTAGAGACGTGGACTTATAATTAACAGGTCGCGAGTTCGAGCCTCGGGTGTGCCACACTTCGGGGTTGGGTATGACTGACTGAAGACGGCTAATAAACCAGAAATGGCCAATCCAGTCTCCCTTGTTTTTGTCGGTAATGACAGTTGTTTGTGTGTTGAATGACAGTCTAGTGGGCTGAGAGTCAGACTGTCTGAACTCCCTCTTAAAGTGACCTGTCGCACTCTCACGCATGTGTCCTTCAGTCTTTGACTGACTGGTTACCCGGTCTTTGAAGGGTAACGGCCCGGGCAAATGAAACACTGCGTATCACCCTTCTGGACCTAAAGGTTTGAGGGCGTCTGCTCTGCCCGATCAGCAAACCATTGCTCTCGCAGCCTGGTATGAGCTGGCAGTTCCCTGACACTTGGTTCCCTGTCGACAGATGCGGTTGCGTCCCCGCTGGATATACGGGTGGTGAGTGTGGCTGCCCAGTCGTCATCCTCATTCTTCTGACGCGTTGTGGTGCTATTGTTGGCTGAAATCCTGGTCAAGTGTTTGTTGTGGACCAGGGGGTGTGGTGACACGTCTAGGTGCGGGTCCGGCGGCGCCAACCACCTGTACACTCCCTCATCTCCGGTCTTTTTGACTATGTCTTGATAGCGGGACCAGGTGGGGGAGGAGGAGAGAGTGCGGTCGGTGCTGCGAAAGTCTGTTCTCACTATAAACTAATTCACGCGCCGTGCCATCTTTACAGCGTCAGTCATGATGGTCGAACAATCGCGTCTGATGCTAAGAGAGAGAGAGATAGAGAGGGGGGGGGGAGAGGGCGGGAGAGAGGGTTGGTAGTGGAAAAGTTTACCGACAAAATACCAAGGAGGCTTTGTCCTTTTTGGCCAGCCAGGACCGGACGGGAAAGATCTGGGCATGTGCATCTCGCTACAGTTAGTCATTGGGTAAGGTGTGGTTATGTAGATGGACACAACAATTTTGACCTACTTAATTATTTGGAGTTGGCGTTATTACGTCGGCATGGTGTTGCTGTACGTTGCGGTGTGTGTTCGGTTGGCGGTCTTGTTTCTTTGTGACCGTGTCTACCTTCTTCAGTCTCATGCCGGTGGTCCTTCTTGACTTTCGGCCTGTCGTCTCCTTCCAACTTTCGCGTTGGATGTTTCAGGGTTAGGGTTTAGGGCTGCGGTTAAGGGTTAGATTTAAGGTTAGGGTTAGGGCAACTATTTCTCAGCCACTCCCAATAGCTTTTCTTTTGCATACAATTATATGACCTCGTCGCCTGTGTGTTCCCCACCCCCCTCCCCTCCCCTCTAAAAACCCCTATTACCACCGGTCCCGTATTACAGGTGGCTGGGGTTTGTTTACCTCATCTGACCAATCATTGTACTCCACGCTCCAGTGGTTCGCATTATTGCCCTCCGCGAGGTGACAATCTTCACACGCTGCAGAATACCCTCCATTGCTCTGATTTGATTGCATGACGAAATGTAGATTCTGGACTGAGTTGTAGTTATAATTATAGTAGTTGTAGTTATGTGGCCCTCTAGATAGGGCATGGGGATAGGAATCGCTTGCAGTAGGGTTGACTTTGAGCCAACTTCCAGTGAAATTAGGATTAGGGTTGGGTTATGGATAAGGTTTAAGGCTAGATTTAACAACAAGGTAAGTCAGGATCGGGCTGCGTCGATTGAGCCCGCAATACTGATTACTGTGGAAACTTGGCCCATTCCCAGCCAACTGCGTAAACCACAGCCCGGAAAAATGTCGGCCCAAGCGTGTATTTTCCCCAATGTTTTCTTTAGGATTGTATGAAGGCGAAATCATCGGGTTCCCCAATCACACACTACGTACTTTGTCTTCAGCAAAATCACGTGTTTCTTGGCCTTCCGATGGAGAGGCCTGCTCCTGTTCGTATGAACCATACTGTTTTCTTTTAAAACGTCATGAATACACCGGCAGGTACTGCACTGCACGATTAACCGTGTGAGCGTCTGAAACTCCGCACGATTTCGAGGGATTAGGCTCTTCAATGAGTTCCCCAGCGTTTTTTTATATGCCATCTAGCGTATGAATGTGGATGGGGAGCTACTAATTCCGCAATTTACTAAAGGAAGGACTTGGAGTTACAGTACGTGACCTTTCTCGTGAAATCTGATAACGAAAACTGGTGTGTTTTAGCGTTCCCCTAGCCTTCTGGCGTATGAATATGAATGCGAAGGTGCTAATTTCGCGATTTACTAAAGGAAGGACTTAGAGTTATGTGCTGGAGAAATAACTATTTAGGGCCAGTCTCCCGTGTCCGTGTCGGCAATCTCATTCCAACGTTTAAATCTAGGACAACCGATTTCTTCGGAATAACTGCATGACCTCTAGGGGGAGACCGTTGTAGTAGAAATTATACTTCTAGTAATACCTCTTGTTTGCAGAATGGGCATTACACGGTCATCCCGCAGAAGTTGGCGGTCTCCGACTTTAATGTTCATTTGGGATTTCGTTGTTAGCTCTTAGAAGTAGTGGCCTGGGGCACTTAATTCCAAGTCCTCCGCTTAGTAACTTGCGAAATTATCAGTCCCACGCTCATATCTGGAGTTCAAATAGCAGGGGACCCACTGAGGAGCCGAACCCCTCGCAGATGCTCCGTTCAACAGCGGATACATCGACAAAACATGCGTCTGGAGTTTTATCTAGTACTTATTTATGCAGTAGGATCATGGTAAATGGCAGCATAGTGGTATAGTGATACCGATGGTGAACGCCCATCTCTACCATAAATAGTATTCCCGATCACAATAAACTGGACAACGGGTCCGTGCTCAGTGGTAGAGTGTACACTTAATGATCCGGATTCGAGTTTCAGGTACTGGGTGATGACGGCAGTTAAGTAGGAAATGGCCATTCCGGCAAGATGTGGTACACTGCGACCCACTTTATGTTGCGTAAGTCGTACTTGTAAGTATTCATATACGTATATGTATATATAACAAAGTTGTGTAACTTTGTTGGTGGTCTACCACTATGGCAAGGCCGGATGCGGCCAAAGTGTTGAAATCCTTATTGATATCTTCACCGATTTCTCCGTCCACAGCGCTCTAATTCCCTAAAAGAAAAATGGATTAAACTTACCAGACTGAAAATTTGCCGACAAGAACACTAAATATTTCGTTTGCTTACTTGATTTATGTGGAGGAAATTGGTAGCAGTCGTGTGAAACCCGATGCTTCAGCGGTGTGTCGTGATCCTAAGATGCGAGGACATGTCGAGGAAATCAGCACGTATTGACTGTAAGAATTCCCGCAATGCGAAAAGAATCCGGACCGTTAACTAGTTATGTAGACGTATTGGGACACCGCTGCCGTCTCCGCGATAGTATAGTGGTGAGTATCTCCGCCTGTCACGTGGAAGACCCGGGTTCAATTCCCGGTCGCGGAGCTGACTTTTGAACCCAGCGACCTGAGATCCCGGGCTGTTTCCCTTACCGAGATGCTACCGTCTCCTTTTTAAAATTGTCCTTGTAACTACACAGGACAGACCAGGCGCATGCTCGGATCGCGCATACACGAACGTAAGCTGACTGTGCGACGAGGCGACGCATTATCTCAAGTGGCCACCCACACCTGAGTTTAACTTCGCAGCCACCAAAAAGTCGCCCACGCCGGAGACAAAAGAGGCCGAGAATTTATTGAAGCCTGGGTCTCGGGCGGAAACTCAGTCAATCGATTTGTCGATCTTGCGCCGGCGTATAGAGCCCTGCGCACCCACCTCCAGTCTTACACCGTCGGTTGGTCTACATGCCCTATAACTGTTGCTTGTTCCGTTGCTGCCACGATCTCCGACGATGGACTCCCGCGCGAGTCTAAAAGCCCCCAGGACAATAAACAAAATGTTCCGGTGCTCGAAACCTCTTCTTCTTCACTTATGCCTACACCCGGGACTCGGAATTTCGCCTTCACAATTATCCACGCAAATGTTGAAGCCGCCCGTATGTTTCCATACCAACAGCACAGGTACCAGCTAAATAACCAGACGTGGTAGTCATTCGCTCCTAACCTCTCACCGGGTATGCAGGGTCGTGTGCATTGTTAATTATAATTGCAAGGGCTAAAATCCTCCAATCCTCGTTTGGACGAACCACGAAAAGGCGACTGCCGCGACCCGGGATCGAACCGGGGACATTTAGATCTTCAGTCTAACGCTCTCCCGACTGAGCTATCACGGCACGTATGACGGCCTGAAACTCTGCAACTAGCACTCACACGCTCATAAGTGCAATGCCGACGTCAAACGACTCACAATGTGTCTCGCTAGCATACTTAAATCAGAAGACGAGATGGCGAGCATACGTAGCTTTCGATAAATGCTCGTCGGGCCAGTACAATTACATGGGAGCGTGGTAGAAGTAAAAATACGTCAGTGATAAGATAAATCGATTAAAGTTCGCCATAAAACACAGGCTGGGTGTTTAAATGTGGGGGAGGGGATAATAGCAGTCAGTGTCAGGGGCGGGATGAGAGCGGAAGGGCGCAGGAGTTATAGCGTTAGTTGACCTTCGAGCACTGTAGGCGCGGAGCCTGAACGTGGTTCTTCTGTGCGCACAAGATTGGTTTTCGCAACCTGATGGCGGCTGTCTCTACTTGAATCATCCAAGACTACTGCCACCAACCTCAGCAGTCTGTAAAAAATGGCCACTTACTGGGCGTGACGGATCACATGAAATGTTGGCCAAAATTCTGGAATGCGTTTCCGATTACGAACGATTACTTAAGTGGGGTTATTATACTGATTATCATGCAGCATACCCCTATAATATTTCGGACTCGCCAGGATGTCGACTTTTGAATGCACTTCCTTTCGACCTCCTGCAGAGATCACGCTCTGTAAAAATGACTACTTAAGTAGCATGCCTTTTTTCATATTGATTTTCGACGATCTTATAAATCCAAGCATATTTTATAGACAACACACACAGAAATATGCCTCATTTTGCTCCGTTGATGTGAAATCACATTGTCTTCATATTTTATGCCCGGAAACGCATTCCAGAATCTTGGCCAACATTTCATGAGATCGGTCACGCACTGTAAGTAGCATGAATTTTTCTCATCGATTTTCGATGGCCCTGTAAATTTAAACATATCTCACTGAAAACAAGCACAAACATATTCATTCTTTTACTCATTACGTCGTCTTCAAAATCTATACTTAAAGGATGGGTATAATTCGATTTTAAAAAAGTTTCCACTTATGAGATTTTCTAAGACCGTGAAATGTCCGTTCATAAAACATCGTGTCCTTGCACGTAGCAATGTCTACTATATGGCCCAAATCCACTGCTAAATTCTATGAACACCATAGGGTCTTCTTTTAATAGTGTATTGAAACGTATAATTTTCCGTATACGGAGAATACGCAGCATGTAGTTTGGAGACCCTGAATGCAAGTGTAACGGCAAGTCGGGTTCGAAATTACTCGGCAATTGAAAAAGTTCTTTAAAACCGAATTTTACCCCTCCTTCAAGTATGACATTTAAAAAGGCGTAATTTTCCACCAAATGAGTAAAAAATGAATATTTTTATGCATGCTTTCTGTGAAATGTATTCGAATTTATAGGGGCATCAAAAATTGATGAAAAAAATTCATGCTACCTAAGTAGTCATTTTTCCAGAGAGGAGTTTTTGCGGCAGCCGGAAGGACGATCGTTCAGAAGCTGGCATTCTGAAGTAACCGAACCATCTTGAGATTATGCTGAAAGGGATTAATATTGCAATCCTGCTCAAGTAATCTTTTCGAGTCGAAAACGCATTTCAGAATTTCAGTCAACATTTCCTGAGTTCGCACGTCTACTGTATATACACCGTGTCGGCATACCTGTGGCCTGCAAATCTTCCAAAATCAGGGCGCAATGTGCAGTAGGTTGACCAGAAAACTGTTCAGTTTTGAACGAAGTATTTCAAAGTGAGATGTAGATGCTAAGTCATACTTTTCATTTTACTGTCGCTTCTCATCCGTCCTATTTAGGAGCTTGCAATAAATGGTGTTTTTGGAAGGTCTCATGCAGACAGGTTGACCACTGAATAAAAAAATTGTATGTTATCAGGAAGCATACATATGACCTGTCATTACTGACGATGATACAGCCTGCTGAGTACTAAGACGTAATTCTCTAAATGCTGTTTGGTATGGCTGTTTACGCGACACTTTATGATTATCAAAACTGTCAGAATAGGACTTTACCTGAAATCGTCCTCAGAAAAGTTGTTTTCTTGGAAATTGTTTTCTTAGGTAATGACTGTTTAGGTCTTGAGACCTATTCGTGGAAGCCAGAGAAGAAAACGTCTTTAAGCAAATAAGTTCTCGCAATGGTTTCCTCTAGATGTCAGTCTGATCTGTTAGTTTATGGATTAACACCCATATCGTCCATTATTTCCGAACTAACATCCACAAGAAATATATCAACTTTTCCCTGGTTATCAAAAGTTAGACATCCGAGTCGATAGTCTGAGAACTGTGAAGGCCTCACCGGCTGACTTTTCATAGGACTTGCCCCGCTCTCCACTGCCAGAGGGTTTTGTGCAATAATCAACCAGAATTGTAAGTAAACGCCTGAATTAACTGTCCTTGGGCCGATCGATTTTTTTCCTGCATTTGATGCCTTGGTCTTCTTCCCCCTATTTGTAGATGTTGACGACGATGCGTTGTGTGTCGTCACTCCAATGGGGCTCGGTCGCACTTGTGCTTCCCTTTTGGGTGAATTAGTCAATGGGCTGTGTTTGCTTAGTATTTTTGAGCTCCGCGTGACCATCTTGTCCTGGCCATGGCGTAGGAATGTGTTGACGTAGGACTTTGCCAAACTATACGTAGGAGTACCACATAAGGAAACGATGGATTTAAGCGATATGTGTGCTTTGTTGGCAGACCGTAAAACTGGACGGTGGCGGAGTCAGAGGGTCTCATAAGATTCCACTCTCTGGCTGCGGTTGCCCCATTTGCTCTGAGTGCTGCCGGGCACCTGTTTATCGGAGTAAGACAATTTTTTGTTTTCCTAGCTGGACAAAGTTGTAGGATTGTAGTTCATTATGTAGACTCGAGTTTGCTCGCCTTCGGTTCCGGGTAGAAGGTTCACGGACAACAGTGGCTTCTGCTAATCACTTCCTTCAACGTTTGAAACATCTGAATTTAGGGCCAGACGGATCCATGGTATTTTTCGATTTCATTTCACTCCATACCTCCATTCCAAAACAACTAACGTCTGAAATTATGAGAAAACTTCTGGATGACCTCTACGACAAGAGGGACAATCACCCGATGTCCTAACACATTATCGAGCTCTGGCGACTCCATAAAAACATATTTCACCTTTGGTGGACAAGTATTTGAACAAAATAAAGGCACCCCCTGGGCTTCCCCATATCAGGGCTGATTGCTGAAGTGGTCCTTCGACGGATAGAACACTTGATGTTCACCAAGTATCAACCGAAGTTCTGGGTTCGTTACGTCGATGACTCTTTCGCATTCTCAAATCATCTGACGTGGAGCGCCTTACAGAATCACTGACTTCGGTTGACCCGAATATCTAATTCACAACGGAAGCTGAAACTGACGACCAACTCTCATCCCCAGATGTCCTTGTGAGTCACTGTGCAACTGGGCAAATGCAAACTACCGTTTTCAGAAAAGCCACCAACACAAGACAAATACCACGTTTTAACGGCAATCATCCTCCTTCTCACACAGATGCAGCTGTGTCCGTACTCTATTCCAAAGAGTTGAAACACACTGCAGCACGCCAGTCGGCAAAAGAGCTGAACGACCTTTCAGACCAACGGATACCCAAGCAAAGCCAGCGCCGAGTGAACAGACGACGGCCACAAGACGAACATTCCGGAATCTGGACAGCTGCTCTTTATATTAAAGGAGCCTTCGAGGCGGTCGTACGACTGTTACGACCTGCCAGAGTAGGCACTGGTCATCTACCTCAGGCAATAAATTCGTCGGCGTTTTATGCAACCCAATGACATACTGCCATCCACTGAAACTTCAGCAGTTGTTTATCAAATATGTCTTGAGGATGGAATACTACAACTCTGATGGGGAAACCGAATGGAACTTGCGGGCACGCCTACACGAGCACAAGGCGGAACTCGGAGACTAGACCCGAACTCACAGCTTACAAATCACATCGGCGAAACTGGCCACAGTTTTGACTTTCAAGGCCCAACCGTCCTAAGCCGGGGCACCTCATGGACAGAACGCCTTACACGTGAGGCTTGATACTCAGATGCCAACTCCATCAACAGGCGTGTAGACCCTCCCACGGCCTACAAAGTCCTACGCCACTACATATGCCATGACCAGGACAAGATGGCTACGCAGAACTTAAAAATACCAAGCAAACACAGCGTAAATGCGACCGACCCTTATTGAGGTGACGACACACAACGCAGGAGGCTTCCATTATCCACAAACAGCGGGCAAATGACCATGGCGGCGAAAAAAGAAAAAAAATCGATCTGCCCAAGGACAATTAATTCGGGTGTTTATTTACAATTCTGGTTGATTCTTTGCACAAGACGCTTTGATAACGGAGAGCCACACAAGCCTCTCGAAACGTCAGCCATACAATGCCCCTAATCCAGTGAGCCTCTCACATTTCCCAGATAAATTTTTCCTTGCATGCGCTTGCACAAATCACGCCCGTATTATTTATGCAACGAGCGATGAAAACGATCGTGCTGGTTTTTTCGGACTCGTTTGATAATCGCTTACTGATTATTATACCCGTCCGGTCTTACTAAATATCCTGCAGAGGAACCTCTAAAGATCAAGTAATTTACATCATGAAATAATGAGTTTAGTAGTTCATTCATAAATTGGACATTAGCTGAGCTTAATATCTAAAAGTTTTATAACATAAAAGTGTTTATTTACAATTCTGGTTGATTCTTTGCACAAGACGCTTTGATAACGGAGAGCCACACAAGCCTCTTGAAACGTCAGCTATACAATGCCCCTGATCTAGTGAGCCTCTCACATTTCCCATATCAATTTTCCATTGCTTTCGATTGCACAAATCACACCAATATTATTCACGCAATGAGCGATGAAAACGATCGTGCTGGTTTTTTCGGACCCGTTTGATACTCGCTCACTGATTATTATACCCGTCCGGTCTTAATAAATATCCTACAGAGGAACGTCTAAAGGTCAAACAATTTACATCATGAAGTAATGAGTTTGGTAGTTCATTCATAAATTGGACATTAGCTGAGCCTAATATCTAAAAGTTTTATAACATAAAAGTGGAATACAATTTAGTAAGTAAAGGATTGTTTATTTTACGGTTGCTTCCGGAATAGCCGTTAAAGCCCGGAAATTATCGGTATGTCGAGACAAAAGATTGCTTAATGACATTATCGCTGTGTCCTGAAGCGAAACAACGCGCAGATCTATCATTTGGAAAGCCTGGAGTCAAGAACGCACGAACTTTAGTTAAACACGGCTTAGTTGTTTACATTTTGCCCATTTGATTTATAAACAAAAAAGCATAATTTTTGAGTTCACGGGGAAATACTTCACGACATTTCGCCACTTACCTCTACGCTCTTTCACAACTGGATGGGCACAAGTACACAAATATAGTCTGTTTAGGTGTAAACAATGGAAGTCATCTGAAAAAATGCAAATCTTTACTAAAACCCTCTTTATGCCTATTTAGAAAAACTAAATTAAAGCATACCATGCGCGAGGAAAATGCGTTCAACACAATCAACTAAGCTGATAAATAAAAGGCACAATTTTCTGGGTACATCCCACCGCTCATTTGGATTTTGGCTGGCGTACTTCTTGACGCCGCTGATCCGTAATCCATATACAGACTAAAATAGGTTTACTCTAGTACACCTTGAATACTGTCCGTCTGCCTAAAACAAGTAAAAAACTAAATAGACCCATTTATCTCCCCCCCCATTTCACTTTGGTTTCGATAGTTTTACACTTATGTTTAATCAACAGTACGCCAATTGAGAATTTGGTTTTAGTAAAAGTTTTTGTCCTCAATGGAATAGTAACAACAAAAGAACAAGGAAAAAATCCAGTACAGAATTGGACTTAGCTTTCTGATTTTGGCAGTAAGGGTTAGCGTGAATTAATGTTTAGGGAGGCACAGCTCGCACATCTACTGTATGAGTTAGCAATGCTTCCCATGTTTGGATGCCCATTTCGAGTCGTAGTACTATCGTATAGCTCATCAGAAGGGTCATTTTTCTTCCCTTCAACTAGCCAACTCCAGTACGGCTTTGAAAGCTTCGTTTCATTTTGTCCCTTCCTCTTCGGCCTGTCAGTGTATTTTTCGCTGCCCCTCACCTTAGATTTGGTTTGCTTCTTATAATCGCCGTTTTCTGGTTACTGTTTAAACCAATTTCAACTGTTCCCAACGTGACTTGGGACCGAATTTAATCATTTTTATGTCATTTTGCCCCTTCCCCCTTACCTTAGATATGATTTGTTTGTTATAATCACCGTTTTCTGGTCGCTGTTTAGGCCATTTACAACTGTCAACGGAGGAGTACCGAGGGCTGGAGCATCGGCCAGATTATTTGCGACTTCATCGGTGGTGTTCTGAGTATTCTGCAAATGATAGTAATCGCCTACAACAGCGGTGAGTACTTTGAACCCTCTGATTTTGTGCGTTTTTTTGACCCTTCTGCTTGACCTCTTTCTGTAGTATGTCCACGTCCGAACACCGTGTATTTAATCTACAAAAGACTTTTGACTGACTCGGGGCATTCTAAAGTTTTCACCAGAAACATACAGTGCGTGACCTATCTCATGAAATGTTGGCTGAAATTCTGAAATGCGTTTTCGATTAGGAAGGATTACTTGGTCGCGGTTGCGATACTGATTATCTTAAGGCATACTCTTATAACATTTTGGACTTGGCAGGATGTCGGCTTTCAAATGTACTTCTTTTCAATCTCCTGTAGAAAGCGTGCTCGGTAAAAAATGACTACTTAAGTAGCATGCATTTTTTCCCATTGATTTTCGATGGTCATGGAAATTCAAATATATTTTATAGAAACCACAAATAAAAATATGCTTTCTTTTAGTCAATCAATAGAGAATCACGTCTGCTTTATATGTTATGCTTAAAGAAGGAGTATAATTAGATTTTAAAAAAGTTTTCTAATTGCCAAAAAATTTGGAGCCTGATCATTCGTTGCATTAGCGCTTAGTGATTACACACAACAAGGTGCATGCGTTCCGCGTAAAGAAAATCCCATATTTTTCTATGTCATTAAAGAGATATCATACAGGGTCCATAAAATTTTGCAATGGATGCGGACCATGTACATTTCATGTGGAGCAGTGGTAAACGGCCAGGTACGATGCTGTGTGAATAAACATATCGCGGTCTTAAGCAGTCTCATAATTAGAAACTTCCTTAAAACCTATTTATGCTCCTTCCTTAAGTATAAAATATAAAGAAGACATGATTCTTTATTGATTGACTAAAAAAAGGATATTTTCGTTTATGGTTTCTATAAAATATATTTGAATTTCCAAGACCATCGAAAATCAATGGGAAAATGCATGCTACTTAAGTACTCATTTTTTTTACCGAGCACGCTTTCTACAGGAGATTGAAAAAAAGTACATTTGAAAGCCGACATCCTGCAAAGTCTGAAATGTTATAAGAGTATGTCTTAAGATAATCAGTATCGCAACCGCGACCAAGTAATCCTTCCTAATCGAAAACGCATTTCAGAATTTCAGCCAACATTTCACGAGATAGGTCACGCACTGTAAATATGCATCGGTAGACTCGAAGGCGAAGGAGATACGATATCAGGAGTTATGGAGCTCTACAGTAGGTGGACGAACTCATGAAATGTCGACCGAAATCCCCAAATGCGTTTTCGTTTCGAAACGATTAATTAAGTAGGGTGGTTAAACAGATCATCGTACAGCGCAATTCTATAATAATTTGGTTACCACAGGATACTAGCTTTCCAATGAACTCCTTCACGACTGCATGCAAAAATTACACTCTGTAAAAAATGACTGCTTAAGTAGCATTGATCTTTATCATTGATTTTCAGCGCCCTTAAAAATTCAATTATATTTCATGGAAAGCGTTCATACAAATATTCATTCGTTTGCGAATTCGGTAGACGACTACTTCTTCTTTCAATTTTATACTCGAAGGAAGGGTAGAATTCGGTTTTCACAAACTTCCGAATGCAGGATAATTTTGAACCCGACCTGTCGTTACACTTGCATTTAGGGTTTCCAAACTACAGGCCGCATATTTTACGCGTACGGAAAACCATGCTTTTCTCTACGGTTTTAGGAGGAGATCATATGGGGTTCATAAAATTTAGCATTGGATTTGATCTATATTGTTAACTTTACAAGCCACATTGGTAAATGCACATACATGACTTTCTATGAACGGCCATTTCACGGTCTTAAAAAAATCTCACAATTAAAATCTTTTTTAAAACCACATTGAACCCTGCAGTCGAGTATACAATTGAAAAAAGACGTAATATCCTCCCGAATGTGTAGAAGACTGAATATTTTTATGCATGTTTTCCATGAAATATAATTCGAATTTTAGAGGCATTGAAAACCAATGAGAAAATTGCACGCTACTTGAGTAGTCGTTTTTGATAGAGTGTGGATTTCGCATGCAGCCGGAAAGAAGTTCGTTCGAATGCCGGCATTCTGAGCTAACTGACTTATCATAGAATTATGCAGCATAATGACTAGTTCTACAACCCTACTTGATTAATCTTTTTGAAGCGAAAACGCATTTCGGAATATAGGTCGACATTTCATGAGTTAGCCCACCTAGTGTATTTTCCCACCGCCCTCAAGACAATTAAGCTGCTATAGTGCGAGGGTATGGACATCGTGTTTACCATCCCTCGTGTCCATCCGTCCGCGGTTGCGGGAAGAAGCGGATGTCGTTGTCATGACTGTCTGCCTGGCCGCCTCGCCAACTCAGCGCACTACTCACTATAATAAATCTGATGCACTTAATGGTATTACTACACGCGAAGAGTCCTGACCTGAAGCTTTGCCGAGTGGCCAGTAATGTGTATGGTATTACCGACAAAGACAAGGGAGACTGGAATGGCCATTTCTGGCTTATTAGCCGTCGTCAGCCAGCCATACCCAAGTCCGAAGTATGGAACACCCGAGCCTCGAACTCGCGACCTGTTAGTTTAGAAGCCAACGCCTCTACTCACCGGGCCAAGAGCCCGTTGCCCTGTCGGTTTTCGATCGGGAATATACAATGTTGGGGGGCGCTCACCGGTGAGTAGAGGCGTTGACTTCTAAACCAACAGGTCGCGAGTTCGAGGCTCAGGTGTTCCACACTTCGGGCTTGGGTATGGCTGGCTGACGACGGCTAATAAGCCAGAAATGGCCATTCCAGTCTCCCTTGTCTTTGTCGGCAACACCATTCTGCCTATATATCATGCGCCGCTGCGCGGCTGCTGGTTGGGCTCGAGAGAGAGCCCTTAAGGCACAACGGAACGAGCGAGTTCCGTATGGACGATCGGTGAGCGCCCCCTAACATAGTAATGTGTATGTGAGGCAACCAGCTGGCGAACTGTAAATCAGGTTCAGTGGCTCCGTCTAAAAGTGGCCCCTACGAGGGCAGATTGTGTGTGGCACGCGTAGACGTGCTGCTTGACGGCGCCTGCGCCGATCTGCCCTGTTGGCACAGTCTCTTCGGAGCCTAACGGGTGATGGGGGGGGAGCTGGAGAGAGTGAGATTGGCGTCGCGTAAGTCTGCTCAAGTCACCGCTTCTGCGCCCACCCCCCGTTGGGCACACGGTGGACGCCGCCGACGATCCCCACGGCCGAGCTGTCATTGCCTCGCCCAGCAGCAGAACTGCACTAAAAATTTCATGTGTATACTGAGGAGACCGCCTGCCGCACCCTTTGCAGTCGCGCATTGTAAAAGTTTCCCATGAACAAATATGTTACTGACAAAATTTTAGTAAGATGTATATTTAACATTTATATTTTGTGTGCCGTTTTCAATAGGGTCATCAAGGGCATTGCCTATTACCCTAAAAAAATACAATACAATACAATTCATTGACCATGTGGCGTGTAGGCGTCTACTTACCGCCTTGGTGTGGTCACCCACTCGTCAACGCTGACGTCCGCCTCACCGTTGCTCACTTGGGTGTTGCCACTCGAGTTCGCCTTGTGTGCTCCGTATCCTGCCTTCGAGGTTTGGCATACATGAAACAGCGTCCGTGACTCCGTGTGTGATCTCCTCTGTGACGCCCCCCACCCCCCGGCGAGCAGGCAAATAGAGTTCATCGCAAGAGCGTGCTTCATCCTCGTCTTTTTATCAGTCCATTTCTATTTTTCTTTGGAAACAAATTGCCAACCAGAGCAAGGGAGACTGGAATGGCCGTTTCTAGCTTATCAGACGTCGTCAGTCAGCTATACCCAACCCCGAGGTGTGCAATCCCCGAGGCTCAAACCCGCAACATATTGGTTAGGAGGCCGACGCCCCAGCCGCTGAGACACGGGCTCGTGGTCTTGTCGATTTCTATCGGGAATAGATGCGCATCGATCGGTTACGCGACTTAGCCGCCCCGTTGCGCTTTTAAGGAACAATCTACAGTCCCGCCCGCCGTCACATAGCCGCGAGTATTATGCTCAGACGTATTGCCAACCAAGACAAGGGATGGAATGGCCGTTTCTAGCTTGCCAGCCTTC
>CACRXP010000142.1:720911-732684 GCA_902702965.1 Spirometra erinaceieuropaei
TCCTGTTCTTCTTCTTCTTCTTCTTCTTCTTCTTCTCTCCATCCGTTTAATCGTCCTCTACTGTTGTTCCCATCTTCCACTTATTCCCACCCCTCTTACCTTTTTTATTCAGTATGCATGTTCATCGTTTTATTCTCTCTAGCCGCCATTACCTAGGACCTATCTATCCCCTGGTACCTTTTAATATCCACACCCGCTGCATACCCTCCCTCTGTTACTTCATTGTTTGGTCTTTTAGACGACTGGACCAGTCTCTGGGGCTCTCCCACCAAATTGGGCCTCGCTCTGTTCTCCATCGGGTTCGACTTTTTGTTCTTTGGCCAGCACTACATTTGCTACCGCGATAGACCAGCGGTTATCGTCGTCGAGGTAGCTGCCTCTTCGAACCACCCCGCACCTGGAGAGGGGCACTGTATCCCAGACACCGGACTTGTTGACACGACGGAGGAGACTCATCTTCTGGATCACGCAGTCGTCTGATTGCTCCACCCAAACACTCGCCCTTCTCAACCCTGATCTCTCTTCACTAAAGCAATTCAAGCCGACGTAATTAATTTTAACCGAGAACCTGCTTGCTGGGCTCTGAGTCTCTTTTATCATCCGCTGCCCTTTTTTGATTATTTTCTATGTAATCATGCTTTTAATCCGGCCAGCTGCTTTTCATGTATTATTTTTTTTTACCTCGAAATCAATTTTTATAACTTCTTATTGCGCCCGATGGGATGACCTTTGTGTCCGTCTTGCCCGCCTCTTCTGTGAGATGGAACTGTCCATGGGCAAACTCACTTTATACACCCCTGCTTACTTTCTCCATCTTGAGTTGTATCTTCTATAGATCTTGCGCATGGAGTAGTACAGCTTCATGCGTCGGAGCCTGTCGTTACTGGCCTCGGCGGCACATAACTTTAAACTGAGGTTTTGGCGAATCTGCGGTGCCCTTAAACGGGCGGCCTTATTAGAGTGGTTAAGTCCTGTGTGAAGTAGGTCATGCAGGCTGCACAGTCTAGCCGACACTTAGAAAAAGGCGAGGCTTTGTAATGGCGAGGTCTCAGGGCGGACACGCAACCGAGGTTTCAGTCGCCCTGTCCGCAGCCGAACAGCGAAATTGACGTGTCTCGTGGACCAGATCGGCGTTGCATGTGTTGTTTTTTGGATGTAACAGTGAGCTCGACAAGCATTTGGCAAAAGAAACTTGCCGTAGGCGGAGGCCCGTGAATTGTTGACCGTAGCATGTAATTCACAATGGCAGGGCTCCGAGTGGAGAAAATTCTTCGGGCGAGATCTTAGTACATTTCACATTTCCACATTAACTAATACGGTGCAACTCGCGGGCTTTCGGACGAGAATCGTTCTTACCACTCAGATTGTGATGAGAGGGGGGGACGTATCATTCAGTAGACGCATCCTAACATGAGATGTCAACCGAAATCTCGAAATGCGTTCTCGTTTCGCAAAGATGAATTAAGCAGGGTTGCAAAACTAATCATCATGCAGCATGATTCTATAATGATCCAGTTACCTCTGGGTGCCGGATTTCGAAGGAACTTGCCTCCCACTACATGCAAAAACTACACTCTGCAAAAAATGGCTACTTAAGTGGCATGCAAATTGCCCACTGATTTTCCATCTTAAAAATTCAATTATATTTCATGGAAAACACGCACAAAAATATTCATTCTTCTACTGATTCAGTAAAAAATCATGTCTGCATGCAAGTTTATACTCGGAGTAAGAGTATAATTCGGTTTTAAAAAACTTTTCTAATTCCCGAATAATTCTAAACGCAACCTGCAGTAATACTTGCTTTCAGGGTTTCCAAACTACAGGCCATGTATTTTCCGTGTCCGGAAAACCACACATTTCTCCTCGGTATTAAGAGCAAACCATATGGGGTTCATAAAATTAAGCTGTGAATTTGAGCAATATTGTCAACTTTACAAGCCAATTTGGTAAATGCAGACACATGCGTTTTACAAACGGTCATTTCACGGTATCAAAAAATCTTAAAATTAGAAACTTTTTGAAACCGAATTATACTTTTCCTTCAAGTATAAAGTTGAACGAAGACGCAACTTTCTGCCAAATAAATAAAGGAATGAATATTTGTATGCACTTTTTCATTAAATATAATTGGACTTTCAAGGGCATCGAAAATCAATGAGAAAATTGCATGCTACATAAGTAGTCATTTTTGGAGAGTATAGATCTTGCATGCAGTCGGAAATAAGTTCATTCGGAAGAAGGCACCGCAAAGTAACTGGATCATTATAGAATTATGCTGGACGATGATTATTTTTACAACCATACTTCATTAATCTTTTTGAACCGACAACGCATTTCGAAATTTCAGCCGATATTTCATGAGTTAGACCATCTACTGTGAACTCGTTAATGATTCACAGGCTGCTAGCGTCTCCCCGCCTCACTGCTGCTGTGTGCTCGACAATTCGCGTACGGAGTAATCTCCCAGTTTCTCCGACATAGTTGCTTTGTCCGCAACTGCACCAGACAGACCGGAAGCAACCATTATGCGCCAAGTCATGAGGCCAAAAGACCCACTGCCACCGCAGGAAACGTCTGGAATCGTTTACCGCATTTGGTGCAGTTGCGGACATAGCTACTACGTCGGAGAAACTGGGAGATTACTCCGTACGCGAATTGTCGAGCACGCAGCAGCCGTGAGGCGGGAAGACGCCAGCTCTCAGGTGGCGACTGATTTGACGGGACCCGGCCATATTTTCAGGTTTCAAAAGACTGAATTCCTCGCAAGTGATGACAACTATATTCCGTGCTGAGATTTTCCCTGGGCAGGGGAATCAGTCACATGGGGAGGGCGCGGGCGGACAGTTATCCCAGTGACAGTGAGCCACTTCGCTGAGCAATCGTCACACCAGCATCCAGCACGGATGACGAAATCACGGCAATTAAAGACTCGGACTCGGACCGACAAGCCACCATCGCATTAATTCCAACCCCAGCGGTGATTGCGGAAGCTGTTACTTACAGTGCGCATATGGTCCCACGGCAGCCACGTGCTATAAATACTGCACTCCTTGCGCCACCATCACCTTTATCTGTGACTGTCTCTGATGATGGATTCGAGTGAGAATCCGATAGGTCAGGCCAATAAATTTTTTGTCCCAGTGATTGCATCTTCGTCTTTTGAAAAAAACGACACTGCTTATGTTCCTACTTCCGCCTATTCCTAGTCTTTCGGAAGGTATTCTCGTATTCTTTTGGATAGATTCCGACTGGAATGATTTTCTAATCGTTGACATGTTTGACTGCGCCCCGTTCCCATATAATTATATTGAACTGGGAGGATTTGTAGAAAGTAAACGTATGGTCGCCAACTCGTCTTCTAAATATTGCTTTGGGCATTTTCGCAACGCTAGATATAGGAGTAGATCTGAATTGGAGTGCACATTCCTGTGGATTACTCCACCGCCCGAGCATTCATGCGGTTACCTTACAATCTCCATTATTAGAACATTTGGAAACCAGAATTTCCTGTAGGACTGAATACACGCTTTTAAACATACCTTCACACAACACAGGCATATGAAGCCAGCATTCTGGGAATCATGGGTGAACTTGTAGTGCCGTTCAGAATCAAAAACCGAAATGCGACTTAAGCAACTATCCTGGGATTTAGTTGACACGGGTGTCCACTGACACTAAAAACGACATCCTGCGCGCTGATGCGTATGAATTAGTAATAAGCAGTCATCGTTTTTGATAATGCACCCTAGGGAAATGGGAACACGTAGAGCCGGAAAACTTTTCAAGGTAGCAGAGCAGTCGGTCTCCCATGTTGGTCTGGCGTTCCGTTCTCTGACTTACCCCAGGGGGGCGGGGTGCGGGAGGGTAGATGTGTCGGTCTTGGGATTTCCGGTCTTCATTTAGCTCTGACTCGCAAGACCAACCAGTCCAGACTGCGCATTACCGGTAAAATGAGATTACACATTTGTCCAGGAAGAGAGACATGTCCGGATGACCAGTAATTGCTTTGTTTCAACGGCCTTGTTTAGCTTTCGGGGAATTAGGTCTCCACTGGGTCAGTCGTTTTGTGATGGAATTTGCACTGATTGCAGACCTCAAAAAAAAAACATTCAGGTCGGGGTGAGGCAGCAGAGTTCCGTTTCGAGCTACAGTAGCTGACAGAACGAAAAATAATTTTCCTGAAGCCAGCCTTTAGCAGAGTCATGCGCTATTTTCCCTTGAAGTTGTCTAATAATGGAGCTACCAGCTTAATTTTTCACAAAACGCCAACAGTAGGGTGAAGGGCTCCGCTTAACTGTCAGTAGACTGTGAGTCGCGTCATATGGGGTTTTATCTTGGCATCCCTTTGTAGGCCGTTGCAGACATTAGACTGCTAACTACGATTACTTCCCATGACCTCAAACCACTATGCAAACTATGTTATTTTTCAAAATTTGCCTTCTGTTTATCTTTTAATTAACGCGCAGGCTTCCGTTGTCATACGATAAGACTTTCGGCAGAAATTTAAACAATCTCACATTTTGTCAGCTGATCGTCTGGCGTGCTGCTCCACCGCTGAGACCCCCATGGGGGTACCGGTGGACCGAAGGCCCCCAAGTTAACACCAGCCAGCCGCATCCACCTGTGACGGCCCTTTCACGAAACTCGGCCATATTTCCAAGTTTCAAGAGTCCGAAATCCTCGCAAGAGCTGACAACCGCATGAGCCGTGAGCTGATCGAGTCATGGTTCTCGGGCCCGCAATCCATCAACAAGCGCAATGACCTCCCAGTACCATATTCAGTGTTGAGACATTACCTGAGCAGGGAAATCAGTCACGTGGGGAGGGCGCGGGCGACCAATTATCCCGATGACAGTGGGGCAGATTGCAGCGTCATCATCACGCCAACATCCAACAAGGATGATGAAATTACGGCAATTTACGACTCGGACGCTGACTGATGAGCCATCATCGCCTTGATTACGTCACCCAGCGGCGATCACAAGAGCTGTTAATTATAGTACGTATGTGGCCTCACGGCAGCTACGTACTATAAATAATGCAGTCTTTTGCGCCTTCACTATCCTTATCTGCACCTGTCTCTGGTGATGGGTTCGTGTGAGAATCAGAAACGTCAAGCCAATAAACTTCCTGTTCCAGCGATCGCATCTTCTTCTGCCTTTGAACTGCTTCCGGAAACTCGTCTGTTTGCCTCTAGCGGAGATGTGGTGTTACTGATGTCGCTTTTTTCAGGAGATGCTGAGTAGTTTTCTTAACCGCGCCCTTGGCTGAGCTATGCACTAGTCTTCATAGTTATTCATAAGTCACATGGAAAGATCATAAAGAGAACCGTGGAGATGGCTGCTATTTCGAACGGGATGATGACATTCAGCAAGCGCTCTTTAGCTCATGCGTTCATTGATGCGACACCTGGGTAGGCACTGATATTTCTGCAGTTATATGTGAAAGAATGAATAATTTTATACATTTTTTCCATGAGATATAATTGGACTTTTAAGGGCATCGAAAATCAATGAGAAAAAGCCACGCTACATAAGTAGTCACTTTTTGCAGACTGTAGTTTTTGCATGCAGCCGAAAGGAAGTTCGTTCGGAAGCCGACATCCTGAGGTGACTGGGATGTTATAGAATTAGGTTGCTGGATGACTAGTTGTACAACCCCACTTAATTAAGCTTTTGAAAACGAAAACACATGTCGGAATTTCGGTCAACATTTCATGAGT
Organism: Spirometra erinaceieuropaei; assembly: GCA_902702965.1. Taxonomy (NCBI): domain Eukaryota; kingdom Metazoa; phylum Platyhelminthes; class Cestoda; order Diphyllobothriidea; family Diphyllobothriidae; genus Spirometra; species Spirometra erinaceieuropaei. The sequence goes on from CACRXP010000142.1 coordinate 726,637, forward strand.
TAGCCCACCTACTGTATGGGCTAAAATCCTTGACAACGGATAGTTGACCAAGCTTTCGCAAGTGCTGTAAACGGCACAAACCTATCCCAACGATCCATTCCTTGATCCCAAATCGACATTTACCAGCTGTTAAGCTTAGTAACCCGCAGTCGAGTAAGTACATTTTAGTGACAGAAAACTGCAAGTGAATTCGCAACATGCATATTCCCGGTGGCTTTTCTTCTGGCCTTATTTAGACTCCCTATGGCCTAATCACTACCCCGTGAGAGCCCCTGCGGATTATCAAGCACCACCCACTCCCTGGTCGTCCGACCTTGGGATAAATGTTCTCTCCGCTCAAAAAGCCCTTTTCTCTGCGCGTATTACAGGACGTGGTATTGCCAAAATCTTTTCCTCCCTAAAACCAACCAGGTATGGAAGGATCGCGGGATGAAAATAGACAACAGATGATACTTTAGTTTTACAGGATACCATACTAGTCGCATTAGAACTGGTCAAAAGTCCAGACACGCCTGTTTTGCCGATATTCTGCCGCAGCATGGCACAGCTGCGAGGGCTTCGGCTCATCAGTGGTGATGAATATTATGCGGTCATCCCTCTGCGGCCGATGGACTTCAGCCCAAATATTCATACAACAAACCTCTGTCTGCGCTTATAGACAAGGGTCGGTTACGCTGTCCGAATCCCAAGTATAAGCGTAATGTGGACATTGAAAGTAAGGTAAACCGAAGGAGGGGATGTTGAAATCGTTAGTTAGGAAAGTAGCCGAGAGTGAAACGGAAAAGTCAATCTGAGATATGACAAATCTGCCGAGAGATTGAAGAAAGCTTAGAATCCCCGCAAAAGACCTAAGTGACAGGAAACACGAGGCAGCGATACCACAAACCTAACGGTAAAGCTAACCTCAAAAGTAAACCTAGTCCTTGACGCAATCATAAAGCTGGCGCTAACTTCAAACTTAACCTCACCCTAAACCTACCACAAACCCTTGGCTTAACCCTAACTCTAACCTTTGCCATAACCCTAGCCGTAAGTCCACCTTAAGCCCAACCCTAACCCCGACATTAACACTAAACGTAAGCCTATACTGTAATCAAAACCCTAAGTCTATCCGGAACCCTTAAATTTAGCTGAAACCCTAACCACAAACTCAATTCTCAGTTCGACACTAACCCAAATCCTGGACGCAAACCTACCTCTAAACGGAGACATAGGGTAACCCTTTTCCGTTTTAACATTGACTACTATACAACTAACGATTTCAGCATCCTCCTTCGGCTTCCTTACAATGCCCGGACGGCGTAACCGACCCCTACTGACCTTAGTATAAAATGATCTACTTCAAGTTAGCAGTCGCATTCTGGGGAAATTAAATGAAGCAAACCAACCTCTAAACCAAAACATAAGGCAACCCTTTTCCGTTTTAGCATTGGCTACTATTCGCCTAATGATTTCAGCATTCCCTCCTTCGGCTTACTTTACTTAAATTGCACACACCGCGCTTATACTTGAGACCCCGGCAGCGTAACCGACCCCTGCTGATCTACTTCAAGTTAGCAGTTGATTTCTGAGGAAATTAAATGAACAACAGTAGAGAATACTTCGATCCAGTGTCGCCACTGAGGGTTTGCTTTAATATCAGCGCCATGGGTTGAACGCTATCCCCCTCGTTTGAGAGCACGCACAGGGGGCAGCTGATACGAGGACAGTTTATGAGGGCCAGCTACGAAATTCGTTTCGCCAAGTAAACCGAAGGAGGGGATGCTGAAATCGTTAGTGGGGAAAGTAGCCGAGAGTGAAACGGAAAGGTCAATCTGATATATATGACAAATCTGCCACGAGATTGAAGAAAGCCTAGAATCCCCGCAAAAGACCTGAGTGACAGGAAACACGAGGCAGCGATATCACAAACCTAAAGGTAAAGCTAACCCCAAAAGTAAACCTAGTCCTTGACGCAATTATATTCTTACAACAAATATCGGTCTGCGTCTACAGACCTTTGGGCAAGGGTCGGTCACACTGTTCGGCTCCCAAGTGTAAGCGCAATACGAGCATTTAAAAGTAAAGTAAGCCGGAGAGAGGGGTGCTGAAATCATTAATGGGAAAGTAGCTGAGGCTAAAACGGAAAAGACGACCTGATGTATGACAAAGCTGCCGCGAGATTGAAGAAAGCCTAGAATTCCCGCACATGACCCGACTGACAGGAAACTCGGGACAGCAATACCCCAAACCTAACGGTAAACATAGCCGAAACCGCAAAACAAACCTAAGCTTTAATATAATTATAAACCTGGCGCTAAATTTAAAAGTAACACTTAACCCCAAACCTACCACAAAGACTAAGCCTAACTCCAACTGTGGGCCCACCCTGTGCCTAACCCTAACCCCGACATTAACATTAAACGTAAGCCTATACCACAACTCAAACCCTAAATCTAACCGGAACCCTTTAATTTAGCACAAACCCTAACCACAAACTCAATTCTCATTCCGACACTAACCCAAATCCTAGACGTAAACCTACCTCTAAACGGAGCTATAAGGTAACCCTTTTCCGTTTTAACATTGGCTACTATACAACTAACGATTTCAGCATCCTCCTTCGGCTTTCTTACAATGCCCGGACGGCGTAACCGACCCCCTACTGACCTTAGTATAAAATGATCTACTTCAAGTTAGCAGTCGCTTTCTGGGGAAATTAAATGAAGCAAACCAACCTCTCAACCAAAACATAAGGCAAACCTTTTCCGTTTTAGCATTGGCTACTATTCACCTAACGATTTCAGCATTCCCTCCTTCAGCTTTCTTTACTTACAATGTACACACCGCGCTAATACTTTAGACCCCGGCAGCGTAACCGACCCCTGCTGATCTACTTCAAGTTAGCAATTGCTTTCTGAGGAAATTAAATGAACAACAGTAGAGAATACTTCGATCCAGTGTCGCTACTGAGGGTTTGCTTTAATATCAGCGCCATTGGTTGAACTCTATCCCCCTCGTTTGAAAGCAGCCGAGAGTGAAACGGAAAAGTCAATCTGATGTATGACAAATCTGCCGCGAGATTGAAGAAAGCCTAGAATCCCCGCAAAAGACCTGAGTGACAGGAAACACGAGGCAGCGATATCACAAACCTGAAGGTAAAGCTAACCCCAAAAGTAAACCTAGTCCTTGACGTACTTATATTCATACAACAAACATCGGTCTGCGTCTATAGACCTTTGGGCAAGGGTCGGTTACACTGTTCGGATCCCAAGTGTAAGCGCAATGTGAGCATTGAAAGTAAAGTAAGCCGGAGGGAGGGGTGCTGAAATCATTAATGGGAAAGTAGCTGAGGCTAAAACGGAAAAGACGACCTGATGTATGACAAAGCTGCCGCGAGACTGAAGGAAGCCTAGAATCCCCGCAAAAGAGCTGACTGACAGGAAACGGGAGACAGCAATACCCCAAACCTAACGGTAAACCTAACCATAACCCAAAAAGGAAACCTACTCCTCAGCGTAATTTTAAACCTGGCGCTAACTTTAAACTTAACACTTAAAATAACCCTAAACCTACCACAAATCCTGGGCCTAACACTAACCATAACCTTAACCCTAACCCTGACCGTAAGCCCACTCTAAGTCTAACCCTAACCCCGACGTTAACATTAAACTTAAGCCTATACTGCAATCCAAACCCTAACTCCAACCGGAACCCTTAAACTTAGCAAAAACCCTAAGCATAAACTCAATTCTCAGCCCGCCACTAACCCAAATCCTTTAAACCGAAACATAAGGTATTCCTTTTCCATTTTAGCAGTGACTACTGTCCAACTAACGAGTTCAGTATCCTCCTTCGGCTTATTTTACTTACAATGCCCACACTGCGCTTATACTTCAAACTCGGACGGCGTAACCGATCCCAACTGACCGTATTACTAAATGATCTACTTCAAGTTAGCAGTTGCTTTCTGGGGAAATTAAATGAACAACAGTAGAGAATACTTCGATCCAGTGCCGACACTGCTTTAATATCAGCGCCACGGATTGAACGCTATTTTAGAGCACGCACATGGGCAGCTGATATGGAGGTCAGTTTATGAGGGCCAGCTACGAAATTCGTTTCGACATATAAAGTACGCGGGGATTATCCTTTGGCGCGGTCTAGCAGGGCTCTGAGCATCAGGCTCCTAAGTTTACGAGGAGTACGTGGATTGCGTGTGCCTCATTGTTAACCCACTCAGGTAATATACTCTCACCAACGCTAGGTATTCGTACCTTTGCCTCGCCCTATCTGATGACCGTGAGGTTGGCAGACGTCCTCTCTTGCCTCCGCATTCAGTCACCTGGACGGTTTGCACTCCTTCACGGATGCTTGAGTGAATTGGCCCCAGAACCCCTCCTAATTTATCGACTTTGTGAGTGTTTTTTTAGCATCGGAAACTTTTTCACTTGCTGGCGTTTTCTGACCTATAGCCTGAAGACTGCGAAACTCCCCACGCGTGCATATAAACCTACAGAAGGTGGGCTAACTTATTACACGTCAACTGAAATCCTGAAATGCGTTTTTGTTTCGAAAATATTAATTAAGGTTATAAAACTAGTCAGCATGCAACATAATTCTATAATAATTAGTTACCCCAGGACGCCGGCTTTCGAACGAACTTTTTCCGGCTGCATGCATACATTTTTCACATTTATTTTCGGTGCCGTTGAAAAGCAAATTATATTTCATGAAAAACAAACATAAGAATATTCGTTCCTCTGCTCCTTCGGTAGAAAATTGCGTCTTCTTTCAATTTTGTACTCGAAGGAAGGGCATAATTAGGTTTTAAATAACTTTTCCCATGCCCGAGTAATTTTGAACCCCGATCTGCCGTTATACTTACATTCAGGGCTTCCAAACTATTAACCGTTTATCTTTCACGTACGGAAAACAATACATTTCTCTACAGCTTGAGAAGGAGACCATAGGGGATTCATAAAATTTTGAAAATGGATTTGAGCCATGTTGTTAACTTTACTAGCCACAATGGTAAATGCAGAAACATCACGTATTATGAAAAGGCATTTTACGATGTAAAAAATCTCACAATTTCAAACTTTTTGAAAATCGGCTTATATTCCTCCTTCGAGTAGAAAGTTGAAAGCAGACGTACTTTTCTATCTAATGAAGAGAAGGAATATTTTTATGCATGTTTTCCATGAAATATAATTGAATCTTTAAAGGCATCAAAAATCAATGGAATAAATAAATGCTACATAAGTAGTCATTTTTTACAGAGTGTGGATTTTGCATACAGCAGAAAGGAATTTCTTTCGAAAGCCGGTATCCTTAGGTAACTGAATTATTTTAAAAATATGCTGCATGATGATGAGTTTTGCAACCCGACTTAATCAATCTTTTCAAAACGAAAATGCATTTTGCAATTTCAGTTGACATTTCATGAGTTAGCTCACTTACTGTACCCAGGAGAATGGAGTAAGTCTAGTTGCAGTACTAAGAAACACATGTAATTTAGCAAGTTTTGGTATACTGGTACTAGGTCGATGATCGGCAAGGGTATGGTTTGTGGCAGAGGTTATTTATTCGGGGAAGCAATTGTGCTAAAGGAGAATAACTGGCGATATTTACTTGTACACGTCAGTGGAAGAAGCAAAATGACCTCGCGGTGGCTGTTGCTTTAAGGTGGTCATCAGAGTAAAAAATATGAAAATATAATACCCTTTCGACAATGCCTGCAAATTAACGTTGAATTAATTTGCTATTATAGTTAAATAGTAAAAATAGTGTCACTTTTTAATTGCCGACAGTATGGTAGATCAAAATTTGTGATACCACAAAGTTCTTAGACGTTCAGCTCTTTTGCTCAACGCACATGCTTTCCAGAGAAAGTAACTCCGGTCAGCAACCATATTCCTGTCCGGTGATCTTGTCAGTAGTTTGTTTAGGCCACATTCTAGAAAAATCACTCCGAGGAGAAGCAACGGTTGCGCTTAAATAAAGTTCCAAACGACGGGTTGACCAACGTCTGTTTTCCCAATTTCTTCGTCATGCCAATGCGCGCGC
>CACRXP010000142.1:732821-921436 GCA_902702965.1 Spirometra erinaceieuropaei
TGGATATACATATCCTGATCATCGGTGACTAAATCATATTCTCACTCTTCAAGATTCCTCACGAATATAACCACCAGGGATGTTCCACTGGGTGATTACGTCAGCGATCTCGTCAGTCCCCGGTAAAATATTTTAGGGAATATCTACTGAAGACATTCCCTCGCGCATGTGCTGTGTTTAAAATTTAAAAATAAATACTTTTACCCATGTATGTGAGCCCTCCGCCCCATAATGGGTTGATCAAATTTTAAGGGCATCTATCATTTGAACGAACGAGCATGCCTCCTTGATATCGCTGGCCTTTCAAACTTTTTACGATTATCAGTTTCACATAGGTATATGCAAATAGGTGCACTTTTTCAGAACTTGGTTGAAATGCAAATACTTGTATCAGAAACCCGTCAACATGTTATGGACGTTCGTGGTTCTATGGCGGTGGATGTGCTTGCGCTCCCGCTGCGGATACCGATCGTGTGCATTGCAGCTCAGTTAGAATCCTTGTTAAGTGTTTGTTGTGGATTAGGGGGTGTGGAGGGGAGCGCCAAGATGCGGGCTCAGCCGCGCCACCCACCTGTGGCTCCTTCATCTCTAGTTTTCTTGAAGCTGTCTTGACACCGCGTTCAGGTGGGGAGGAGAGGAGGGCGCGGTAGACGCTGAGCAAATCCAATATCCCTAAAATCCCCACACGAGTCATTGTGCCTGACTCATCTTGCTGTGGAGCCTACGGTTGACATCGTCGGATATGACCGTCGAACTACCATATAGAGGTTCACGGACAGCAACTGAAGTGAACATGTTTGCTGTGAACACTGAGAAGCTGTGCGATGTTCGTTGCCTTCTTATAAACCGTCGTCTTTAGGGTAAGATGATACCATACTAACAGCAGAGGTACTAGCCAAAAGCCCTAAACGCGTGTTTCGCCGATGTTTTGCCGCTGCATGGCGCAGCTGCGAGGGGTTCGGCTCATCTGTGGGTCCCCCAGCATTCCCCGTGTGTTTTGTGGTAGATTTTCTTATTTAGAAATTGTCGCTTTTTAATTTCCTCAGAAATTATCTACGAAGTTGGAGAAGATCAGTTTAGTCAAGGTCTATAGGCACAGACCGAGAATTTTATACATGAATATTTGGGCCAAAGTCCATCAGTCAGTCGTCTCAAGTTCACCGTTAAGGTTTCGTCTGATGAGCACATCCAGGAAGGGTAACTGTTGTTCCTGTTCTTCTTCCCTCGTGAATTTTATATCAGGGAATACTATGTTGAGGAGGTTGTGGAGACATTATAGCATGTCCTTCTTAACGATGACAAACGTGTCTTCTACGTAACGGCACCAATATACCGACTCAAACTGGATGAAGGCATTCTTTTCTAATTCCCGTACGACCAGTTCTGCCACTAAATTGGAGACCGGTGACTCCACTGAGGTCCCTTGATCTGTTCATAAGTCTCTCCAGCAAAAGTGAACAACGTTTGTTGTTAAGAGTGAATTTCAATGAGATTGGCTGTGTAACAAGCAGTTAATGGCATACATATTTTAAAGGATAGCTTGTGAAATATTAACCGGAATTGCAAAATATTATCTCGATTGCAAGGAACTAGTTACATGACCTTATGGCAGGGACCATTCTGCAGCATATTTTCAAGATATCTGAGTCCTGCCAAAACCCCGACATCTTAACTTACGTCTTTCCTGCCAACTGAAAAAATTACACTTGCCCCAAATAGTAACAAAAGCAGTACGAAATTTTTCCACGAAATTTGTACGCTCTCACAAAGTCCAAACAAGCTTTTTAGGAGGCATACGCAAGATTTTCTCACTTTTAATAACTCGCAGGAACTCATGGTCCTTGTTAACCTTAACACTGTAAATAAGGACATGTATGTATAAAGTGTTTTTTATATCTTCAACTAATTTTAAGGGTCGGCCTACCGTTTGCGCTTGCGTACAACAAGCTTGCGCTTTCCTTCTGGGGAAAATCATAAAACCTCTGTAATCATAGGAAGACGCCATATTTATCTCAAGTTTTATATTGGATATAGACCATAATGCATACCTCTTACAGTGCAATAGAAATCGACCTATGTGCTGCTGTTCAAAGAAACATCCAACGTCCTCGATGGCCTCACAATTAAAAACTGTTCGTAACCACTATATATCCTTTTTCAAATAAAATATTTAAAAGTAAGTAATAAATCAAGAGCAATCTTTATACGTGTCTTCAAGGAGGTGTTTCTTCTTATTTATAAGAACATCTAAAATCATTGGAAAAATCCCACTTCTCAAGAATGCTAGCATCCTGGTGTAAACACAGTATCTCGAGATTATGCTGCACGACAATCGATATTCCAACTTTACCTTAACAGTCCATTTCTTGCCGAGGTCATTATTCGGAATTTCAGCTAATATCTCAAGAGATATATGATCATCTGTAGTAACAGTGGCAGTAGCCTATTCAGGCGTGCACTACTTCATTTCCCGTAAAAATTAGGTATATCTATTAAAATTGGCGATAAAGCTTGTTTTAACGTCACCTCGTCTTCAGGAATGAGCAGTGTGGGGACCATGCTTGGTGTTTACAAGGCACCACGGGACGAGTGATGGGCGTAAACTGATCTCTAAACGCAACAACAGCAAAGTTAATACTTTCGTTCGCAAAAACACGACAACGAATCCATGCGTCAGTTGAACGGCGTTGGAATTAATGACGTTTAATGATTAAAGACCATTGATCCGAGGCTCGGATCTCGCAAACATGGACTTGGATGGGGTTGGTTGATGATGACGAATAAATCAGAATTGGGCTTTCTAGTCTCCTTTGTCTTTGTCGGCAGTCTCTTTCTGTCCATACTATTAGCCGTTGGGCTACTGCCGGCCAGGGTTCTAGACTTCGTCCCAAAGTGCAACGAGACCCAATCAGTGGACGCTCTCCCAATACATATGCCAGAAGGGGGACGACAGCGACTTAGGGGTGGATCGATAAATAATTGTTTCGGATCTGTTTGCCTCCATTCAGCCATACAAAGCTGGCTTGCTCCGGGAAGCCAGTGCATCGGCGTGGGCTCATTCCTGAGTGAATATATACATATATACACCTCAGCGCACCTATACGGAATATGTGTCCGCAAACCTAGGCAGCAAATGAAACAATCCAAATTGCGAGCGCAGTGTTATTACAAGAGCTTCTAAGCCTATTATAAAAATACTATCACATAATTGAAGACTTCTTACCGTTACGCGCTTCCTGCTCGTGGTCAGTATTCATTTTTCAGAGGATTTAAATAAGCACCCGAGTCCCATAAATAAACCGATGCTGTCGGATTCAGACCATTGATGCCTTGACAAAACAGCGTATGGTTTTTCGTGGAAAGTCCCTTGGAGCCCCTGACCCAAGTAGGCTATTCTGTTGCTTAAGTATCACTCCAAACCTTCCTACATACTAGCCAATGCTTTTAAGACTGGCGAAATCAGAGCATTAGGCCCAGTTCTGTACTGCCTTTTTTCTTTTTTTTTAGTAATCACTATCCCACGATAGATAAAATTTTTTATTTAGAATAAACTCTCAATTGGTGCACTGTAAATTAAAGAGAAGAGTAAAACTATTGAAGACAAGGCGAGATGGAGGTATAAATGGGTTTGTTTCATTTTTTTCCTTGTTTTAAGCAGACGGACAGCGCTCAAGATGTGCTAGAGTAATCTATCATAGTCTGTATATGCGTTACGGATCAGCGACGTCAATAATTATACTGGCCAAAATTCAAGTGACCAGTAGAATACACACCGAAAATTGTGCATTTTATTTATCTACTCAGTTAGTTGTTTTGAGTACCCTTTCCTCGCGCAGAGTATGTCTTTATTTGTATTTTTAGTGGGATTAATGAGGATTTAAATGAAAATTTAGATTTTTTCTTCCTCAGATGCTTCCCTTGGTTAAACCTAAACAAATCATATTTGTGCTGTTGTGTTCATCCAGCTGTGAACGAGCGTAGTGTTAAGTAGGGAAATGCCGTGAAGTATTTCCATATTGACTCAAAAATTATAAATTTTTGCTTATGAATCAAGGGGGCAAATGTAAACAATTAAGCCGTGTTTAACTTGAGTTCGTGCGTTCTTGAATCCTAGCCTCTTACATAATAGATCTGCACGTTATTTCGCTTCAGGACATAGCGATTATGTCAGTAAACAATCTTTTGTCTCGACATACGATAATTTCCGGGCTTTAAGGGCTATTTCGGAAGCAACCGTAAAGCAGACTGTCGTTTACTTACTAATTTATATTCCACTTTTATGTTATAAAACGTTTAAATATTGGGTTCAGCTAATACCCAATTTAGAGAAGAACTACCGAACTCATTAATTAACAATGTAAATTACTTGATCTTTAGAGGTTCCTCTGTAGCCTACTTATTAAAACCGGATGCGTACTATAATTAGTAAGCGATCATCAAACGAGCCCGAAAAACCGCATGACCGCTTCCTTTGCTTGTTGTGCGGATATTATTGCAATGATTTAGGCAAGCGACTGCAAGGAAAATTGATCTGGGAGATATGAAGAGCTTACGAGCTCGGAGGCATTGTATGGCTGATGTTTCGAGAGGCGTCTGGCCCTCCGTTATCAAAGCTTTTTTTCTTCTTCTTTCGCTGCCTCCGTCTTCTGCCCGCTGTTTGTGGATGTTGCCGGCCTCCTGCATTGTGTGTTCTCACCCCAATGGGGCTCAGTCGCGTGTGTGCTTCCCTTTCGGGTAAATTATCAATGGGCTGTGTCTGCTTGGTATTTTTAAGCTCCGCGTGACCATCTTGTCCTGGCCATGGCGTATGTAGTGGCGTAGAACTTTGTAGGCGTGGGAGAATCTAGATGCCTGTTGATGGGGCTGGCATCTGAGTACCAGGCCTCAACTCTGAGAAGTTCTGTCCTTGAGGTGCCTCAGCTTAAGACACTTGCTCCTTGACAGTCAAAACTGTGGCCAGTTTCTTCGATGTGATTAGCAAGCTGTGAGTTCGGACCTAGTCTCCGAGTTGCCGTTTTGTTCTCGTGTAGACGTGTCTGCAATTTTCGTCCGGTTATCCCCACCTAGCTGTAGTATTACATCTTTAAAACATATTTGATAAATAACTGCTGAAGTTTCAGTGGATGGTAGTATGACTTTGGGTTGCATAAAACGTCGTCGAATTGTTGCCTGAGGTCGATGACTAGTGCCTATTCTGGCGGATTGTAACAGTTGTGAAACCGCCTCGGAGACCCCTTTAATGTAATGGATAGCCCTCCAGACTTCGGGTTGTTCTTCTTATGGCTGTCGTCTGTTCACTCGGCGCTTGCTTTGCCTAATAAAGTAACTTGGGTATCTGTTATCCCGAAAGAGGTCATGAAGATATTGTCGGTCAGCTCTTTTGTCACTGGTGTTCCCCAATATGTTTCAACTCTCTGCAATAAAGCACGGCCTCAGCAGCGTTTATAAGATAATAGAAGATTGCTGTTGACGTGTAGTATTTTTTTATGTTGGTGGCTTTTCTGAAAACGTCAGTCTGCAGTTGCCCAATTGCACAGTGGCTCACAAGAACATCGAGGGATGAGAGTTGGTCGCTAGTTTAAGCTTCCATTTCGAATTAGGTATTCGGCTCAACTGAGTTCAGTAATTCTTTAAGGTGCTTCATGTCAGATGATTTGAGAATGACGAAAGTGTCATCGACATAACGAACCCAGAACTTCTGTTGATATTTAAAGGACATTAAGTGTTCGATCCGTCGAAGGACCACTTTAACAATCAGCCCTGATATGGGAAAGCCCATGGGGTGCCCTTATTTTGTTCGCACACTTGTCCGCCAAAGGTGAGATATGTTTTTGTGCTGTCGCAAGAGCCCGATAATATGTTGGAACTTCGGAGAATTGTCTCTCTTGTCGTAGAGGTCAGCCGGAAGTTGTCTCAGATAGTCAGTCGCTAGTTGTTTTGGAAAGGGGGTGTGGAGTGAAATGAAACCGAAAGATCAGTCTGGCCCTAATGTCGAGTGTTTCAAACTTTGAAGGAGCTGAGTAGCAGAAGCCAATATTGTCGGTGAACCTTCTATCCGGAACCGAAGGCGAGAAAACTCGGGCCTACATAACGAACTACAATCCTACAACTTTGTCAAACTAGTGAGACAAAAATCGGCTTATCCAGATAAACAATTGTCTGGCAGCACTCAGAGAAATAGGGCAATCGTAGCCAGAGTTTGGTATCTTATGAGACCCTCTGACTTCGCCACCGCCCAGTGTTACGGTCTGCCAAAAGTGCATACCTACAGCTTAAATCCATCGTTTGCTTACGTGGCACTCAGAACCCTATTGAGGTGACGGCATAGAACGCAGGCGGGCAGAAGACCAAGGCGTCAAAAAAGAAAAAATCGATCAGCCCAAGGGCAGCTAATTCAGGCGTTTATTTACAATTCTGGTTGATTTTTTGCACAAAACGCTTTGGCAATGGAGAGCCGGGCAAGCCCGCCCGTTGACTAATTCACCCGAAATGGGAGCACAGGTGCAACGCAGGAGGCCGCCAATATCCACAAACAGAGAGTAGAAAATCAAGGTCGCGAATGAATGGAAAAAATCGATCTGCCAAATGGCAGCTAATTTAAGCGTTTATTTTCAATTCTGGTGGATTTTTGCACAAAACGCTTTGATAACGGAGAGCCGGACAATGTACGTTATTCCTGATCCGCTGCTCTCACCACATTTCTCAGGTGACTGACCGAATCTCCTATATTCCCTAACCTGGAAAATATTAACATTTTTTACAAATGTTACTTCAGAAAAATGGAGAGTTTGCGTATTATTTTGAATACTGCCACATCAGCCTAATGTCTTAAAGATGTTCTCTTCTCTAGCGTCCATAAAAAGATCTCGTGCTTTGTCGACCTAAACAGCCATTAGCTAACAAAACAATTTCCACGAAAACAGTTTTTCTCTGGATGACTTTAAATAGAGTCAGATTCTGGTAGCTTTGATAATCATAACGTTAAGACATCATTATGCCTGGGAGTCGGCTAAGTGTCTCGGAAGCAGCAGTAGTAAACAATAACTTAAAGAACAACTTAATACTCAGTAGGCTGGGTCATCGTCAGTGATGAGAGGTCATAATTATGTTTCCTACTAACATACAATTTTTTTATACCGTGGCCAACCTGTCGGCAAAAGACTTTCTGAAAACACCATTTATTGCAAGCTCCGAAATAGGATGTATGAGAAGCGACGCTAACATGAAAATTTTGACTTTACATCAATATCTCAGTTTGAAAAAATTCTTTCGAATCGGACCAATATTTTTGTCAACCTACAGCACATTGCTCTCTGATTTTGGGGATTTGAATTCCACAGGTATGCCGACACGGTGTATGCACAGTAAATGTGCCAACTCGTGAAATGTTAACCAAAATTTTGAAATGCGTTGTTGACTCGAAAAGATTACTTAGGTGGGGTTGAAATACTAGCCCCTAGACCGCATAATCTCGAGATAATTCAGTTGTTTCAGGATGCCTGATTTTAAAGGAGCTGCTATCCGGTCTCCTGCAAAATGTTCGCTCTGTAAAAAATCACTACTTAATTAGCGAGGTCTGTTCCCACCGATTTTCGATGCCCTTATAAATTCAAATATATCTTGCAGTAAAAATACACAGAAATATTCCTTCTTTTACTCATATGGTAGAATATCACATCTTCTGCAGATTTTATACTCGAAGAATAAGTATAATTCCGTTTTAAAAGTTTCTAATTATCAAATTTTTAAAGGCCGTGAGACGCCCGTTCAAAAAACTTTGCACCCCTGCATCACTCAATGTTGTTTTTAAAGTCCATAATATGGCCCAAATCTACTGCATAATTTTATAAACTCCACATGGTTTCCTTTTAATATTATGGTGAAATATATGGTTTTCCACACGGCATGTAGTTTGGAAACCCTGAATGCAAGTGTAACGACAGGTCGGGTTCAAAATAATTCGGGGTTGAAAAAGTACCTAAAACCTTATTATACTTATCCTTGGAGTAGAAAATCTACAAAAGGTGTAATATTCTACCATATGAGTAAATAAGGCATATGTCTGTGCATTTTTATTACAAGATATATTTGGATTTTTAAGGGCATCGAAAATCGGTGGGAACAGACCTTACTAGTTGAGTAGTAATTTTTTACAGAGCGAACCTTTTGCGGGCGACCGGATAGCAGCTTCTTTAAAAGCAGACATCCTGAAGCAAATGAATTACCTAGAAATTATGCGGCATAGGCGCTAGTATTTCAATTCCACCTAAGTAATCTTTTCGAGTCAAAAACGCATTTCAAAATGTTGGTTTACATTCATGAGTTAACACATCCACTGTAAGTGGAAAAAGCTTTAATTTCTTGCTTGTTGATTGAGTTTGAACATGTTTCTTTTAGTTGACTTCCCTTAATAAATACACAAGTTTGTGATTTACATCCTGCGGCTTTCCCAAAGATACATTGGCTCTTTAACATGACAGTCAGTAGCGTTTGCGTTCTTGTCAAGAAGCGCTGCTTCTTAGTCGAATGTTTTGGCCGATGCGGTTATACCTGTTTCTAATTTGTCGGGCATGCTTGACCAGCCCTTTCCACTAAGTGTAATAGGTGCTGCAGCTGAAAGGGCAGATTTCGTGAAGTTTCCTCGGTAAGACTGACATCTATTCGTGAATATTTAAATTATTCTTGACAGTCCCCCTACAGGGAAATTTGGAATTGGTGGTGGGATTCTCTCACCAAAGGGTGAGGTTGTAAAGCAGTGCGTTCGATAAGGGAATGCATACGTCGTTTAGGGAATGAGGGGGATAAAGTGTAGATGGGGGTCACTTGTGATCCGAGATTTATAGGGGGCCAGTGAAGACTAGTATCTCTCTCAAGATGTGCTCTTCTGCACTCCTGAAACTTACTGAACGAGTTGCATTAGATTCCCTTAAGTACTCCTCCGTCAATTTTTCTGATCCTCTACAATTTGCATACAAGGCAAAGCGAAGCACCTTGGATGCTGTTGCTTTAGTTGTTCATTCAGCTTTGAGAGACTTAGACAAGGGATGCCGCGCATATGCATGTGCTTTTCTCGACTACTCATCCGCCTTCAACACTATTCCGCGCCAACTCCTCCTGACCAAAGCAGCTGCGTGCGACACTCCGAGCTGGGTTGTCTCTTGGCTTAGAGATTATTTTTCCTCCCGCACTCAGTTTGTCCAGTCGGGAAGGAGAAAATCTTCTATTCTTCCAAACAATTGTGGAGTTCTACAAGGTTCTATCTTATCCCCTCATCTTTTCTCCCTACATACTGATGATTTTAGATCGCCAAACGACTGCCTGTATGTTTAGTATGCCGATGACATGGTCGTAAGCCACCCACTCAAAAACCTGACTCACCTACAGTCTTTAAAGGATGGCTTAGACCACGTCTCCGCATGGTCTTCGAATAATGGACTCCTACTCAACAATCAGAAATCAGTACAGTGTGTGTTTCGATTGCGACCCTCTCCCATTCCTGAACCTTTTGATATTCTTCCCAATGAGGTATCTTCTTTCCGGTACCTAGGTGTTACTTTATCCTCAAATCTCTCTTTCTCTCTTCATATGGAAACCCTTTTAACAAAAATTAAAAACTTGTTTATTATATTCGTCGTCTACGTTCATATCACACACCCCAGTCCTTAATCTGGCGATTCATAGATGGCTGTATTCTTCCACTCATTCTTTATTGTTCTCCAGTTATTTTTCCAGCTTTACTTAAAAAAGATCTAATTATTTTTAAACGTGTCATTCGAATGCTCGCCTCTGCTGCTGGTGTTCCCTATCATCTTTTAGTTGATATCATCGTGCAGCGACATTTCAACTCGGTGGAGCAATTCGCTGACCGAATTCTGAATGACACCGTCCATCCCCTTCATAATGAGTTAATGGCTGCGAAATCCTTACGCCCCACGCGTCGATGCTTCCGCCACATCCCTTGCCGCACTTTCGGCCTATCGGAATTCCATACTGCCATTTCTAGCCCGGTATCTCACCTGCAAAGATGTTGAAAAACAAAAACTAAAACTCGATCTTGCACCTTAAAGTCCTTTTTTCTTCATATATAATCATGTCCACCTGTCTGTCCAAAACCTGTTAATCTCTATGGTAATCACTGTGTACTGGAGAACCGTTTTTGCTGAAAGTTTTGAAAGTTCTTTTCAAAATAAAGCAGTCCTCTCTCTCTCTGCTCGTATGCCTTGACTGGATGCGTCAAGATCAGCATAGCAGTCGGCCTTGTCAATGATGTCGACTCCTTTAGTAACGTCCTAGTCAAAACCTTGACCACATGAAAGTAAGTGATAGGAAACCACGTCGTCTGGTAAACAGCAAACACGAACCTCGCATGTCAATAAATCGGCGGATGACTTTCAACATTGAGTTCCACGAGGCAATGGGTAACTGTTATTCTTCCCGCAAGAGGTCTTCGGGGATAGAATCCCAGCCCTGTTGATATTCGCCGGAGTCTGCCACAGAATGGCAGCCGAATTAAAAATGCTATTAATACTTGCTGTTTTCGTGATCTGAGAGAACGGAGCATCTATTTCGCGCCAACGCTGTGCGCCCGAACGACGAATGATTTTAGATGAAGTTATATGTCAAAACGGTATATTTTCACAAAATGGCTTCAGGAACTCTGTCCATGCAAGGCAGAATGAGGAATTTCATTGACACTCATTTTTTATTCAAGTTTGGTAGTGTAGCTGCTTCAGATGTATGAGGCAATCTTTTCCACAAGAAACGTAGACTATCTGTTAAACCAAAATCAACAGTATATGAAGGGTAACGCTTTTATTTGGACCTCGACCCTGCTGTAAAAATTATGATCCGATAGAAAAGAAATTTGATGCAGTTGCTAAATAACTGTTTCTATTTTTTGGTATACTTTCAGAAATCTGATCTTATCTGTAGATATCTTTAAGGAGTTTTCTAGAGGTTAAAGCAAAGTGCTACAAATCAGTAAGCAGCAAGTCGCGATTTCGACAGGGGACAGAGCAGAACGCATGTTTTAAGGGCTATCTTGATACCCTGTACCCTTTAGAGCAATTCGAAGACGTTGTTACTGCTGGGATGTATAATAATGACGGCGAGTCAGGCTGCAATGACTATTTCTTAAGGTAGTCTCTATGGCACTCCCACTCAGTTGGGATCTGGACCTCTTCCTAGCCTTTTATTTTGAGAAATTCTGTTCTATTTGTGTGTAGATCATGTGGTATCGGAGCACGCCTAGGCGCCAGCTCACACCGTATCATTCGCCTAAGCCTGATCCCGCCTCCCATCTTCTTGATTCTGTCTTGACACAGGGTTCAGATGGGAGAGGGTGTGCGTTAGATGCAATGCAAGTTTACTACCAATATAAACGGTGGACATCGTCAAAACCAACGGTCTTACACCCAGGTCTATGCAATCCCTTGGCGAGGTTATAGGTTACTGGGTGCGTGATACTAGTACCTCCAGCAGTGAGCCTACTTTGCCGGTTTATGGCAAATCATATTAGTATACATACAGAATATGGAAGGGGAATTTAAAATGCAAACCACTTTAAACATTAAGTATCCTCCCCCCAAACTGCATAGAAACATGACTTATATAATTAACACATTTTTCGTGCGAGTATTAGTTGTGGCATGCCGTGTGAGTTGCCTCTGAAAGCAAATTCAATGTAGCAAAACTATCATATTTAGTCGCCGTGTATATAGGCATGCAGTTAAGAATCACTTTCATTTCCATGCAAAACTGCAAAAGACTATCTGTCCTTCCCTTCAAAAGGTTTAAGGAGTTTTTCAGGTGCGTTAGAAAATGATGCTTATCCGGCTGATGGGGTTAGGAGATCAGTAAAGGCGGGGCGCGCGAAAAGCAACTCATACTGCTGCAACCTTAACAGGGGCCGTTCGAAGGGCTGATTAAATGTTCCGGAGTACTTGTACTTACTTGTACTTGATACGGCTGCGATCATGCCTGATCTAGCCGGCCTCGATGATGTCCCGAACTGTACCTCTCCACGCGTGACGATCAGCGGTAGCAGATCTGGACAGCTCAACCCATTCCCTTCGCCAACGACGGAGACCGAATACCGGAGGTCCAAGAACCACCTCCATGTCTTGACGAACTGTGTCGAGCCAGGTTTTGAACTGACCCCCTCTCCGGGCAGCGGTGCCGGATCGAGGGCAGTAACACTGAGCTCCTGAGGTGGACGACGAAGAACATGCCCGAACCACCTCAGCCGTCTTTCTGGGATGGTTTGAGTTATCCTTGAGATGTTGTCGCAGCGAGCGCGGACTGCCTCATTTGAGACGAAGTCGGTGAACTTCACTCAAAGGATGATCCTCAAGCAGTAGTGGCCAAATACCTCCAGTTTTCGCTCGTCCTCCACTCGGAGACGGGTTGATGAAGCCAGCCGGCGCCATCCTTAATTTGAAGATGTCATCTCTTACCATCAAGGTAGCTGCATCAGAGATATTCAATGAAAGCTGCAAATGTTAATGCACCAATAGTAGTTGGCCAATAGGAGGTCAGACTTGAACGATAGTTCGACCGTCGATTTCGACGATGTCCACCGTATGCCCCACAGCATGTGGTGGGAGCAGGGACGGTGACTTGCGCAGGGGTTTACAGTGCCAGCCGACTTTCGTTGCATCTACCACACACTCTCCTCCTCCCCCGCCTGAGCCCGGTGTCAAGACAGAGCCAAAAAGACCGGAGACGCCAGACTCGAACAAAATGTGCCGACAGATGCCGCGCAAACAAGACATCGCCAACATTGACGCCATTGGAGTTGTGAACTGAGATGTTGATCATACTTCAAAGCAGACGCAACCAACCACTCAGCTAACTGGCCCCTAAACTCGACTGCCACCGACCTCGTCTTACACAACTACCTGAGTGGAGACGGTCGACACATGAAACTTTCGGGGTCAGACTAACGTTTCGGTAAACCAGGAAAATGTTGAGTCAGACCTGGCGATCCTGGGTCATGCAGTGTGCACATGCAATCCACACGCACTTTAGTGAGAATTGTACGCACGACTGCCTAGATCCCGAAGTGAGATATCCAAAAACACTGACTGCGACGTAACCTCTCCGATACACCCCTCCTGTTGAACGTGTCTTCTTCTGCCGATGCACGACTTCATCCGGTGTCTAGGAACACCGAATGGAAATTTAATAAATGGCGCAAATAAGTTAATAAAAATACAAGGTGAGTCAGAAACGAGTGGGGGGTCAGAAAATTCTAGTCTAAAGGATAAAATTTAGTAATATTCAGGTGACACATTATTAAACCTCCTTCTGTTGATGCACACCTTTGCTTTGCGTGACCGACCTGGTGAAATGTTGGCCGTAATTCTGGAGTGCGTTCTAGATTAAGAAGGATTACTTAGGTGGGTTTGTAATATTGACTAGCATACAGCACAATCATAAAATAGTTTCAGCTCAACAGGAGGTCGACTTTTGAAAGAACTTCATTTTGACCTCCTGCACAAACACACTCGATAAAAAAGACCTCTTATGTAGCATACATTTTCCGCATTGTTTTTCGATGGTCTTATAAATTAAAATACATACTACAGAAAACCTGCGCAAAATATGCTTTCTTTTACTTCTTTGATAGAAAATCACGTTGTCTTTATATTTTATATCCGAAAAATTGTATATTTAGGTTTTAGAAAAGTTTCCCAATTCTCGGATAGTTATGAGCCCGATCTGTCATTGCATTAGCCTTTAGCGTTTTCATTCTACAAGGTGCATGCTTTCCGCTAAAGAAAAATCAAATATTCCTCTATGTATTTAGGAAGATATTATATAGAGTTCCTAAAATTTCGCAATGGATCCGGACTGTGTTTTACATTTCATGAGGGGCATTGGTTAACGGACATGTGTATCCTGTATTCATGGACATCGGAGGGTCTTAAAAATCTTATAACTAAAAACTTTTCTAAAACCTAAGTATACACTTTCTTTGGGTATAAAATATGAAGACAATGTGATTTTCTACCAAAGAAGTAAAAGAGGGCGTATTTTTGTGCAGGTTTTCTGTAATATGTATTTTAATCTGCAAAACCATCGAAAATCAATAGGAAAAATGCACACTAAATTAATAGTCATTTTTTCCCGAGTGCGGTTTCTGCAGGAGGCCAAAAAGAAGTACACCCAAAGACCGACATCCTGATGCGTCCTAAATGCTACAGGATTGTGCTGCAAGCTAATCAATATTACAACCCCACCTAAGTAATCCTTCCTAATCGAAAACGCATTTCATCAGTATCGCTAACATTTCATGAGATCGGTGACGCACTGTATCTGGTCTTTTGGGAAAGTTCGAGGAACACGGACTGAGAATTGAAATTTGCCCTCGAATGGAAAATGCTGCTTAACAGAGACTAAAATGCTTATTAGCACGGGGCATGTCTACAAGAAACAGCTGCATACTATCCCTTCGTTGAACAATTCTCAAGTAAATCACAAAAAGACGGCCAGACGAGGAAATATCAACCCTCGCTACCATAGATGGCCTCGCGATAAATTCCGGAAGTGCTTATCTTCGTGTCCTTATTTTAGCCCTACCTTGGACGCCCAAACTAAACCTAGCCCTTGTTGGAATTTTGGTCAAGACGAGGTGTGAAACTAGCAAATCCGTTATGTAAAACCGTATCTTCCCAATGACTTGCGATTTGTGTTTAAATTCAGTCCTGCCGCCAGAAAAGAAAATGTAAAATTCAAACAAATGATGCAACTAAATAAATAAAATACAGGATGATACAAGGTGAGATGCGAGTTCCAGGAACTAGTTGACTAGAAGTAGAAGCGATCGCCGGAACAAGAGCTTTATTCGTATGCCCGTATTAGGTCCACTAAACAACTCCAGATGTTTCTTGCTGTGGCAGTGGGTTTTTTGGTTTCACCACCTGACGCTCAACGGAATTGTTTACCAGATCTTGTGCAACTGCAGGCGAAGGAACTACGTCGGAGACAGTGGAAAACTGCTCAGAACGCAAATCGCCGAACAGGCGACACCAGTGCGGAGAAAAGACTTCAACTCTCATATCGCTGCTCATTCGACGAGACTCGGGCATACATTCAAGTTTGATTAGACCACCACTTTTGCGATAGGTAATAATTGTGTGAGCCGCAAGTTGCTTGAGTCATGGCCCAGGCGGCCCCACTATATAAGGAAGTGCAATTATCTCCCCACTCCATATTCAGTGTTGAAACATAGTTTGAACAAAGTAACTAAACACCCGGGGAGCGCGCAGGCCGGTGAGGCCGATGGCCGAGCAAGCATCACGCCAGCATCTAAAACCGATGGGAAATTTCAGCAATTAACAACTTGCATGGCGGCCATCAGGCAATTGGCGCACCAGCGGGCAACAATCCCCGATGAAGGGGAGAGCGGTCAACTATAATAGGCATGTAGTAGTATGGCAACTGCATCCTATGAATACTACAACTTCCTCTGCACGCATCACTCGTATCTGCCACTGTCTCTTATGATGGGTTTCAGCGCAATACCGAAACGTCAGTCTAATAAAACTCTTGTTCCAGCGATCGCCTTCATTTCATATTAATACACGGAGAGTCATAAACTACTGGAAGGTTGAAGATTGTTGCCTTGCTACAAAATTGTTGACTTTCGTACAAGAATCCACTAGTGGCGCAGTAGGCTGCGGAATAGTCTTTTGTTTTTCAGAATACCCTGAGTACCTTAGAAAACCCCAGAGAAAAAGTACCAGAGGTGTAAGATCAAGTGCGGTAGTGGGGAGGTGAACCATTATTCAAAATTTTTACAGCTGATTTTTTAGAGCTGCCACGTTTTTGCGAAACGCTTTCCGCAGCTTTATTTGTTGTCTGTTTAGGAAAACTTTTTGCAGTAAATACACCTTTTTCGGTTGTCGGCTGTTGATTATTCGTACCTACTATTCCTAGGCCATGATTTTTTATGCGAAACAGAAACACATAAGTGCAAATTTTTAAACCGCAATTTACTCAAACTGACATTGGTAAGATGAATTCAAAGCAACCGTTTCGGCATATACGTATCGCCCATCATGCAATCGACCGGTCGATCCATCGTCTGAAAAGCTGCTAGTGAACTTAAGAATGGACGTTCATTGACTGTCCGGTTACTTCTGATTCACCCTGTATTTTGTTGGAAATCAAATTATTCTAACATGTTATTTGTCTACTGTTTATTGTTTATTTATTGTTTAGTTTTTAAAGAATTTACGATCACAGAATAGCTCCAAGTCCCTTCGCGCCACCTTGTAATTAATTTTGGGGCGATTTCCTTTTAATTTAGTATCTAATCTGCCTCAGAGGAAAAATTAGAGCAATGTGAGTCCGCGAAAATTATGCGGCATTTTATTTATCAATTTTTGGCGCAAATAAAAACAAGCGTCATGGTTAAATGAAAACAAGAGGTATGAAACTGATCCCAAACCAAATGACATTTCTGTCTCCGAAATAGTAATTTAAACTTCCGTTAACTAAGTAGGCGGAGATGAACTCTACTATACCCTTTCCAGGAAGTAAGACTGCCTTCAGATGTTACATAAACTCAATGACAAACCATGCATTGCTTGACTAATGACGTTTTGCTTGCAAGTTTTGCCTGATATCCACGAAGAATGCCCAATGATAAGACAACATGACGTGTTGTGCGGACTACACCCCTCCCACGTTCTTGATAATCGGTCTTGCCGCTTTTGAAAACATGTCATTAACTTTAATCAGTGCTCAACAAGTCGTAGAGCGTAAAAAAGCCGCCCAACTCTAAACCGTGTTTTTTCTTAGGCCCCACTTATATCTCTCCACTACGGAATATCGACGGAGGCCGGTTTGAAAATCCCACAAAGTTGCATTTTGCGAGTGATTTGGTATTCCTGTATTACTTTTATAGTTGTTTTACTCCTAATAAAATACCCTAGGAAAGTCGCCAAGTGTTCCATTCCCTTAAGAACATCCGCTTACGCATATAGAATAATTAATGTGATCGACGTAGGCTGATGACGGCTAATAAGCCAGAAATGGCCATTCCAGTCTCTCTTGTCTTTGTCGGTAATGCCATTCTGACTATAAAACCCCTCCAGCCACCGGTTTTTTCTTAGGTACCAGTTTCGCAAATAAAAACCAAATTAACCGAGATGCGAAATTGAATAAGCAGCCTAAGAACAATATTTTAAACCCAATCAGGCGGAATTTTACAAAGCGTCTGCAGTGAGATGATACTTTTCATTTGCACACAGTGGAACAGAAAAAGGTTGTAGTCGTTATCACCTCACGGTCGACTGAATAAATTATCAAATGATGCAGACTTTAAGTTGGGTCTGCTGGTCGACTTCCAGGGGATTCCATTTTTTTCCTGCACACCCCGAATTCTCTTTGGAACACAGTCGGCTACGGAGTATGGACAACGTTTAGCAGCCTCCAAATCACGGCAGTGGAATGATAGAGGATGGTCCATCTGGCTCATAATGACTGAGCGGCAGCCATAAACTTGATCTCACCAAAACCACAATCCATGGGAGAGCTAGACCCATGCAGGGAGCTTGTCTTTTTGATCGTCGGCTGTGGACAAGGGGAAGTGCGTCACAAAACAACTAGCAGTGTCTGTTATTTGCCGTTTTATTATTTCTGATCTTTTTCAATCAAAACGCCAATCATACTTTGCTTCTTCCTATGTCTGCGTGTATTTGAAAAGAAACTCATATGGGAAAATGGCAACTAAGATATGCCTTAGAAAAAGAGTGGTTTTCCAGAAATGTTTTTCTTTAAGCACTGTATAAAGACTTTGCTTTAACTATAGCCCGGCGATAGCAGTTGATTAGACCAAAAAGGCGATCATGGTTTCCTTCGTCTTTGTCGGTATTTTCTAATGCTATGCAAAAGCCACTAGTGAATACAGAGTAGCCAACTGATGATACATAATGGGCGAACTTGCCTGTCTGGAATGTGACGCCGTCTATAGCGGAGAGTTTTCGAGACCATCACACGCGCATTCGGGATTGCCGGTAAATGCCCAAATTCGAGGTAATGCGAAAAGACAAACAAAAATTGATGCCGTTTTTGTTAGTACAGCCGTGCTGATGTGAACCCGGTTGCAAAGAGTAGACCGAAACAGGGGCGAGGCAGGTTTGCCTAGTAATGCCTAAAGTACAATTATAAGGAAAACCTCTCTTCAGAAGTTTTCCCCAGTTGTGAAAAACGCGACGGAATTCGAACCCACGGCAGCTAAGGCAAGGCTTGAGCCCAGCCAGCGCTCTTGTCAACGGGGCTATGAGGACCATTTGGTATCTGTGAGTTTAATTATGTTTTGGGTTAAGTTACTTGTCTAGCCTACTGTAACGTATGCAACTCAACACATTTGTTGCAGTAAGCCAAAAGCTCAAATAGGATTTCCCAAACAATCACTTCAGAATCCGCAGATGATTATCAGGTTCACTTAACTAATTGGTGTTTTTGACAGACTTGAGTAGTTCCTTCAAGTAATTCATTTGATCCAAAAACGCCAATCAACTAAGTGAGACTGGTAGTCATCTAGAAGATTGTAGATTGATTGCTTGGGAAATCCTGCCTGGGCTGTCAGCTTATTGTCTCAGGTTTAGTGGAATTTATACGTTGCAGTAAGCTGGGCGAGTAAATTTACCCAAATGTGAACAAATTCACGTCTCTCAGTGGCGCTTCGTAGAGCGTTGGCTGTACTGAAACCTTCCCCTTTCTGTCGTGGCTTCGAATCCCACCGAGGCACCTAGTTTTTCACAATTAGGTCTATATGAATTATTCAAAATCTGCTGAAACATCTATGAATTACGTGGGCCTAGTAGTCATCTAGTGGATTATAGGTGGATTGCCTAGGGAATTCTGCTTTGGCGGTCAGTTTACTCTATCGGATTTGGTGGAGTTCAGGCGTTGCAGTAGGTTGAGTGGGTAGCCTGGCCAAAACATGAATAAAAGCACGACTACTAGTGGAGTCTCTCAGCTCAGGTGGTTTGAGCGTGGGTTGTACTCAAGCCTTGACCATGATGTCATGAGTTGGAGTCTTACCGAAGCCGCCGGGTTTTCACATTTGGTTCCACACCACTTATTTAAAATCTGCCGAATTACGTGAAGCCTGGTAGTCTTCTGGTTGATCACTTAGGCAATCCTACTTGGGCAGTCAGAATTGGTGGGTTCTATGCGTTGTAGTAAGCCGTGCGGGTAGCTTGACCCAAATGTATATCAACCAACTTCTTCCGGTGGGACCTCGTTGCTCAGGTGGTTAGGGCGTTGGCTGTACTGAAGCCTTTCCCTTGTTTTCATGCGTTACCATCCCGCCAAATGATTCAAATCTGCCCAAAATACAAAGCGAATTTTGCTATTTCTTTCGCTTCCTCCCCTAGCCCTGTCTTTAACTTTCCTTGTAACGGTCAAATTAGATATAGCATACTAATTTCGCGCTTGCCATCGGCTGCCTCTATTACTCCAACCTCCTCCTCCTCCTCCTCCTCCTCCTTCTCCCCCTCCTCCTTCTTCTCCTTCTCCCCCCAACCAACTCATTTAAGTGTTGCTGTTAGCTTGTTCGTTTTAGCTCGCCTGTGATCGAAATGCCCATTTTAGGATTTACCAGCTCTGAAAAGCCATAGGCACGCGGTTGTTCGCTCATCCCTATGTGATCTGAACTAGATAGCACGCATAGTCCTCTGCTGTTACGCAACAAAGTGTGCTTTATTCGGCAACGATCAGGTGAAAAAACCCAATCACAAACGACCAGCCAAAGCTGCATGTCTTAAGGGCAAGGGGGTACTAGGGGTTTTACGGTCAGGGCCCACGTATACATAGAGGAATTGCAAAAAAGTATAGAGTATTGGTAAATAGTTTTTTGGGGTAGGAAGTTTTATTGCATTGACATATAGCAACCGACATTAATCAGGACAATTAAAAAAATAAACTTTAAGTGTCTACATCGATCGTTTCTCAACTCTCTGAGATGAGGTCGTCGTAGGTAATGCATCAGACCGTCTACAACGGGCGACCCATCCTTGCACGATGAAACGCCAAACAGAAATAATCCTGTCGGGCTAAAACCCACTTAAATCAGTATAGTAAGTATTACTTGTATGCCACAGATGCTTTGGGTCCTTCTCCCGATCATTTATTTTACTACTATTAGTAAGGCAAACATTGAGGACATTGGGGACTGTCATGATTTGCATATGCGGACCCGCAGACTCCTCAGCGAACCCACATGAGCCACAGGACGCTAATGTCAGACCAGTTTGTGCACATATCTTGGATATCTTAGATTGTGATTTACCTCTGAACGTCCATTGCTCTTGATATATATTCATCTTTTGCAGTTGCTATTCCAAACAACAATGGTAAACCTCTTGAAAAACAAAAACGAACGGTACGACCAGCTCTCAGCGAATGCCCAAACAGACTGACAACCGACAATTACCAGACACCCGAATTTATTCAACTGAAAGACAATTTCAATGTCAAGCCGATGTAAAAGTTCTTTAAGTTTCACTAAGGGCGATACATTCATGATCCCAAACCCTACAAAACTCCAAAACTCAATCTCTGTATTGCATATCCTGTACGTCTTTCCAACTGCGCTATTATTTTGCCTAGAAATTCAGTTTTTTTAAACTTAAACTCAATTCGCGCTCTATTGATTAGGCAGGCACCCAAAACCAATGAAGAGAATGTGCAGCCAATTTGGATGAGTTTGGTCTAAGTTTTTCCTGTGTTCAGAAGAAACTGACAGTGCCTGGGAGGTGCTATAATAAACCTGTAATGTCGCATGAGTGACCGATCTCATGAAATGTTGGCTGGAATTCTGAAATGCGTTTTCGATTAGGAAGGATTACTTGGTCACGGTTGTAATACTGATTACCTTAAGGCATACTCTTATAACATTCCAGATTCGGCAGGATGTCGGTTTTTAAATGCATTTCTTTTAAATCTCCTATAGAAGGCGTTCTTGGTAAAAAATGTCTACTTAAGTAGCATGCATTTTTCCCATTGATTTTCGATGGTCTTGCAAATTCAAATATATTTTATAGAAACCACAAACAAAAATATGCTTTCTTTTGGTCAATTAATAGAGAATCACGTCTTCTTTATAGTTTATACTTAAGGAAGGAGTATAATTAGGTGTTAAAAAGGTTTTCTAATTGTCGAAGAATTTGGAGCCTGATCATTCGTTGCATTAGCGTTTAGTGATTTCCCTCTACAAGGTGCGTGCGTTCCGCGTAAAGAAAATCACATATTTTTCTATGCCATTAAAGAGATATCATACAGAGTCCATAAAATTTTGCAATGGATTCGGACGATGTTCTACATTACATGAGGCGCAGTGGTAAACGGCCAGGTATGATGCTATGTGTATGGAAACTTCGCGGTCTTAAAAAGTCTCATAGTCAGAAACCTTTTTAAAACCTAATTATACCCCTTCCTTAAGTATAAAATATAAAAAAGATGAGATTCTCTATTGATTGATTAAAAGAAAGCATACTTTTGTTTATGGTTTCTATAAAATATATTTGAGTTTGCAAGACCATCGAAAATCAATGGGAAAATGCACGCTACTTAAGTAGTCATTTTTTACTAAGCACGCTTTCCACAGGAGATTGAAAAGAAGTGTATTTAAAAGCCGACTTCCTGCCAACTACGAAATGTTATAAGAGTATGCCTTAAGATAATCAGTATTACAACCGCGACCAAGTAATCCTTCCTAATCAAAAACGCATTTCAGAATTCCAGCCAACATTTCATGAGATCAAACATTCACTGTAAATGTTGTGGCGCCCCTGGTGTCTGGGAAATACATATACGCTGAACTTTCTGCGGAAGTAGTATTCACCCGTTTTTCCAACGGCATCTAGTTAATGCAAATACAACTCTGTGAGGTTAATGACAAACTTGGATTTCCGCGCTAACTGTTGACGCTCGACTTAAAGGCAGACTGTCCATCTCAATGCCATGTAATGAGACAATACGAATCTCGACCGACATGCTATTAGCCTGTGGTAAACAGATGAGGGCGTTAATTGATGATCCCGATTCATGTTCTGACCTCGGTAATGCGGACAGCGACCGATGATAACGAATAGACTGAAAATAGTCATCCAAGTGTCCTGCCTTCCTAAACTGTAGGTAGATCTCGGTTCCCTTGATGGATGTGGGTGGAGAAGTCCTTAATGATAATTACTGTAGTGTTGGACGTATCGAGCAACCGACACAAACGAAATTCTTCTGTTGACTAGAACCAACTTTATTACAGTAATCCAGCGAAGCAGTAAATCCTCAATCAGCAATAATCTGACTCTAACCATCTAAAGGCCTCAGAAGCCTATGGAGCGTTCAGCTGAACTCTGGATGCCTTATTCTAATGGGTTTTAATGGGGTTTTTGGAACAGGTTCCTTTCAGTATAGCGTTTTTGGTGCGCAAATATTTGTGTTTTATTTGAATGGACACACTAATTTGAAGTTTCAGTTTTCCAACAGCGACAGTGGGCGGGCTAGCTCATGAAATGTCAACCGAAATTCCGAAATGCGTTTTTGTTTCGAAAAGTTAAACTAAGTAGTGTTGTAATACAAGTCTGTCTGCAGTATAATTCTATAATAATTCAATTACCTCAGGACGCCGGCATTCGAACGAATTTCCTTCCGGCTGCATACAAGATCTGTACTCTGTAAAAATGACTACTTAATTAGCATGTATTTTGCTTATTGATTTTCGATGCCCCAAATGTTCAGTTATATTTCATGGAAAAAAAACATAAGAGTATTCATTCTCTTTCTTATTCGGTAGAAAATTACGTTTTCTTGCAATATTATACTCGAAGGAAGGGTATGATTCGGTTTTCTGAAACTTTTCTAATTCCCGATCAATCTTGAACCCGCTCTGCCGTTACAAATGGATTCAGGATTTTAAAACTACAAGCCACAAATTTTCCGCGTACGGAAAACCACGCATTTTCCTACGGCATTGAGAGGAGACTGTGTGAGGTTCATGAAATTAAACAGTAGATTTAAGCAGTATTATTTACTTTACAAGCCACCTTGTGAAATGCAGATACATGACGTTTTATTAACGGCCATTTCACGGTATAAACAAATCGTCCAATTAGAAACTTTTTAGAACCGAATTATGTCACTTTCTCGAGTATAAAATTGAAAGAAGACGTAATTTTCTACCGGATGAATAAAAAAATGCATTTTTATTCATGTTTTCCATGAAATATAATTGGACTTTTAGAGGCATCGAAAGTCAATGAGATAAATGCATGCCACTTAAGTTGTCATTTTTTACAGTTTGTAGTTTCAGTTTTCCAACAACTACAAATTAATGCGTAAGAAGATTCACAGACAAACAAGTTTTTACAAAAAACAAGACGGCATTAATGACTTGTTGGCTTGTGCAGACGTGTGAGTGCTAAAATGCATGACTATGCACTCGTGAATACTATCGGGAGATGCAGTTACCAAGAAGCTCAGAATATTAGAATAGTCTTCCCCTTGTTGTAAGAGTAAAGTTCATAAGGCTGGTCTCCACTACGCAAGAAGCAATCTCTACACAGGCAACCGGACTGGTCGTTTTTGTTTATTTGCTATTGTCTGCAGACCATATCATAGCCCTAGACCTAGAAGACTAAATGTTGGTCTTCAGTCACGCTGGACCAACCAACGTCACTGAATTTGAAGTTGATTTTACAATAAGGGTTCAAATCCCGAATTCCCCAGCCCAATGTTTTGGTGCCGCTTGCAGACACAAATGAGGTAGAACTAGTCAGTCCAGTTACTTGTTCATCGCATGCTCTTCCCCCGGTGTTTATTCATTAAATAACAGTCTAGTAAAAAATAAGGAATCTTCTGGATAGAGGGGTTGCACCCACTAGCTGCATATAAAAGAACAAGAATAGCTACAGTATGTATAAAAACTACAAAACGCGAATGCTCAAACATGCATGCGAGAAGGTACTTGCATAAACATATTGGCCATAGTAGTTGCCAGGTAGTCTAATCTAAAGTCATTTCACACACAGCGTAAGTCGCGCTCATGTAAAATCAATATTCTAGGCATTAATTTTTATTGATCTATGCTATTTATAGGAATTAAAACACGCCCTTTCAAATTAGTACACAAACGCCAGCGTGTTATAAGAAATTGCAGGCTTCTACATCCTCTTAGTATCTTAAAATTTGGATCAAAGCTCAGTTACATTTGCAGGACGTTTTGGCGTGCCTAACGGATTATTTGTTCAGACTTTCGCCGACGGATTCATCCATGCTGTTCGAGTTTCATCTGAGTAAGCGGTCTTTTTGTCAATATTTCATGAGCATAAAATCTTTTTTTCAGAAAATATTGCATTTTTTTGTTGATTCAAAATTTGGGAAGAATAGAGGAATTTTAAGCCATAGGCACATGTGGAATCGGAGATTTCTCGGACCAACTTAGTGTGCATCTACTCCTTCTCTTGTTCCTGTAGAGCAGATTATATTAGTCGAACGATTCGTTGCCTGTTTAAAAGAATATGAAAACAAATCGTTGTATTGCCGGGAAAAGGCAAAATTAGGAACATAAGCAGTGCCATTCTCACACTTGCTGTTGATTGTAAGCGTCGTATCTGTGAATGTGGGCCAGCGGACTCAATCAGGTCACGCGGAAGAAACTCGTCCATGCTCCACACTTACCGTGGTCAAAGGTCGACTAACTGCATGCATCTCTGGGCGTCCTTCCGCTCTCATCCTGCCTGTGCTTCTAAATGAAATTTAATTGATTCTTCTAGTCGCTGACATGTTTTGCTTTACCCCGTTTCCATGTAAAGGTTCTTACGTAATGAGAATTTGTCGAAAGCAAATGTATGTTGGCAAAGTAACCTTCTGAAAACTGTCAAGGCATTTTTTGGCGACTCAAAAATTTGTAAGCATTCAAAAATTAAATCACGCACTTCTCACATAACAACATATCAAATTCTATCAATTTGAAAGTGAGAACTTGTTCTTTAGCAGACCGTTAGTTTTTTTGCGTTTCAGGGGCTCGATCGGCCCTCCAATGTCAAGGCGGCTGACGTAAAAGATAGGTCAGAAACTCCAATGACAGGTCAAACCAGTGAGCATTGGGTGGGTTGGTTTTCCCTTCCATCGCTGAAGAAAGAAGGCATTTTCTGCGTAACCGTGCTGGTCACTCTCGTAAACCTTATTATTATTGTACACCTTTGCCGAAAGTTCATTGGCCAAGATAAACGACGCATTTTGAGGCAGCCAAAATACAATCCCGCTATTGTTGGTTGCACAAACCCGGTTAGGCTCTATGCGGATAATCATATTTCGAATTGTCAATCTACGCGACCATGCCGTTACAATGAAAATATAAGCAAGCGCGAAAAAGCCCACTATTAAATAGACAATTAAGCGCTCACGCAGGTGGTTGGATTTCTATCTGCTCTTTTTTCTCAGCCAATACAAAATTAGAAAGAAATTGGATGGGCCAGCTTTATTATCCCCTTGAAGTTTGGCGAAGGGCCACCTGTAATACAGAAGTCCTTTTTCTCGTGTTCTGAGGTTTTGCTTGACTAAATGCCGTCCAGTTTTAACGAGGGGCTCAGGTCAATGCATCTTAGTCGGTTTCAGAGTTGTGAGGGGTACTTAGTGAAGTAGAGCATAGTTTATGATCTTGGTTGCCTAGTGTGTATACAGTAGGTGAGCTAACTCATGAAATGTCAGCCAAAATTCCGAGATGCGTTTTTGTTTCGAAAAGATTAGTTAAGTGGACTTATAAAACTAGTCAGCCTGCAACATAGTTCTATAATATCTCAGTTATCTCAGGATGGCGAATTTCGAATGAACTTCCTTCCGGCTGCATGCAAAATCTACACACGTAAGAAATGACTACTTCAGTAGCAAGCATTTTTGTCTTTGATCTTTGATGTCCCTAAAAGTCCAACTATATTTCATGGATAACATGCATAAAAATATTCATTCTTCCACTCATTCAGTAGAACATTACGTCTTCTTTCAATTTTTACTCAAAGAAAGGATATAATTCGGTTTTAAAAAAGTTTCTCATTGCGGGACTTTGAAATACCGTGAAATTGCCGTTCATACATCGTCATGTCTCTGCATTCACCTACGTTGCTTGTAAAGTTAACAAAATGGGTCAAAATCACTGTCAAATTTTACGAACCCTATATTGCTCCCCTTTAATGCCGTAGAGAAATAAGTGGTTTTCCGTACGCCGAAAATATACGGCTAGTAGTTTGAAAGCCCTGAATCCAAGTGTAACGGCATAGCGCGTTCAAAATTATTTGGGAATTGGAAAAGTTTTTGAAAACCGAGTAATACCCTTCCTTGGAGTATACGATTAAAAGAAGATGCAATTTTCTACCGAATGAGAAAGAATGAGTATTTTTACGCATGTTTTCCATGAAATATAATTGGACTTTTAGGGGCATCGAAAGTGAATGAGAAAAATGCATGCTACTCAAGTGGTCATTTTTTACAAAGTGTATTTTTGCATGCAGTCGGAAGGAACTTCGTTCGAAGGCCGGCATCCTGTGGCAACTGAAATATTATAGAATTATGTTGCAGGCTGACAAGTTTTACAAACTTACTTAATTGATCTTTTCGAAACGAAAACTTATTTCGGAATTTCGGTTGATACTTCATTAGTTAGCCCACCTACTGTAGGCATTAATGATTTTTTCACATGATGTTCCCTTTGATATGTTACATGCTATAGTAAATACAGTAATACCACTTGATTATTCATTCTAAGTTTACACACTTGTGAATGTTTTAGTCAAAGTTTAAAGACATTCAGGGTGTTATTTTTATGCATATTGGATAGATGTGGTTGTTTATGGTGTCTAGGTCTGTTTGATTTGGAAAGAAAACGGAGAACTGGAAACTCATAAAACGCAGTCCTTGTCTCCCAACTGATAACTGATTCGTCTGTGCAATCGCATAATTCCTGCCTCGGAGAATTCACCAGTTAAATTATTAATCGCCTATATAGATATCCAGACATTTTTGAATAGAGGACTAAAAAAATACTGTTAAACTTGTGTTCCATGTTGGGGAATGCGTGACAGGCGGAGATATTCACCACTATACTAGCGCGGAGACGGGATAATGCCTCCCAAACGGACCACGTGATAGATACGTTGGACCAACACGGGAGCCATATCCTGTCCTATCGGGCGTTATTGGATTGCGCATCATAACAAATACCAACATTTCGGGGGTCGATGGCAGACCCGGGTACCGGCAGACGCAGCGCAAACTGGGACCCCTGCCGTACCCCATTGTTGTAGGTCAAATATCTGGTCATTTCCTGTGTGGACGAGGGGGTGTGGAGTGGAGCGTCAAGGTGCGGGCTCGACCGTGCCATTCACCTGCACTCTCCCACGCCTCCGGTCTTCTTGACTTTGTCTTGACATCGGGTCCAGGTGGGGGATGATGAGAGAGTGCGGTAGATGCTACGCAAGTCTACATCCACTATAAGCCAAATCACACGCAAGTCACCGTGTCTGCTCTCACTTTGCTGTGCAGCACTCGGTGAACATAGTCGACAACGGCAGTCGAACTGGCGGGGAGTGCATCCAGCGATCAAATTACATTGGAAATCGTATAGCGACCAGTTTTTGTCTCACCTGAACCTCGAACCACGTTCTCTGAGCAAAAAGCGCTTCTGAGGTCAAGGCTCCATTCAGTTGCCCACGACCGGTTGCCCTGTCGGCTGATATTAAAAATTCTAACCTATCCGTGGAGCATATATTCCTGTTCGCTGTTCAGCTACCTGGGAAGACGGTGCGCTGAGTCCCAAGGCAAAACAGGCTGAGTATGGCCCGTAACCTGATCAACAAACGTTTACATTACCGCTCGCAGCGACAAGAACATGGCCCCTCGACTCAACTGTCTAGAGCGTTCGACTTGGTGACTCCCGACGACTTAAAAATGCAGGTTCGAGGCCCACGCGCAAAGTACCCTGGGTTCAATAAGACTGGACCGGAAATGACCATGACATTCCTTCATATCTTTGTCGGGTGTGCTTCCGGCATACCATGTAGTCTTGTGTCGCCTCCACCTATGATTTGACATATCTATAAACTCCCTCTGAACTTTTACTACATCGGCGTTTGTTTGCCGAATTACGAAACAATAAAATGCAGGTAAACTGGTTCTACATCTGACCGATTTTTAATCGCAGCGAACACGGACCAGCAAGGTTATACTATTTTTTGGTGAGGTTTGGTTCTGCAGCCTCGCTTGATTGATACCAAATGGTTAGCTTACTTAAAATTTTAGTTAATATACCTAGCTTAGCCACTTACTGGATTTGGGAGGGAAAGAGAACGCAAGCAGAACTCGAAGCAGGGAAGCGAATGATGGTGGTGCGTACAGACTTTCCCCCCGACACGGTCTCTCGATGAATAGAGAGAATGTGGGGGACACAGTCAAAAGTGGATGACCACTGTGAGTACCGCGTGGTATTTCGCAGTGCATGGTCACTGTAGTGGAACCGACGAAGTTCCGCACCATCAGAACAATTCCATTAGCAAGTCTACTTTTCCACTCGCTGGAGGAGGGTAATTAAGAGAGCGCAAGCAGGGCTTGAAACACGCGGAGAGAAACTCGTGTGAACTGATAACTGAAGTAACCGAGGCTGGCGTATAAGCACAGTCATTCTGTGGATTGAAGTGATAAGGAAGGTGTACAGTTGGCGTATCCGCATCTACCATTTTTTAAAAAAAATCAGCAACGGTATGCTGTGTAACCCCACCTGTCAACTAAATTTACTTGTCTTATTACAGTTTAGGAGGGGGACTATGCGCAAGTATTCTCGAAGAAATAAATAAGTCAGGCGTATGCGTCCGACAACAGAAACCGTTCAGAGATATCGAGGAAGAAGAACGTTTGTGTTCTAGCCAAGACAACGAAGACTAAAACGCAGCCGGCGATCCTTGCAGAACGCATAATATGGTGAGTACCGCCATGACGTAAAAAAATTTAACTACTCTTCTGGAATAAATAAGTAGGTCACGATGTACGGAATCGACAACGAGAAGCAATGAAAGTGCGTTGAGTTAACTAGGAAATGAAGATAATGCAAAGGCATTAGGGAGAGTAAGAGCAAGAACACCATGCCAACTAACTTGTCATTAAGAAAATCATACTGAGACAACTGGGTGCATGCAGATTTATCAAAATATTACATAACACACAAAGAGAGACTTATTGTAGATATGCATTAATAAACAAAATAAGGCCTTCTAAAACAAATATAGTAGTCATCTACACGTGCTAAACCCAGTGGGGTTATACAACCTATCCCTGTCCATTTTCTCGCTACAATAAAGTTTGCATCAAATGTACTATTTATGTGACTGTAGGCCTTCTGTGGCGAATATCCTACATACGCAATTAAGATACGTGTAACCAGCACAGGCAATAGACGAAAGTACTTCCCATCACAAGCACCTCTCTGAAACCTATTGTACACGGTTCCTGCAGAGCACAGGAACGGCAGACGAAGTGTCATATGCGAAAAATTGCACATCTCACCTAGGGAAGAAAGAGGACTTTTGATGTTTCCCGGTATATGAAGTGGGAATCCGGTCGGGTAGTTGAGTCGTTTAGGTTTGTTGCTCGTTGTTCTCGGGATCGCGCACAGTCGTCTTGACTTTGTTCTGCCATCTGAACATGGCGGATGTTAGAAGAGCGGGTGGGGCAGCCGTGGCGCAGATCGACATAATTACAGTAAGTGAGCTGAGTCATGAAATCTCAACAGAAGTTTCGAAATGCATTTTCGTTTCGAAAAGATTAATTAAGCAGGGTTGTGAAACAAATCATCGTACAGCATAATTCTATAATAATTCAATTACCACCGGACCCCGGCTTTCGAACAAACTTCTTTCCGGCTGAATTCAAAAACCATACTCTGTAAAAAATGACTACTTGAGTATTATGCATTTTTTCATTGATTTTTGATGCCGCTAAAAATTCAATTATACGGTAGGTGACCGATCTCATGAAATGTTTGCTAAAATTCTGAAATGCGTTTTCGATTAGGAAGGATAACTTAAACGCAGTTGTAATACTGATTATCTTATGACATAATCCTATTACATTTCAGAATTGGCAGGATGTCGGCTTTTGAATACACTGCTTTTCAATCCCCTGTATAAAAAGTACTCGGTAAAAATGACTACTTATGCAGCGTGCATTTTTCTCATTGATTTTCGATGGTCTTGAAAATTCACATATATCTCATAGAAACCATAAAGAAGAATACACTTTTTTCAGTCAATTTTTAGAGAATCATAGCATCCTTATATTTTATGCTCGAAAAAGCAGTTGAATTAGGTTTTTAAAAAGTTTTTTAATTGCCGAATAATTTAGAGCCTGATCATTCCTTGTATTAGCGCTTAGTGATTTCAGTCTACAAGGTATATGCGTTCCACGTAAAGAAAATCACATATTTTTTTATGACGTTAAAAAGATATCATACAGATTCCATAAAATTTTGCAATGAATGCAGACTATGTTGTAAATTTAATGAGCAGCTGTAGCCAACGGACAGGTACGATGCGATATGAGTGGAAATTGCGCGATCTTAAAAAGTCTCATAATTAGAAATCTTTTTAAAACCTAATTATACTCCTTCCTTGAATATAAAATATGAAGAAGACGTGATTCTCAATTGAATGACTGAACGAAAGCATCTTTTTGTTTATGGTTTCCATAAGATATATGTGAATTTGCAAGACCATCGAAAATCAATGAGAAAAATGCATGCTACATTAGTAGTCATTTTTTACCGAGTACGGTTTCTACAAGAGATTGAAAAGCAATGTATTCAAAAGCTGATATCCTGCCAAGTCCGAAATGCTTTAAGATTATGCCACAAGATAATCACAATTACAACCGCGGCCAAGTAATCCTTCCTAATGGAAAACGCATTTCAGAATTTCAGCCAACATTTCCTGAGATCGGTCTCTCAATGTATTTCGCGTAAAACATGCATAAGCATATTCAATGTTTTGCTCATTCTGTAGACAATGTCGTCTTCTAATTTTATACTCAAAGGAATAGTATTATTCGGATCTAAAAACTTTTCCGATTCCCGAATAATTTTGAACGTGCTTTATCGTTACAGTTGGATTTGGGGTTTCCAAACTACAAGTTGGATAATTTCCGCGTACGGAAATGCACACAGTTCTCTACGGTAATAAAAGGGGCCAAATTGAGCTCATAAATTTAAGCAGTAGATTTAATCCACATTGTTAGCTTTACAAGCCACATTGGTAGATGCAGAGACGTGACGTTTTATGAAGGGTTATTTCACGATTTTTAAAAATTTTCACAATTAGAAACTTTTTTAAAACCAAACTATCTCCCTTCTTCGAGTATAAAATTAAAAGATTACGTAATGTCCTACTGAATGGCCAAACGAATGAATATTTTTGCATGTTTTGCATGAAATATATTTGAATTTTTAACGGCATCGAAAATCAATGAAAAAATGCATGCTACTCAAGCAGTCATTTCTTACGGAGTTTGTTTTTTGAATGCAGCCGGAAAAAAGTTTGTTTGAAAGCCGGCGTCCGTTGGCAACTGAATTATTATAGAATTATGTTGCGGTATGATTAATTTTACAACCCTACCTAATTAATCTTTTCGAAGCGAAAACCCATTTTGCGATCTCTGCTGAGACTTTATGAGTTAGCCGACTTACGGTACAAACAAACTCAGGTGTACAGTTAGTTTTTACATTTGGTGACCGCTGCATCATACTAAAGCACCTCAAAACCTGAATAGGCATGCGGATACTGTCTGGGGTAGATTAGATGTGAGTGTGACTAGTAGTCTTACAAAGTAACCCAGTTGGTTTATCTCCTACAAAGACGACATAATGTAAACCCCTCTTATTTATGGTTAGGATTTCTAAATAATAACATTCGTAACCGTCGAACGAATTAAAGAATGAGACAAACTTCGTGACTTAAATTGTTCAGTTTCAGGATATCAAGTCTGAGTTTACATAGGTGGAAGAAATGGATGTTTGAGTATTTTCCAAAGAAGACGGTTAGATAAAAATTTTCAGTAGATTACTGATGTCCCTTTAAATACACATCCGTTTCTAATCTTTTATTTGCTTGGGTATAGGTGAAAAGTTTACAACAAGGAAATTTTTCGGGAAAATGTTCACGTATCATACTGTCCCGATTTAGCTGTGAGTGCTCATGAAATGCATCGTCTTTCTTTTAATCAACGAGAACTGTAAAACCGATAGAGTAGGACGTAAGTAAACCAGTCACGGAATTTCGCAAAATTGTTAATGCACATTGGGCAACACAGGTTCGTAAGAGAGGAAGTTTTTGAGATAATTTTGAGATGAATCAAGTTTTCTACCTTCCTCATCTTACTGACCCTGCCCATAACGCGTATTATTTTGATAATATTCGTTGCGTTCGTCTACGAGCACCACAAGCCCAATAGATTGGGAGGTGATTAAATTTGTCAGAAGATTTTACAATCTTTTAACGCGTACTGGATGGCACAGGTTTGACTTTAATATATACAGACAGTGATAAAACTATTAAAACTACATTCATTCTTTTCTTCAACTCCTAACTTTTAAATAGACCATATGAAGGTTAATTTTTGTGCATATCATATGGAGGTGTTCACATTTCCGACTTAAAGTCAGCACGGATAAATGCTCATCACTTCCATGCGACTAAATAGCCGAGAAGACGTGATTGGTTGGTTACGCTGGCTCCAAGGACTGTAAGCGTTTGCTATGTCATGACCAGCAAAAGAAGGCCTTCGTAGCTTGGTGTGCGCTGGAAGTTCTCTGGCACATGGTTCCTCGCCGGTAGATGCGCTTACTATCCCGCTGGATATACAGGTCGTGAGCATGGTTGCCTAGGCACCATCCTACCGCTTCTGACGCATTGTTATGCTGTTGTTGCTTAAGATCCTGGTCAAATGTTTGTTGTGGTTGTACGCCTAGATGCAGGTCTGGCCATGCCAGCCACCTGCGCCCTATTCCACCTCCGGTATCCCGACTCTGTCTTGACGTCGGACCCAGGTGGGTGGGGGAAGAGAGTATGCGGTAGATTCTATGCAAGTCCACACATACTATGAACTAACTCACGCGCAAGTCACCGTGCCCGCTTTATCTTGTTTTGGAGCACACGGTGGACTTTGTCAATAACGACTGTGGAACTGTCGGTTGGTTGTGCGGTGATAGCCCGGTCTCTGTGCGAACTTCGGTTACGCTGAAAATTGAAGTAGTGCCGTTCAGCGACAAAAGGTAAGCCGGAAATGGTCGTGTCAGTATCTCAGGATTGTCGATAAACTTACAGACTACTGAATGCGACTCGCGGGCTCTTAGCCCGCAGCTTTAAGTAACTCGCGGACCGTTGGTTCACGTGGTCCTCCTGAAAAAAGCATGTTTAATTTCAGTCAAACGCCATAAATCCGTGGATAAACACAGCCTAATTAGTGGTCGAGTGTAATAGATACAGTTGGTGGATCGACTCATGAAAAGTCTACCGAAATTTCGAAATGCGCTTTCGTTTCGAAAAGATAAATTAAGTAGTGTTGTAAAACTAACCATGATGCAGCATAAATCTATAATGATGCAGTTACCTCAGGGTGTCTGCTTTTGACAGAACTTATTTTCGGCTGCATGCAAGATCTATACTCTGCAAAAAATGACTGCTTACGTAGTATGCAATTTTTTCATTGATTTTCGATGCACCTTAATGTCCAATTATATTTGATGGAAAACATGCATAAAAATACCTATTCTTTGGCTCATTTGGTAGATAAGTACGTCTTCTTGTAGTTGTATATTCGAAGGAGGGAGCTAGTTCGACTTTCAAAAGTTTCCAATTGTGAGACTTTTAAATAGCATGAAATGGCCGTTTATAAATCGTCATGTGTCTGTATTTGCCAATGTGGACCGTAAAGTTTACAATATGGATCAAATTCACTGCCATATTTTATGAACCCCATATGGTCCCCTCTTTATCACCGTAGGGAAATGTGTGGTTTTCCGTACGCGGAAAATATACGGCTCGTAGTTCGGAAATCCTTAATTTAAGTGTAAAAGTAGAGCGGGTTCAAAATTTTTCGGAATTGGAAAAGTTTTTGAAAAGCAAATTATACCCTTAATTCGAGTACAAGATTGAAAAAAGACGGAAGTCTCTACTGAATGAGCAAAAGGATGAATATTTGCATACATGTTTTCCAGTAAATATGATTATGTTTTTAGGGGCATCGAAAATAAATGAAAAAATGCATGCTACATAAGTATTCGTTTTTTTACGGCGTGTGGTTTATGCATCCAACCGGAAGGAAGTTCATCTTAATGCCGGCCTCCTGCGGTAACTGAGTTATTGTTGAATTAGGCTGCAGGATTATTAGCTTTACAGCTGTATTTAATTAATCTTTTCGAAACGAAAACGCATTTCGGAACTTCTGCTGACATTTCATGAGTTAGACCTTCTGCTGTATGTAGAATGGAACGCAGCTCATAAAATTTGAATTTTATGATTGAACGACCAACATACGTCGACCTAACCCCCCAATTAATAATAAAAGGCTTTCAGTCCAACGAAGGTGATGTTGCAGGCAACACTAAGTTGAACGAAAGTATTAATTTTGTTAAGAGAAACGGAAATACTGAAAACCCAAAATTCCTATCACATGCGTACCGCCAATTTGTATAGGTACATAAAACGTACCTAGGCGAAAAACTGACCCATTTAAACAGCATAAGCTTGGTGTTTAGAAACGATCCGCATTTGCTCTGGGAGTAATTGTCTACAAAGATTTCCTTTGATATGAGTTATCGCGCAATATTTGATTATGTGTTTCAGCATGCTTGTACAAGAATTTGACGTAGTTTTTTTCAGTTTCAATGCTTGATGAGCGGTTAACGACGGCAGAGATGTTTCAACGACTTAGAAAGCTAAACAGATGAGCGTTTTTACATTGGCGCATGTCACTGAACCCGACAATGACTGCGAAATTAAATCACAACCATCTGCTGCAATAACAGGCATCCCACGCCCTTGTATTCTTAGGCGGTAGCTTTTCTATAATAACATTTTTGCTTTGCGGCAGCAGTGAAATTCGCGGTGTTTTCGAAATGTCAACGAATTATTCATCGTTCGAAACCTAACAAGCCGGACGGGTACTGAAGGTCTTCATCTATAAAGTTACTTTTGTGTTCGTTTTTCGTGCGAATGACGAGTTGAGTCATATGTATGTACTCACTCAAACATGAGACGAGATAGTCTGCATAGAATATGCATGGGATCAAGTTAGAACAGTTTATCAAATTAGTTGTTTCTGTCGGAGCCCTCCTCATAGTTCAGTTCATCGAATAATGCCCACGTCTCTTCTTACAGTCTAAAATGAATAAATATTCGGGCGTTTTGCATGTCAATTTAGTTTCCCGACACAGACGAAAAACGTTCCCTTCTCATGACATTGGAGTCATTTCCGTGAGCGTTGCCTATTAGTGAGCCTTGTTGCACGATTGCGAGCGCAGCACAGAGGCAATACATATATGCAAAACGTTTGCTTGAACTGTTGATACTGTAACCTTTCCACTCCTGATTTGCATTTCAGCAGAAAGTAGACGGCGAAAAAATACACAATTTTTTTCGCAATATTCACTGTGGCCCCTTCGTGGGTCTCTACGTGACTACTTATGAAGCATTCGAAAATGCCCGGATACTACGGAGTCGGTAAAACAAGTGTCTGTAAGCGTCTTTACTGCTTTATAGGGCATGGTAAAGTGCAGATCTACAAGTAAGAACTTTGAAATTGAATGACTGAGATCATGAAAAGTTGGCCGAA
This sequence comes from Spirometra erinaceieuropaei, assembly GCA_902702965.1. Taxonomy (NCBI): domain Eukaryota; kingdom Metazoa; phylum Platyhelminthes; class Cestoda; order Diphyllobothriidea; family Diphyllobothriidae; genus Spirometra; species Spirometra erinaceieuropaei. The sequence goes on from CACRXP010000142.1 coordinate 768,708, forward strand.
ATTCTGAAATGCGTTTTCGACTGGGAAGGACTTCTTAGTCGAGGTTGTAATACTGATTAACCTGTGGCATAATACTTTAACATTTTGGACTCGGCAGGATGCCAGCTTTTGAATGCACTTCTTTTCGATCTCCAGTAGAAACCATGCTGGGTGAAAAAAGGATTACTTAATTAGCATGCATTTCTGATACTGTTTTTCGATGGCCTTATAAATTCAAATATATTCTAGAAAAATGAGCGAAAGCGTGCTTTCTTTCAATCATTTGATAAAGAATCACGTCAGCTTTATATTTTACACTCGAAGAAGGAGTAAAATTAGGATTTGAAAAAAGTTTTATAATCCTCGAATAATTTTGAGTCTGATCAGCCGTCGCATTAACGTTTACTGATTTGAGTCCACAAGATGCATGTGTTCCACGAAGGGAGAAATGTATATTTTTCTATGTATTTAAGAATATACCATACAGAGTCCACAAAATTTTGTAGTGAATGCGAACCATGTTGTACATTTCGTGAGGAGCAGTAGTAAATGAACAGGTACGATGCTGCATGAGTGGACATTGCACAATATTAAAAAATCACATAACCAGAAACTTTTTTAAAACCTAATTTTGCTACTTCTTCGACTGTAGAATATAAATTTATTGTGATTCTTTATCAAACGATTGAAAGGAGGCATAATTTATTCATGTTTTTATAAAATATATTTGAATTCATAAGACCATCTAAAAACAATGTGAGAAATGCATGCTAATTAAGTAGCCATGTTTTACCCAGCATGGTTTCTACTGGAGATTGAAAAGAAATGCATTCAAAAGTTGGCATCCTGCCGAGTCTAAGTTGTCATAGCATTATGCCGCAAGTTAATCAGCATTAAACCCGCCTAAGGAGTCCTTCCTAGTCGAAAACGCATTTCAGAATTTCGGTCAACATTTCATGATATCGGTCATTCACTGTATTTATTTTATACTCTGCAAGCATGGTTTTTATTCATATGCCGCCTTGCCTGATTTACGTGAAATAAAATATCTGTTTTCAGGTGGACGAGGGTTGCTTTGTCGTATTTTTATTATTTAACTTAATGTCTTCCAGAAGAGTGACTGACATCATTGCGCAGATGTGATCTGGGAGGGCTATTAGCGTAAGAAGGTTTCTGAACATGATGTTACCTTGATTCTCCTCTAAATGCTTAGGTACTGTACATTGAGAGATTACCAAAAAACATACACCATATAAGAAAAACAATTTCCGTGGATGTTAGGTACGTAAATATGATGAAAACTTTATCAGTGCGCCGAAATTATCATTCACACGATGTATGTGATCTAGTGCAAATGAATGATAAGCTGGCAGTAAATATTCAGCATGCTTTTGCTTATAATAAATTTCACCACGGGGTTCTAAGTCAGTAGCTGTTACTACCTTACACAATTACGAGGCCATTTTTAATATCGTGTTGATGAATTTTGACGAAAAGCGAACCGCGTTTGGTGTACGCGACCTGATTCGCAATCCAGTCTTTTCTCATCCGCCAACAGACTGCCGGATATTGTCTCGAACGCGCCACATATGAATCCCTTTATACATATGTTAATTTTGTAATACTACTTGCTGTCATGAAGACCGGAGTCAGAAACTGGAACGATAAAACAAGTCCTCAGGAGGACAGTGATTTACCATAGCTATTGAGATTTGCCTGAGTGAACTAATAATGTCCCATTTCTGCTTACATTTATTTTGAAATCATCTAGTATGACTAGATTTCGGTTCACCATGAGCGAGATTAGTTCCACTAAAACGCCTTTACTTCCGATAAATGAGTCTTTCCTAAAATAATTCTGTATTCTGCTATCGACGATTTCATCATCATTATCATCATCATCATCATCATCATCATCATCATCATCATCATCATCATCATCATCATCATCATCATCAGACTGAGCGATTTCAATTTCACATTCGGTTGAGCAGACAGGCTGCAGTATTAGTCTTTCGTCTACGCGAATGCAATGTGCGTAGGCGGTGCCCAGTGATTTGGAGACACTTCAGGCCAGACAGACACATTTTCACCTTCACGCCGTTTGCTGCAAGCGCAAGCAAATGCAGCGAATGCCAACAGTCCCAGTCTCAGACTTATTGTCAGCCCAAGAATCGATCAGAAAAAACGACATGCATTTTCACTACTGCACCATTTTTTATCTCTGACAGGATCCTGACACCCACTCCACCTGCTTTTGGCAAGCCAAAGGCATTAATAGAAGAAGAGATAGATGACGAACGAGGGGATCGGGTGGGGGGGGGGGCAGATACAACTGACGCAGAGTTGTGAGTTTTGTGGAAGTTATAAAAATAAAATGCTATAAAATTTGTCAGCGGTAGAAAGAATTGTTGTGCTTGGTAGGATGAGGGTTTTCCTTCATGTCAAGGAAACAGGCCCGTTAATTATGTGAAAAGGAAAACGAGCAGAAACAGAGAGATGGGAAGTAGGGATGGATGTGAGATTGGCCTGAAAGTGCCATCTGCGGGACGTCGACGGCGGGAGGCCGCAGCCTGCAGCCACTGACAGTTGGGATTCTTTTTACAGAGGACGGGGTCGAGCAGGCTGTTATTGGCCGATGCTGTGTCTGGGAACCTGCTGTGTGTCTGAATTCCAATGATACTGGGCGGTGCTACAATTTGAAATATATATATATATATATATGTGCGCATGTATAACAGTAGACTATGCGGGGACATTAATTGAGTTCTTGAAATTTATAAGTTTAGAATTGTGGCTGTCAGTCGTTTTGGAAAACAACAAAAAGACAGGCAATGTTTTCGTGGAAGGGTGATTTTAAAAGTAAACCAACCCATTCAGCCGAATTCTACTCGCGCATTCGCCAGCTAGGCCACGCTCACCGTTAAGATCCGGAGCTTAGCCACCTATTTATCTTCTTGCAGAACTTCTTATCTTATCTTCTTCTGATCTTCTTATCAGATTTCACTTGCATCTGCTCCTTTGTGCATGAAAACATAAAGCACATGAGTAGTTTGAATATCGCAGTATTATTCACGGACAAAATATTTTCCAAATCAATTTTGTGGGCAAAATCTAATCTTATAGCTTTGACTGTCGGAGCTAAGGGTTAGGAATTAGGGGTTAGGCATAAGGGTTGAAGAGCTGGGCTTAAGGGTTAGGGGTAAGGGTTGGGGCAAGGAGTTAGGACTTAATACTAGAGATAGGGGGTACGGTAAGGTTTTAGGGGTAGGGGTTAGGGTTAGAGGTTGTGGTTAAGGGTTGGGGTTAGGGTTAAACCCCTTATTACCGCCGGCCGCGTACGACAGGCGATTGGGGCTTGTCTTCTGCAGGCACGGCTACGGAATAAGGTTCGACTCAATTGTGACCCGGGTTTCTGTTGAGTCAGTCAAAAGACCACAGAAAAAGCCTAAGTGAAGCTACTTGCACGCAGGTTTACGCTACAAAGTTTATATAAGGTGCTGCAAACTTAAACAGCAGACACTTTTCGGTTTCAGGCTGTGTTTTACATCGACTTTCCGACGTCTTTGCAACTTTTAATCTGAGGATTTGATTTTTCCTGTTATAACATCTACAACCACAACGACTGTATGAAAACTGAAACCTGACCCGCCGGACATAGCGAAAGTGGGCGCATTCTAAGCATATGATGACCGCAGTAGGGAGGGACTGCCAGTTGTTCTTCATTTTGACCCAACTGTGTAAAAGTCCGTGACGTCGGCGGGATTCGAACCCATGACAGCAAGGGATATCGTAGTCTAGGCAGCGTTAGATGCACTCAAACGTTTCCCTCGTCGTGGATTCAAATCTTACCGAGTTCACAGAGTTTTGCCCAGATGTGTCAAAATGAATTATTCCAAAATCTTCCAAAACAACCATTTATAGGATTTGGTTGGATGTGGTTACGTAGCCCCACTTGAAGTAAACAAACCCCAGTCATCCGGGACCGTTGGTAATAGGGTTTTCTACAGGTGGGGCCGAGGAACGCAAAGACGACGAGTCCAAAGATTTGTATGAAAAAGGAAAAGCATTGGGGAATGCGCGGGTTACTTTGAGTGGTTGAAAAATAGTTGCACTAACCCCTAACTATCCTAGCCCTTAACCCCAACGGCATCGTGTCCATTAGGTTGGGCTACCAAACCGCATCTTACCTAAGAGTTTTTTGTAAAACACGTTGGATCGTCGGAATGAGAACTTGAATCGCTTTACGTCCTAGACTCCCTTTTCAGCTTACAATCAGGAAGGGGATAAGAGAAGGCATTGGGAGAGGAAGCTGTCGATAAAAAGATGCGAGTGTTTTATGGTAAATCTACTGAATTATAGGTTACCGAAAGGTCAATGACTGTCAACCTTCAGTGTTGGCGCACTTTCAATCGGTACAGCAATTGATCGGTAGGCCGTCTTCCGGTCATCCCATGCAAAGCCTTTTAATCGATGTTAGTAATCAGTTTTTCCGACATTATGAAAATTTGTCTCGTCAATTTTTATCCTAATTCCAATCCAAGTACTTGTTCCACCAGTATTTTTCAATTTCCAATTTTTAATGTCGTGTCTCACAAATAAGGTTACTGCCACATTACCGGTTAAGCTTTCTCAAGATTGATAATATATACCTTATAAAAGCATCAATTAGTCCTCGTTCTCAATTTATTTGCCTGTTAGAATAAGCGACAGTTGAGTGGGTTATTTAGTTTGTTGTAACGACGGCAAACAATCAAATTTGCGAGGGTGTGATTATAGCAAATCGTACCGCGTGTACCTGTAGGACTACTGCATTTTAACGATACCTACGCATCAGACCCCAGCGCTTTCATTTTGCCGACCGACTGTGTTATGTCTTGTCTTTATAGGTGGACTGCACTACTTAACACTGCTAGATAAAAAGCCAGACAACATTGCCGATAGCTGGGATTCGAAGGTAATAATATTGACCCGTCCAAACATGCCGCACGAAGCAGTGCTCCCAAAGTCGCCAAACAATGACTTTCTGATTGTGGTTCTTCCTAAAAATTTCAGAGTGGTTTTAATGAAAGTGCCCACTTTCTAACTTATAAAAAGGGTCGATATTCCTTTTTTGGTAAAGTCGTTCGAACGAAAATAGGAAAGCATTCGAGACGTTCGGAAAATGTCCGTTTTTTGCATACAAAAACGAAAGACGGTTGGACACGAGATTAATGACTAAAAACGAAGGTGGCGAATGGCTTGGCGTTTCGGATTCTCGTCCGCACACATCATCAGACACAGTCGCCCTTATCAGTGATGACTCCTTCGTACTATCAGTGGCCTTGTTTTAAATACTAGAGGATATTAGGCCTACACAAAAATCTCGTAATTTGTGCAAATTGTTTAAACTAATGTGAACAGGTTTTTTCGGAAATAGAGTCTCCTCTGAAATTGACAAAATGCAAATCATTCTGTCGCAACGTTAATGTCGACAAAATTCAGTGTGACTTCCTGTCAAGCTTTCGCTGATTTCGAAGGCAACAAGTAGGGACGTTGTAGATATTAATGATCAATGCCGTTATCAACACAGGAAGTAGTAGGTATGTAAAAAAGCTTCCGCTATAACACCTTGGCACACATACAACTATACTCCAGGCGGAGTTTTCAAACTAAAACCCTACGTTGAACCCCTCGTCCATCGATTGACGGCTTTTTAATCTAATTTATTGATCCAAATAAGTTTTTTCTTAGCAGTAAAGTAAACTCATTTTCAATTTGTATCAGCCGTTAGCAACCTCACGCTGGTCTAAACACGGCAATTAGGGGTGACGCACTTTGACTGCTTCTATGAAGACTTATGGGAGCATCAAACGAAGGAGCCCTTAAACAGATGTTGCTTTTGACGGCTGCAAACCGCTCCTGACGACTCTACTTCAAGTCTTCGTTTTCTGCATTGTACGAGCCTGCTACGTTCTCACTAAGGACCAAATATAGTTTCATCAATGTCAAAAACAGACATAGTTTGTAATAACATGCATCTTAGTTGATACAGGCAGTCCGCGTTGTTTTCCATCATAAATAGTGTCACGGATACTTGAAAAGCAGTCACTATCTTCGCAAACTATGTATAACCTGGGGCTGACACTGCTAGGTTCAGCGATAGAGACTTAAAAACGGATAAAAGTTCATAGTAGTAGGCAAGAACGTCTTCTTACAGAAATCACCATTTGAAATAGAGAGAACTGATTGTATGCCCGGAACCGTTAAAATCAACAGCTCGCATCTACGTCGCCCGAAATGGAAGCCTATGTAAGCGGAATGCGGTATGCAAAATTATTCTCGAATTCCTCTAATACTAAATCGGAAATTGATGCCTTCATCAGTTTGCTTCCAGTCGTCTGTCTAGAAAGCATGCGTCACCCAGTTGCACTTGAATGGAACATGAGGACCAGGTGATGGCTTTCATTTTTGATTGAGATTCATTTGCAAAACGAAGGTGGGCATTTTTTTGAGGATCTTGCTTCCGCCTCTTAGCACGCCCGCGGTAAATAAAACGTAAATAATCTGAGGCACGGCTGTTTCCAGGTTTGTGGCTCACGATCTAAATGTAGGGTTTTCCGGAACTTTGTATCTTAAGTTATTTTCGACAGCCCAAGTACGCAGAAGGGCAGAAAAAATGACGCATTGAAAAAGAATGGTTCTTCAACGGGATCACGGCTTTCCGTCCTTTTGAAATAAAGGAGGCAATTATGAGAAGTTGATGTCTCAGACAGCCTATCATTATGCAAGCTGCATTTGTAATCGATTGGCGATTATGTCCTTTAAAGTGCATGTGGAATGGTCGCAAAAATTATTTAAACCACATCCACTTGCTTGTGGCAGAGAAAACAACTGTCACGCATTCCATTTTAAATTGCTCACTTATTTTTCGAGAGTTCTAGGCTAGTTCTAATATTTTATCCTATTTTTAAAGAATAATTTATGTCCTTCATCGATATATTGGCGAGACAGTGTTCGTTGACAATGTCGTTTAAAGATCGAGAAGGGGGTTTTCAACTTGACAAAGTGCCTTTCAAAATCTCGCGCTCCTCTAAGTTCCGGCGTCCACAGATGCGCTGCGCAGAAGAACGCTATTTTGTTAATCCTTTCAAGAAAATTATAATTTTGAGATCGTGAGTATTGGTTTCTCCCCGAGTCATGTCTGACATTTTGAAATGTATGAACTATTGTAATGATTGGGATGGTAGCAAATTCAATCAGTGAAGAGCTCATAAACGTATCCTTATAGATAGTTTAGCAACGTAGACTCTTACGTCCCTCTTTTTTAAGGGAAGTGTGTTGTACAAGTGAAGAACAGGAACAACTACGCGCGAGGCTGCACTTCATGAAATCCATAAATCGAAAAATCAACAAAGCCAAACTCCACATATAAGTACTGTAGATGCACCTTTTTCCACTTTCCGATAACAACAGATATTAGCAAGATGGAATATGACACGCCGAAGCGTATGGGCAAGCACCCAAAGTTTTAGGCATGCTTTGCGACCCAGATGCTCACAAAAGAATGACGCAGGAATTGATTAGCACGAAGGACAACCCCTAGACACTAAAATATGTCAGTACGGCGCCAATTGTCTGAGCATCTTCCGGATACATACGAAGATCAGATGGGCTGTAACCGTACCTTTTCAGTAGTGAGTAGCACTCTCAGAGGTCTTTAATAATTACAGAACATAAAGTAGACTTCTAGGAAAAACCTGACAAGAAACGTGTTTGTAAGGCCAGTTTAAGAAAAATTGCATCTTATTTTAGGTTTTTTCATGGAAGGCGTTCATTTCACTTTCACATATACATTTATATTTTCATCCCTTGTTTTTACATGTCGTTTACATGTTTCGATGCGAACTCTGCCAGATGGTTTACTTCCTGATAATAGGTCTCAAGCTGTCCGCAAAATTATAACTATCATCTAAAGATCTTTATTTAAAATGTCACTAATATATGGTTGTCTGTTGGCCCACGAAAGTGTCCGTCACCATAATGATATTCTCTAAAGTGGGATGCAGTACCTTAGAGAAAACAATGTCTAGATTGATAAATTCCCTGTCCACGTTTTGGGTTGCAAATAATGTTCAACTAAATCTGGGTCTTGAAACTGGTATGGTCCTAAAGCTAGGAACTGTCCTGATTTTTTTGATTTTGAAAATAAATGTTACAGTCAAGGTGAATAGAGAGCGTCCGATGCTGATATCCGTTACAGGCTGTTCTGTTGGATTGACTTCACTTCGTGAGTGCAGTCACCATTTACTCTTTTCAAAATAACCCGTTCCAAATTCACTTTGACCCGTCTGGTAGTAACCGCGATAACATTACCTCTGGAACCGTTAACAACTAATCGCGCGCTATTAATTAGTCCAGCATCTTCGGGAAACTATTCGCTTAAAATGATCCCCAGGCAATTTATCCACTGACATCTGCCTGCTAGAGTAATCCAAAAACATTTTATCAGGTGAGAGTTTTAGTCTGCTTAAAAAATGTAAGAAATTGCTGCCTCGAAATGTGACTCTTTGCAGCTCTTTTTCACTGCGATGCCAACACTGGGGAAATTGTGCTCGTCACATCAGACCTTGTCCCAGAAAGAATGTATTGTTAGCCTGTCATTTTTAAGCCAGCTGATGAGTGCCAGGCAATTTGGAGTTTACATGACCGAATAGCAAATTAAGTTTTACAGTGTATTTGTCCAGAAATGCTTATGTGCTTACATGGCATTCTGAAAAGTAATTTTATCAGTTAACAGATATTCACGCGTTCGACATTCAAATTCTATTCAGGACAATTGGTTTTTCTAACTAGCGCAATACAATTCTGAGTAGGTTGTTCGCGTCCCCACTTAATTATAGGTTGCTTGCTTCTATTCTGGGGTTTTTGATGCATTTACTCCACATATTTCATTATAAGAAGATTTACTCAAATTGACGCCTAAAGAGTGCGTTTTATCGCATGCCAGAGGTCAGAACCACTGCTTTATATAATTACTTGACGAAAAGACAGAGAGGAATTAAATTGTTCCGAAGGGTCAGGCATCAACACTAGAAAAAATTTAAGACTCATCGACGGACTTGATAGGCGGATTTATATTCGCCTTATATGGAGTTTTATGAACAGATGAATATTTGTATATAACGACGTGTGATTTCACTCGCAAGCGGTTTTTGTCATAAAATAAGTATTTACGCAAATGGTACTCTTTGAAAATGAGCAGGTTTTGGGCTAACTTTACCTGTCGTATGAAATTTGACGACCATACAGTGGCCTTGTTGAAGTATGAATTCGGTAACATCTGTCAGATTCCTTGATGAAGATAATTCAACCATCGACCATCTGTGAACTCTTGTAGTCACCATCTACGCACATCCTGAACAGCTGACTGCATTTAATTCCTTAAATAACCGAAGTGGCCATTGGCTTTCTACTGGGGGATTCATTTTCAGCAGAATATCTTATAAATCTGCAGTTTGAAAAGTTATCTAAAACCTTATTAAAAGTCTTCTACTTACTTCTTTTGACGCACTGCTTATTTGAAAAAGGAAGGTTGTTTAACTACATCTGTTGAGAAAGAAAGGACGTCTAAGGACTATTTCAATAATTCCATAGAACGGTCGCCAAACCGTGTTTTGATGAAACTCTTTAGAAGGCAATAATAACATTTTAGGATTTACCAAGCATGCATGCAATATACGTAAACTACTACCGACTTTGGTATAACCGGCTCACTTGTTTGAAACGGTGCTAGGTGCAAAGCATTGCAAAACTCTTTTTTTTCACGACATCAGATGAGAACGTACCGAGATATTGTAGGTGATGATTTAAAGTAAAAGGTCTAGGACATTCCCGTTTGTTCAGTCCAAAACCGCCAATTAATCTCGTTAGGGACTTTTATATGTATCCAGCAAGTGAAAGTCATTCGTTTTACTATGCCTCTGTTGAGAAAATCGTATATTCCGTTCAGAACGCTGTATTATGTAATAAAAACAATAAAATAACGATAAATAACCTTGGATTGTTGATTTATCACCCGTGCGTCGTTTGTAGAGTTATGCAAACAATTTATTGTGAAACTATCTTATTGGAATAAGTACAAAGAGTCTTGTTTCCAAATGTACTTTATACTAGACAAAAATCAACTGTCAACAGACTTTGGCTGAATAGTTTGCCAAGTCACGCTCTGTATGACCTTCCAATACAACAAACCGCCGAGATTTTATGCAAAATCTTTAAACTACGCTCACTTAGTGGATATCGTTACCTGTCCATGGCCATGCCGTCACTGCTGCTTAAAGCGTGGTTCTGGCAACGAGTTCGAAACATTTTTCTAGAAAACCGGCAAGTTTACATATACCCTAGTGCCGTGGTGCCTACACAGTATTCAAAAAAATTCGCAGTACAGCATTTCGGTCATGGAGTAGCCCGTTCTTGACATCTTAAGTATTTTAGCCGTTATTCTATATCAGTCACTGAACTTCATTTGCCAGTAAGACAATTCGCCCATGAAAATTTTTCGGCGGCATTATTGCAAGCCATGCTTTAATGGGCTTTAAAGTAGTGCACAGGTAGTCCGGTTCCAGATAAAATGCCAATGTGTGTTCATAGGTCTTAAAACCAATGAGTTGTTTTCCGGTCAAGCAGATGATGACAGCTTAAGCAGAAGAGATGATTTCAGTTCCGTTGTGTTTGATACCAAACCGCCTCTAATGCTTTCGAGTCTTTACAATGAATAATCTGATGACAAAGTAACACGGGTTATTAGTGTTGGCTTACACTAAACCATCTAGATCTCGCCGCCGCTCTCCAAAATGACATATGGTAGACAAACGCCTCAATCTCTTGATGCATATAGCCTATGCGCCACTCGCTGCAGACCCAACGAAAAAGCAAGCCGCGATTATCAGGAAGAAAGTGAATGAGCTTACCCGATTGAAGCTCATAAGCCCCGATGACAGCAGATATATGATCCTCAATGACCCCCGTATCGCACGTGCGTACGGCCGTCCGAAGGTGCACAAGACAGATGCGCCGCTGAGGATCATTGTGCCACTTATTGGATCTCCTACTTAAAACCTTGCCAAGTGGTTATACAGACACTTAAAACACCTCGCAAATGGATCGCTATAAAGCATCAAAAATTCTTAGGCTTTCCTACAAACGATCCAAGGCCTTGAAGTAAGTCCTGACGAATGCATCCTATCTTTCGATGTTGTTGCCCTGTTTTCTTCAATACCGCATGATCTAGCGATTGACAGCGTAGCCTGATGTCTAGAGCAAAGTCCCATTGGCATTCCAACAGACCATGCTCTAGACATGCTTAAGCTTTGCCTCAAGAATTATTGTCAGTTCGATGGAAAGTACTATCAACAAATAAAGGGCACCCCAATGGGCTCCCCAATATCAGGGCTGCATGCAGAACTAGTTTTGCAGCAACTAGAACAGGATATTGTGCAAACCTTCGAACCTAAAATGTGGCTCCGCTACGTGGACGACAAATTTGTCATCACACAGACCTTGGAAGTTGAGCGATTGCATCATAGCTTAAATAGCGTCTTCCCGGCTATACAGTTTACTTGCGAAGAAGCAACAGGAGATACCCTCCCGTTCTTAGATGTGAGCATACAAAGACTTAGTGATGACAAGCTAGCGACAAGTGTCCACAGAAAAGACTCTAGTGTCGAAATCATACTCAAATATGGGAGCAATCATCCTGCGGCCCATAAACGAAGCTGTGTCCGCACTCTTTTCAATCGGGCCTATCGCATCTGCAACAGAGATGACTCACTTAAGAAAGAATTGGCCTACTTACATCGGTTATTCCGCTCCAACGGATATCCTGCCAGTTTTGTAGAGAACTGTCTCAGACGCTAGAGATAACTACCAAACCCCGAGTCTCATGAAGATAGAGCGTCGCAGAAATTCTATTCACTGCCGTACATCCAGGGAATCTCTGAAGCACTCTCCCGGCAAATAAAACGCTTTGGCATCTCCATTGCCCATAAGCCCGCATCTTCCCTACGCGAGACATTATGCCGAGTAAAGGACCCGGTGCCCAAAGAACAACTACGTAACGTCATCCACCGCATACCGTGCGCCAACTGCCCTTGTGTTCATATTGGCCATACAGGTTGATGTCTTGAGACTCGCATTAACGTACACAAGTTGGCCCTCCGCCGACGTGACCCTCTGTCCCTCGTGTTTGCGCACGCCCTTAAGCATGACCACCGCTTCATTTGGGACGGTACTGAAGTGATCGCAAAGGCAGGCGCGAGAATTCCTCGAAGCTTGGCATTCTGGCACGACCAGCATCAACCGCCACGTCGATCTAGACGCTCACTACGAGAGCTTACGTACACGCTCGCTGTCTTGTTCCCACACCCCAACAACTGCTAACCCCCACTCGGCCACATAGACGTACGCTGTTTCGCCATTCCGCTCTCCCCCCTTGCGACAAGCTGAACAACAACCGAAACCCCACCTAACACTTCCAACGCCGGCGCATTGCCCCCTGACCTCATCCCGCATCATTGACCAGCCGCCCGCATTCCCACTGATTCGCAATCCACCCCCGCGTTTTCAGCACCTCCAACACTGGGAGCCCTAACGGTTCTTCCTTCCCTCCCCCTGCCCCACGGCCTACCATAACTAGGTGCCCACCCCCCTCACACATCAGATGTCTGTCTGTCGTTGTCTGTCCTGTCGCGCCAGCCGACCTAGTCTGCCGATTTCACTTTCCCCTCTGTTCATTTCGTATGACGACGGGTCGGTGTCACCGACTTGAAAATTTACGAACACAACTCAATTTTCCGAAGAGCCTTCACTTTCTCATTGTATCAACTGGGAATGCACTCCACATCAATTATTCAGCATCGTTCAATTTTACCATAACGCAGAAATACTTAATCCACATGTATATCAGCGTCCCTGAATCTATGCGGTGATATAAGCCCAGGTAGGTAAGTGAGAAGTAAAAAACCAGCAAGTGGCAGAAAATAGGGGCGACATTTTAGGGGTGGCTGGACATACCAGAGAAAAAAGGAGAAACCAGGCTCTAGTTCTGCGGTCAGAGGAAGGATGTCTATAGGCTGTGTTTTTGTGTCGTCATAGTACGGTGACGTGGTGGAATGTGGGCATGAATATGTGCCATACAGGGACACAAATTACTGTACGCATTTGATGAGGCAAAAAAGAAAGCGTAAGTGTAATGGCTTTGACTTTTCAAATGCCTAAATGAATGTTTTTTCAGAATTTGACTTAAGATCTCGGAGAACTCGGTGAGCTTCAAAATCACAGCAGCTTACAGTGAGTGACCTATCTCATGAAATGTTGGCTGAAATTCTGAAATGCGTTTCCGGTTAGGAAGGATTACTTGGTCGCGGTTGGAATACTGATTATCTTAAGACATACTCTTATAACATATCAGACTGGGCAGGTTGTCGGCTTTTAAATGCACTTCTTTTCAATATCCTGTAGAAATCGTGCTCGGTAAAAAATGACTACTTAAGTAGCATGCATTTTTCCCATTGATTTTCGATGGTCTTGCAAATTCAAATATATTTTATAGAAACCATAATTAAAAATATGCTTTCTTTTAGTCAACCAATAGAGAATCACGTCTTCTTTATACTCTATACTTAAGGAAGGAGTATAATTAGGTTTTAAAAAATGTTCTAATTGCCGAATAAATCGAAGCCTGATCATTCATTACATCAGCGCCTAGTGCTTTCACTCTACAAGGTGCATGCGTTTCGCGTAAAGAAAATCACACATTTTTCTATATCATTAAAGAGATATCATACAGAGTTCATAAAATTTTGCAATGGATGCGGACCATGTTGTACATTTCATGAGGAGCAGTGGTAAACGGCCAGGTACGATGCTATATGAATGGACATTTCGCGGTCTTAAAAAGTCTTATAATTAGAAACTCTTTTAAAACCTAATTATACTTCTTCCTTAAGTATAAAATATAAAGAAGATGCGATTTTCTATTGATATTTTATATTTTATACTTAAGGAAGGAGTATAATTAGGTTTTAAAAAAGTTTCTGCTGGGCCAAGTTGGCTGTAGTCAAAAGCTTTTGTCGCTATCGGCTTAAAAATAAAGCTTTTCTTAATTGGGTATTTTATCAGTTCGTTCAAATAGGTCAGAAACATCCTTACGGATCCAGTGAGATTTTCTAAAAGTGTCTAAAACAATTCACCTGGTAAACACCCGATGGAACATAATCTGGCGTCATTGCTCTCTTTTGTTGGGCATTGGCTTACCGAAAGAAATGCTGACTGCTGAAATCCTGGGAGTGTGCTTTCGACTCGAAAATACTACATTTGCAGGGCTGCAATATTCCCTGTCATGCGGTATTTCAATCACAACGGGTTACCGATTTTTGAACGAGGGTTTTGTCGGCCGTCGGCAAAAACTAAACCGAGGCGGTCCTACAACGGCTGGAGTCGCTGGTTTTCCGACACCACAGACCGAAATTTTGGGCTCGATATGTGGATGACACCTTCGTCGTCATCGAACGGGATCAGGTGCTGACGTTCAAAGAAAAACTCAACGCCGTCTTCCCGGACATTCAATTTACGATGCAGGAGGAGGAAAACAATCAGCTGGCCTTCCTGGATGTCCTCGTCTGCCGCAAAGATTTTGGTGGCCTAAAAACCAAAGTGTTTAGGAAAGCGACAAATACGACGCAAATACTGAACTTCAATAGCAACCACCCGATCAGTCACAAACGCAGTTGCGTAAGGGCGCTATACCGGCGCGTTGAGACGCACTGCAGTGAAATGGAAGACAAGGTTGCTGAACTACAATATCTTCGACGGGTAATGAGAGCCAATGGTTATCCGCGCAACTTTGTCAACCAGTGCATACGAAAAGGACACCAGAGACCAAATCCAACCGGACCCAAATTTTGGCGGGCTCTTCCGTACGTGAAGAACGTCTCGGAAGCCGTCAGTCGTCTTCTCACTCCACTTGGAGTTGGGGTTGCACACAGGCCGGAAGCAACCATTAGGCGCAAAGTCATGAGGCCAAAAGACCCGCTGCCACGGCAGGACACGTCTGGAGTCATTTACCGGATCTGGTGTAGTTGCGGACAAAGCAATTATGTCGGAGAAACTGGGAGATTACTCCGTACGCGACTTGCCGAGCACGCAGCAGCAGTGAGGCGGGGAGACGCTAACTCTCTGGTGGCGGCACACTCGACGGGACCCGGCCATATTTTCAAATTTCAAGAGGCCGAAATCCTCGCAAGGGGTGACAACCGCGTGAGCCGCGAGCTGCTCGAGTCATGGTTCTCAGGCCCGCAATCCATCAACAAACACAATGACCTCCCGGTGGCCTATTCCGTATTGCGATTTTCCCTGGGCAGGAGAATCAGTCACGTGGGGAGGGCGCGGATGAGCAATTATCACGGTGACAGTGAGCCAGTTTGCCGAGCAATCGTCACACCAGCATCGAGCACGGATGACGAAATCGCGGCCATTAACAACTCGGACTCGGACCGCCAAGCCACCGCCGCATCAATTACGACCCCAGCGGTGATTACGAGAACTGTTAATTGCAGTGCGCATACGGTCCCACGGCAGCCACGTGCTATAAATACTGCACTCCTGGTGCCACCATCACCTTGATCTGCGAATGTCTCTGATGATGGATTCGAGTGAGGATCCGAAACGTCAGGCAAATCAATTTCTTGTTCCGGTGATCGCATCTTCATCTTCTGAAAAACTAAACCCTCAAAAATGCTTATTATGTAGTGTGATTTCTGCCCACTGACAATCAGCGCCCTTGCAAATTCAGATATATATTTATAGAAAGCATGCACAATGGCGTGTCTTGAGGTCTTGAAATGTTTCCGGTTATGAGTTTACTAAGACTGCAAAATGTTTAACCATGTAGCAGCACATCAGCACGTCCACATTCATTGGGAAATTTCCTCAGCACTATATGATGTCTTTTCAGTGGCATGTAAAAATGGAAAATTCTCCTTGCACAAAAAGTATACCTTATGTAGATTTGAAATTCTGAATGCGAATGTAACGGTTGACTAAGTCAAAAATATCCGGGAATTGGGAACGCTTTTTATACCGAGTGACATATTTTATTTAAGTGTAAAGTTTAGGAAAGACGCAGTTTATTACCAAATGAGTAAAAACGCAAATTTTAGCGCAGATTCCCCCAAAAATAAAGTGGAATTTACAATAGCATTGAAAATAAATGAAAAACATTTATACTACATAGACGTTTGTTTTTACAGAGCGCACTTTCTGCGGCCGGCCGAAAAGAAGTGAAATAAAAAGCCTGGCGTGGAAGAAATATCCTGGGATAACGCTGCACGGTAATAAATACTATCAAGCAACCTTTTCGAAGAAAAAATACATTTTAGAATTTTAGTTTTTATTTCATGGGAGGGGACAGAATATTGTCAAAATTCAGACGGCTAGCTTAATACTAATTTGATAGTAGGCCAGAACTAGAAAGTGCCGCAAACCTTCCAAGTTAACAGATCTGGACTGACTGCAAAGCCGTCTAACGTGCAGAATGCTACACACTCAGATAAAACTTAAGACTCTTTCAAAGTAAAGTGCAATTCAACGCTGACTGAACTAGCCCAAGTGGAAAGATTTGCCATATTAATGAACACTCACTTAGAAGGAGAAATTCCTAACTCAGTGCATGCGAACGCCCATTAAAACGTAAAATTAAATTAAGCTAAACCTCTAAACAGCCAGTAAAATATTATTAAGCCGCATAATAACTCTAGCTTAGTTTTAGCACACATAGCCTTTGCGTGCTTGTTTTCTGGATTTATCTACTTTCGGTAAACCTTAAGCACGATTGCGTAGAACCTCGCATCTGTGTTTGACAATCGACAGGGCGTCGAGGGGTAGATGATTCAAACATTGACATGTGGCGTTGACAGGTATAATTCTGCTTGTCGCTTGTTTAGTCAGTCTTACTTTAGTCTCTATGTTGCTCTATCACAGGCAACAATTATCCAAACGTTTTCGTTAGGAACTGATTGAAGGGTTTCACTTTGTACAGAATGGGAGGAGAAAGAGAGAAAAAGAGTCAACTGGCCAACAAAGCGGACGTCTAGAAGGCAAGCATCAAACCGGCAGCTGAAAATTTTAACTAAGCTATTGCGTCTGCAATAACTGCATTTGTCCAGGCACTTGCGTTTATAAAGTCCTGAAAATTTTATTAGAAGGTTAGTAGTGGTATACAATAAGTAGACTAACTCATAAAATCTCGACCGAAATTCCGAAATGCGTTTTTGTTTTCAAGAGATTAATCAAGTGGGTTGTAAAACCAATCATCCTACACGACGATTCTATAATAAGTCAGTTACCCCAGGACTCCGGCTTTCGAACAAATTTCTTTTTGGCTGCATGCACAATCCACACTCTGGAAAAAAGACTACTTAAGTAACATGCACTTTTTCATGGATTTTCGATTCTCTTGAAGATGCAATGATGTTGCCTGGAAAACAAGCATAAAATATTCATTTTTTGCTCATTCAGTAGAAAATTACGTCTGTTTTTAATTTTACACTCGAAGGAAGGGTATAATTTGGTTTTATAAAACTGTTACAATCCCGAATAATTTTTAACCCAACCTGTCGTTACACTTGCGTTCGGGGTTCCCAAACTGCAAGCCGTATAATTTCTATGTGCGGAAAACCATACATTTCTCTTCGATAATAAGGAAGACAATATAGGGTTCATAAAATTTAGCAGTAGATTTGACCACGTTGTTAACTCTGCAAGCCACATTGGTAAATGCAGAGACGTGAAGTTTTATGAAGGGCCATTTCATGGGACTAAAATATTTAAAAATTAGAAGTTCTTTAAAATCAAATTATGCCCTTCCGTCAAGTGTAATATTGAAAGAAGACGTAATTTACTACTGAATGAGCGAAAGAATGAATATTTTCGTGCATGTTTTTCATGAAATACATTTGAATCATTATTGGCATCGAAAATCAGTGAACAAAATGCATGTTACTTAAGTAGCCAATGTTTACTGAGTGTCGTTTTTGCATGCAGCGGGAAGGACGTTAATTCAAAAGCCGGCATATTGGCGTAACTTAATTATTATAGAAGTATTCTGCATGAAGATCTGTTTTTCAACCCTAATTTATTAATCTTTTCAAAACGAAAACATATTTCGGAATTCCTGTTCGCATTTCATGAGTTAGCCCACCTACTGTACATCCAACATTAATACTGCTTGGACCGGCTGAATAGCCGCTGTGAGACTGCTGGTGGGTCTTGAAAGAGAGCCGCAAGGCTGTAGCGGGCAGCCATCATGATCGGTCTGGTGTCATTATTCAAGACCGCGCTGTCTCAAGGTCATTCACCCCTTGCAGCGAGTCGTCCCAGACGAGCTGCGTCCACACAGCGTCGCGGCTACCCATGCGCCACTAGAACGCGCCGCCCCCTGCAACCAGCAAAACAAGCCACTGGGACACCACCCCTTGGCAAATGCAACACGCACGCTGATTGGCCACCACTTGAGCTTGGCCCACGAGCTCACAAAAGCGGTTGCCACCACTGTCTCAGGGACTCTCAGACATGACTGAACGCAGTCAAAATCAGCCTCGTTCTGTTTTTGGCGGGGAGCTGTAACGAGCAGCCATCATGACCGGTATGGCGTCATTGTTCAAGACCTCGCTGCCTCAAGGTCGTTCACCCCTTTGCAGTGAGCTGATCCAGACACGCTGACCTGAAGTCACACGACCGACAGCCCGTGCATACCTCCGTCCACACAGGCGCAGCTGCCCATGCGGCCACTTGAACGCATCTCTCCCCTGCAAGCACAACCTAAGCGACGTGGACGGCTCTCTGAGACAGCGAGGTCTTGAACAATGACACCAGACTGGTCATCATGGCTGCCCGCTACAAAGCACGACGGGACGATTGAGTTCTGTGGCGCGATCGGTGAGCGCATTTCTACCAGCGATGATTATTATCTCCACCGTCCTCTGCCCGCGCAACATCAAAGTGGTGACCTGATAAGCTTAATGTTCCACGTGGACTATATTTTGTGCTTTTATGCTGTATAATAATCGACGTTCATGGCAAAGTTTGCTCTTTGGAACACCAGACAAACGCAGTGGTCTCCTTTACGTTCTTTCTGAGGAAATTAAAAAGCATCAACTTCTTTAAAGGCTAAATAGCGGGTCGTAATCCGCGAAAACAGGCGGAAAGCACCTCCAACGGCAGTTAGTCAACTAATCTAAGAAGGAAGCATGGCTTTTATATATTTAGCAGGGAATTGTTTTTTAGCAAAAAGACAAATTTTAGAGTGCGCTACCTCCTTGATAGCTAACGTTTCTTGATTTGAATTCAGTCTGTATGCAAGTCTCTCTCAGTTTGGTTCTAGGACCACTTGTCTTTAGGGCAAGGCCTCGATGAATTTGCGACTGATCCCAGTTTTTGGATAGGAACTAAGAAGGCGATAACGTTTAGTGCCAAATGTGTCTTATCCTAATGTGATTTGGCATCGTATTCAATAGGCATAATGTTTAGAGTATGACTGTTCTGCACCGATAGGTCTACTCGTCACGTGCTCTCAATGGTGAACTTTAAAGGAATATATGGCATTCACTTGGTTATAGATTTTCAGCACAGGATTTAGTAATGTTGGTTATCAAATGTTTAAATTCTCTGTATATGAAAGCATCCCATGCCTACTGAATAGCCGCATCTACTTGATCCTTTGACTGGCACGTTCTATAATTGAACAGGTCACTGTAGTAACCAAACTACGGCTAAGCTATCATCTCGTTCTCTCTGCCATATGCATGCCATGGCTGTTGAATTGATGGAAAAAACGGTAATTAAGCGGAAGACCACTACATTTATGACTGAGCACTCGTCAACTTCAGGATGTTTCGCAAAAAGCTACTTGACGGTTACACGTGCGCCCTTGTTAGATCGCCTGACGTAGGTGTCGGACAGTATATGCCAGTCCTGCCAACAGTAGTTCTGAAGTAAATTCCTTTCTATCTGAGAAAACCATCCTACATACTGATTCATTCAGGTAAGGCAATATTTTGCCTCACGAATATTTGCTTCTTGTCGTAATTTGTCAGTTGCGGTATTCGCCTGTGAATTCTAGCCCCTAAAACCAGCAGTGCCAAACCTCGCTTGATGGTGCGTACGCTGCTAGTTACCGCGAATACCTCACGTATAACCACTTTTTTGCGCCTCAAGCGCATAGCTTCTCCTTCTTCCGGCTCGTTTTTTCCCAGCACTTTTCAGGAATCGCAGTGAAGTCAGTAACCACTGGTTTTGATTGCCTTGCTTGTCGTCGGATTTGCCTTATGCTAAGACGCACTGCACACCACGCCGAAATCTCACCTTTCCTCAACGTCTGCTAATTGCATCTTTCCTGGCTCTTATAAAGGGTAGAA
Organism: Spirometra erinaceieuropaei; assembly: GCA_902702965.1. Taxonomy (NCBI): domain Eukaryota; kingdom Metazoa; phylum Platyhelminthes; class Cestoda; order Diphyllobothriidea; family Diphyllobothriidae; genus Spirometra; species Spirometra erinaceieuropaei. The sequence continues at coordinate 789,140 of CACRXP010000142.1, forward strand.
AAAAACGATCAGAGCTGGTCGAGATTTGGAGCACATCGATCTGCGATGGCTGTTCACCCGGTCGCTATGAGTCTATTAATTGTTGGTGACAGCCCCGTCAACCTAAACTTAATCTGCCATTCATATAAAGTCCCCTTATAGATGTGAAGTAAAGCTGGCGCAATAGGCTGGCTTTATGACTGTGCTAGAGCCATTTTTGACCGTACCATATGACATTATATTAAATTATGTTTGACAAGGCCTAGTTTGGGCTGTAAAATTGCCGTAAAAACTAAAGTTACCAACAACATTTATCGAGCTCATAGCCAAAGCACATGGTAAGTCCATACCAGTCTTTTGACATAATGTTTTTTTTCTAATGTGTATTAAGAGAATGCATTTTTCAGTTGGCAGTGTTCCCAACTATACTGTTCTGTGACATACAGAGTTTCTTGCTTTTAATTGCGCAAAATGTCCGTTGATTTCATGCCCCAATTTCTTTTACCCGTTAATGAAAGGACACATTTTGTTTGCTATTTAAAATAAGAACTTTATCCTGCAGTAAATACCACTATATAACGATTTATAAGTACTATTGGAAAGTGACAATACAATCATTACATGAATTTATGAAAAGACTGCCAGTTTTTCAGGTAGGTTTGGAGATTTGTGTTAACAAACCTCCGATCGATGATTTTGCGATGGACACATGGAAGATCTCAATATTTTATGGCTTAATCCATCTTTCTGAGTGCAAGGCCATTCAATTAATCTGAACAAATAGTTAAGCATTGCACGCGTCTAACGAGCCTGCAAGCTTCTAAATCAAATTCACACGGTTTCTCTCCTATTCGTCTTTTTGCAGCTAGTAAAAAGCGAAAAAAGACTGACGCCTAAATCCAAGCTGAACGTCAGCCAGTTTCTCAAGCGCTCTAAACTGAATCTTTCATGCTGTCATATAAAATTGTTTATTTCTAATTAATTTCATGCATCACGAGACTCGGCATTATTGATTCTATTCCCGCTCGTGAACAGTGTTTCCACCTATTTCTGTCAGTTTGTATCACATATGTCATCTAGTGCGGAGGCCAAGATTGGATTGCGAAACAGATCAGGCATAGGGTTTTATTTAAAAAACGTATGCCCGCTAGTCTATAAGCTGGAGGGTTCGACAAAAGTTTCTAAAAGAATCTTAGGTTAGATGGTAGTTGGTTGCTCTCCCGGTACCGAAAACTCCCAGCTACCTGTCTTACGGGACCGGTGGTAATAGGAGCTATGCGGGTGGGGCAGATGAGTGGAGGCGTAAATGGCGCTTTTAGGGTATGCCTGGAATTGATGTTCCTGGCAAAGTGGAAGCCTAATTTAAATAATGTAAAAAATGCAAGGAGGGTAGAGAAGTAAGCATGGATAATTAGCTCGGTATGCGGAATAAATGCATCCTTGCCCCAGATTGGAAAGAATAGCAAGTGAAGGCGAACAACCAATAGGAAGAAGGCAGTGTGTCTTTAGGTCATTCCGCAGTATGTGCGATAGTACTCTAACCGACAGAATGGACATGAGAACACGAGAGTCAAGTAGCGGCACGCAGGACGGCATAACGCAAGCGGGATAAGACTTTAATGCGAAAAATATGTTTGGGCGAAAGAGAAAATCTGCAAATAATAGTGTATTGTCACTGTGGCCACATCTAGGATTAAAACCATGGCAGTAGTTGTTTGCTATACGTGAATGGTGTACTATACAATGTAAAGAGGAATTAGCATTCTGTATATGAAATTACACTTTATTCTGCTTACAGAGGTCAGTCTCTTAGAAGGCGAAGGGAAGCAGGATCGCAAGTTGATAGGCCGACAGATTATTCGCGGATCCTGGAAATAATCCAGTCGTCCTACCTAGTGCAGCATCTCCAGCAGAAAGGACTACTGACCTGTATAGTCTTATGTAGATGTCGAAAGGTCATGTCCTTACAAATACTGCGACAGCACACGGATGGTTATGCCTTCAGGTAACATCTGGGTACTGTGGTATGCAGCCTAGGATAGTATCTCTAAAATGAATCCGATACAGGTAACACAGTGCGCGCATGCAATTAGAAGCATAATGAGAAGCATGATGGATCATAATCCGCCTAGGATAAATCTTTCGCCCTTTACTAAAGATTTCAGGGTAGGGGTGCAATACGATGAGTCTATATAGACATTTTTGCAGCGCCTTGTTCTCGGGGCGGTTAAAGTGAAGAAGAAAGTCATCCAGACAGGGCTTCTGCGCGTGCACTCCCAGACATAATGAGAACGTAATAACAGAGGTTGAAATCGAGCCAGTAAGTACAATTGTATAATCAGTGGGCAGGGCTACCAACTACCATTCTACCGAATCTTAGATGCACCCAGTCCAAGTTTCTTTTGGCATCTCCTATGTCCTGATCGTAATTTAAGGCGTTCTAACTTGTATGTAATAAGAGTCTCGCAGGAGCCTCCGATACACCGCTTAGCACAGGCACTCTGCCTTACATCAGGGGCGACTTGATTGCTTCTCATGAAAGGTAAAAACAAAATATCCGCTTTGGTTTTTTCTGAGTGGAATAGTAGGATTCGGGTTTTAACCAAAATGTCTACTGAATAGTTTACGAGTAATGTGGGCCATCTTTTGTGCGGCACACATGAGTCGCCCTTGCAGGAGCATCCATTTGCCTTCGTTGCTTGTTTCCAATAACTTTTTATGCATGTGATACATAAAAGCTAGTAGAGGCAGAGAGCCGAATCCCAGGAAGCAGTCGTGAAGAAGGAGACACAAACGATGGGTCAAGAGTTTTATTTGTGTGACGTTTCGGACTCCTACTCGAACCCATCATCAGAGACAACAGCAGATACAGCTCTAACAACTGTGATATTGTAAATTATAATTCTGAAACAAGGCTTTAATTCGCCCTATTTAATATTGGCTGTTAGTATATCGTCACTGTCGCCTGTCAATTTTAACTCGGAATACAAAAATGCCCGACTATGTAAGCCTACTACGTAATCTGAGCAGTTATGCCTAGGACATTGTCATAATCTTTATCGGTAACAAACGGGAGATGGCACCAGAAAAATTCCGTTACCTAGAAATAATACCTTTAACAGTGGACTCAAACACCCTCAGGCTATATCAGCGGTTGCCGGCCTACTTTCACGCATTACTTTGACTTTCCGCGACGGCCTAACATGGGCTGGCCGAACGAACATCGCAGGAGGTTACATGGACGATGGTCGCTGTTACCCACCCTTCCCCATCGTTACACACGTACACCTGAATGTACGGCATACATTCGCATTATGACAGTTTATTACAACAGAAGATCGCTTTTACATAGGATAAGTCTGCACAGCATGGAACCAAACCAAAGACGAAACGTCACTTCGAATATAATATGGTCCATGGATTCGCCCTCTCTTCTTCTTCGTCTTCTTCGGGAGATGATGAACGCGATACAATGTCTGGACCTCGAATCTTTACGCATACCTTTAACAGTGGACTCAAACGCCTTCAGGCTATATCAGCGGTTGCAGGTCTACTTTCACGCTCTACTTGGATTTTCCCCGACGGCCTAACATGGGCTGACCGAACGAACATCGCAGGAGGTTACATGGACGATGGTCGCTGTTACCCAACCTTCCCCATCGTTACACACGTACACCTGAATATACGGCATACATTCGCATTATGGCAGTTTATTACAAATCAAAATCCATTTTAAATAGGATAAGTCTGCACAACATGGGACAGGAACAGTTCGCAGGCATCTGTCAAAGACATGGCATTGAGGCCAAACCAAAGACGATACTGTACTTCGTCTATGTGAACCCACGCAGCCCGACCACATACAGGGTCGCCCTCGTGGAGTTTCCTTTTCAGTCCACTCCAGTATGCCTCAATGGCATTGGTGTGCCGTCCGGTGGTAGGGTCCTTGAAGTCCTTTGAGTGGTTAACAGAGAAATGTAGATAACCTTCTGAGGGAAGGGGATCATACGCCTTCCACTAGACCGTTACCACTATACTGCTTTTGGCGACCCATTTTGTAATAACGGAACGGAGAGCGGGTCAACTTCGTTCATTCACCTCTTCAAATAAGCCTTTCTGTCGGCTAGTATCGTACATCTCGACCAGTCATTACTCATAAAACCCCTATTACGACCTGTTCCGTAAGACAGGCTGCTGTGGTTAGGCGGATTTTTTTGGGTGCCATCTCCGGATTGTTACCTCTCTATTAAGCTATTCTCAAGAAAACCAGGCACCACTTTTAGTGTCACCTCGGTCTTGGTTCAGATCTTCCAGTCTAGGTACCGATCGGGATGTCGACTAACGCCTAGGAAAGAACGACCATGCAGTTTAATCAACACATAATCAGAGTATTGAAACAGCTGTTTCAGTCTTATTTTTCGTATTGTACCACCAACATTCTAACTAAAAATTCTGGTATAACTAAAGCTCAAATGACAAGGGCATTTGCTTTGAGTACACAATAACCCTTTGGAACTAATTTGGAACAACGAGTACATTGGCAAATTAGATTTAGAGACCGCCACCAAATGACTGTAAATAAATCCATTAAAAGCAATCTCGTTGTTACCTGATTCTCTTAGTTATGCATTCTAAGATAAATAATTTTCTTCCTTACCGAACTGAGTATTTCCTCTTGAGTAAACTTTCCAGAAATGTCTGCAGACGCTTTTCAGACTATATTGAGGGATTATATCGGCCTGTTTTTCGATCAGTGATTCAGTGGGAAGTACTTGTTTGCGATAAATAAGGGCCGTCGTATGATGTGTAATCAGTAACTAGGGAGAAGTATTTCCCCTTGAAGACATCAAGTAGCCCGGACATGCGGAAATTAGTTTTTCAGTTGCAAAGTTTCCTGTTTTTTGCACGTGGGATTTCTATTTCACCCTTACTCATGGTTTATTAAGCATTTTACCTTTTACAACGATAAACCTCACGATAACCTCAAAATGGTCAGACAGAGCATTGTGAATTCGAAATGGTTTTTACAAAATTGTTCAAACAAACAAATGTCAGTCGTAAAGTAGAAAGCCAAAAAGGGCGTTCAGACGTTAATACTTGCTTAAAATATCAAAATGTAGTGAGACATTTCACTTTCTACGACCATAATGGCCCATGCGCAGCCGCAGTCAGGAAACATACCCAAGTTTTATGGAAATATAAGACTGCCGCAAAAGACTAGAGTAGTTTTCAGCTAACTGCAGTTTGTAAAAATGGGAACATGCTAAAGCAACATATGTTGACTGCTGAAAGGCCTTTGGGCTCTCATTTTTTGCCAAAACGGCATGCTTTTGGGCAGACATGCTCGGTATGCAACAGCTTACCGTGTTCCGGAACGGGAGTGATCGGAATGCCTAAAAGCAGGGGGGAATCAAGCTGTTTATCAATTCCATGACGACGGAGCTGATTTATTCTAGCCTACTGATGGCCACTCTACGAAGGCATATGCTCTAGGAGGTTTGAACTGCAAATTCGAATCGTTAACCTGTAAATCAGTACGCATAGAACAGGCCCGAAATAGCCCTGTATTAGAAGTAACTATTACTGGATGACTGTAAATGTTCTTAAATAAGCAGGATGTTTTATTTTGGCAAATCCTTAGTGGAAGCCGATAAGCAGTTAGCGTCTGGGTACACATCCCCAAAGAAGTCATTTTCCAAATTTGTTGCCTACTCGGTCCTATCAGAGACCTCTCGTATCAAACTAACATATATTATATATGTAGCTTTCGCCAGAATCACATGATGAAGTGGCACCCATCAGTGAATGTTGTTATAGGCTTCAGTCTAGTCTGCCAATTGGTTATGATGGACGTGCTCTTCCGCCCTAATAGATGAATTCATTTTAATTCGGATATGAGGACATTCAGGCGCAGGTCATTTGTAAAAAGACAAAGGGCAAAGACTGATTGTGTGAGCGGGGTAAGAAAATGCCAACCTTTGTTTAAAACAGTCACTAGCGTGTTAACAACCCTGCCATACTGGTAGACGTGTGCATTCAATCTAGAATTATATCAAGTGTTTTTTTACAACTTGGATACTCTCCGAGCCGGATTTTTTAAAATCGAACTTTACTCTTGCTAAAGAATTAGGGGTTGGGTGTGGGGAACAGTAAACCAATGTCGACATTTCAGCAATGCCGGCCCCTGTGTACGGTATGGTTCAGCAAGTGCCATCCTGTCGACAAAGGGCCGATCTAAAACTCTGCAGAGCAACGCCTTCTTGAAAAAATATAGTAGGTAGTTCTTCATAATTTTTTCTTACCCCGCGAATATACTTAATCCCTATTAAATTGGCATATGTTCCCACATGATGTAGAGCCATTTTATATCGATTGATATGAGTGTGGTTGCTTCTACTCTGTACAGACATCTTTTAATTACTGCGCAAATTTGTTAGCCTCTTTAATTTACCTCGTTTGATTGAATCAAATCGCGAAAACCATAGCCCAGCGAACGCGAGCAAATATAGGGGTCATAAAAAACAGTAATTAGTAAAAAAAGATGACATAGATTTACATCGGAGTCGATGGTATCAGTTAAAATGCTCAGCTGACATATCCATGTTAGATCCATATGACTCTTATATACAAAGGGCTAGATCACAGTTGGTAGCTAAGCCCCGTATTACAGGTGGCTGGAGGGTTTGTTTACTGGGCCTATTTTGTGGGGCTCCATAATCGCATCTGACCCATTTGGCTCCCGTTTTATGTTTGAGGTTAGGATTGGGGTACCGGTTAATGGCTTCCGATTTTGGAGTTAGGTTTATACCTTTAGGCTTAGGTTTTCAGGTTACGGTTAGGGTTTGAGCGTATGAATAGATTTTAGTATTACAGTTAGGTTTCTCTGTTACGACTATGTCTATGGGCTACGGTTGTGTTCACGATTTCGGTTAGGGTTGGGGTTGCCGTAGGGTTGACGGTTAACATTTAAGGTTGAGGGTATGGTTAGCGTTAGGATTAGGATTAGGATTAGGGTTAAGGTCGCCGTCTGCTTCACCATTCCTGGCTACCATTTGCGATCTAGCCATACAAAGTTATTGATAAATGTTTTGGGACATTACTCCTGGAAATTTTCAGGCCTGTTATCTTCTGAGCAATAAGGCAATTATGAGCTTTTTGGCGCTTGGTTTTATCTGCACGCCAACCGATTCTCACTCCCTCTAAAGTCTTTATTCATATAAGAGAATACAACCAGTTTTTACTCCGCCTGCTATAGACGAAGTATTCACATGTTTTATATCATCGAACCGATACTGGAGGACGATTGTAGACGTTACATTAAAGCCGAATTACTGTTAGTTGAGATGAGCAAAGTCCTTTCAGCTTTCGACTGTATAATACATCATAAGGGAGCTACAATCAATAAGCACGCATTTGGAAGGAAATCGAATGACCCTCTCCCTTCGTGCATAATGTAAACATCCAGGAAACTTATCCGTTTGGGGTCTAATTTTGTTTTACAGGAGAGTATTTCAGACTCTAAAATAGAGAATTCTATGCAATCTGCTACCACGCAAATTCGCACACAAGTGAAATTCCAAGCAGCTTGCAAAATCCATTCAGGCCTGCGCGGAACAGAAGTAAATTGCACGGAATGATAGGCTTATGTCCGTTTTACCTTCTAATTGTAGGTGTGATTATAAGTACATTTGAATGCCTCCGGCATAACTGACGTTTGACAAATTAAACTGCAAAATAGAAGTGAGGGCGTAATTCGTACACAATTTTTAAACAGAAACCTCACGCGGAACTGCTGTAATTTTCGGGCTGACCCATGACATCTAAAGTGGTCTTATTACATGGTACCGCATTTGATGTTTCTTCCCGCACAGATTTTCACCAATGTAAAATCACTTTACACAAACCCTAGACATGGAGGAGCAAAGATAAATAGGCACAGAGGTATCGGGTAACTTTTCAATAATTTATATTGGTCATTTAAAATTATATCTCCCTGGTTTCCATCAGTAGCTGCGGTAAGTCACGAAGGCACTCTTGTAGAGAGGGCCTTTAAAAAAACCTGGTCCGTGAAGCGAAATATTCAGGGGCAATGAAAATGGCCGAGAACAGAAGGCAAGAATATGCGAGGACCAAAATTATTATCCTTATGACAAATAGGAAGCTCAAAGGTTCATCATCCATATTTCCGTCAAATAAACTGAAACTGAAAAAACATGTTTTTTCCGTTGTTTGTTTACCGATCATCCTTGCTTGGCTATCAGGTGCAGTTTATCGAGTGAAAACCTCCTTAGTACTATTAAAAAAGTGGCATGCTATTTTGTCTATGGAACGCAAAAAAGGCCAATAAATGCACAAAATCTGTTTAAGTATTTAGTTAGTGGAATTTTAACAGACGTTTGGCATTTTCGAGTCGATTTTTTAAGTAATTTCTCGTAGTTGTAAACTTTAAGTAGAATTCCCATTGTCTTCTGGCCACAGTCTTCAGTAATCTGAAAGAGATTTGTTGTGGAGTCCAATTTCTTATTTTAAAATGTTCTCAAAATAGTTATCATTGAATCAATCTCAACGCCTAATGCCCCACGGTTCTATAATAAATGCAGCATTTAAAACCTATGGATACTGGCCACAATAACGTTTTTTTGCATTAGGTAATTTAAATCTCTGCTAGCCTGTAGTGTCGTGTAGACCAATAAACTGAATTCTCTGAGTGCGTTTCAATTGGAGTGATTGGTGCAAAATGTACTGTCTTCATCAAAACCTTATTATTTGTGTCAATATGGCCAGTTATTTTCGATTCAGGATCACCACGTCTCATAAACAAATGAGAATGTCTCTGATGATGGATTCGAGTGAGAAACCGAAACGTCAGGCCAATAAATTTCTTTTTCCAGTGATCGAATCTTCGTCTTCTAAATACTGAAATATGATTGCTCCGCCCGCAAATGTGGTCTGTTCTTATGCAAGGAAAAAGTATTAAACGTTTGATTACATCTGAAACAGAAAACCATACATTTTGCTGGCCTTCTATTCTGCTTCCCGTTCGGTGTACATTATTTTCAAATTTCTGGCAAAAATCTAAATTCTCCGTCATGTTAACCAGGTTGAAATGAGATCTCCCCTGCCCTTTGATCTTTGCATCAGGCTACTCGAACCTTTCAAAGCGATGCCGCAGAAGTGCAACTGGTTGTCCGATGAAGACGCCTACCCAGTGCCTGTAAGTGTCACTATGTACACCAAAATTTAATGGTCATCCCTTCAAAAAAATTTAAACTTAACTACGTTTTTTCACCACCGACTAACCTGGAATCGTTTAGGTCAGCATGGGGCTTGTCGGAATTAATTTTAAAGCACTGAGCCGAAATGTTTTCGCGCTTTCGCCGTCTCCATCAGCAGTCATGCTTTAATGACAATACCAATCGGTTAATATAGGAAAACGCGTTCGCACTAAAACGAAATGCGCGTTTAAGATAATCTACGATAAGGCCTGAAGCTTGAGTGACCTTTATGTTAAACGTTCACGGTTCCTAGGTTCATCGGCTAGCTGACAATAAAGTCCGCTACCTCAGAAAGACTAGTCCACAGGTTAAAATGTAGAGGACTTTATCCATTTCTGTCTCCGAAATGGGCCACGATATTCAAACGTGCTTGGCATCACAATGGGTATTTTTGCGGTTTGGATCACTCAATAGCGTTTCTTTCTGCTACAGAGAATATCACCATTTTAGCTTTAAACGGATTCGAGTGAAACACAGGATGGAGGGTTATTTGGTGGCAGTAGGCATGGTAGCAAGGTTTTACAAAGATTTGCGTTAAAACAAGAGGAGAGAGGTAAGTTTTTGAAAGGTTAAGTAACCAACTGTTTTTGTCAACTTAGAAAGTAACTGTTTTTCACTAGTGATGTTGGAAAAGTCCTTTGTGCTGCAAGCTTTTAGGCAGCATCCGTCAAAAGACCGAGAGGGCGAAAGATAAAAACATATCAGTTCAAGATAGACTACTTCGGAACGCCATTTGAACTTTTGTTCATTTTGTGGTGAAAGCTAATATTGATATTTCTATAAACATAGAAAAGCTTGAACGCTTTTTAATAGCCAGAACTATTTTCTTACTCCTGTGAGCTTTCGAACTCATACAGAAGTCCGTCGTCGGAGAAAAAGCGGCGCGCAGAACGTGCAACATTTGTAAAGAGTATGAGCCAATCAATCAACAGTGACGCAATCCCGAAGATGATTGCACGGAGTTCCGTATACCGGCACCAGGGCGATGTATTGATTGATTGAGTTCTCAGCGAGGTCCAGGCCTCAATCGAATATCGCTTGTTGTCGTTTCGCGTTACGTACATGTGATCCCCTATACGTAATAATTCGTCACTCGATTGCATAGATAGCGTATGTACGTGTATGCGCAACCCAACCATGTGTCAAGACTGACCTGTATAGTTACAAGGGCAGTTTGGGCACGAATGTGATATAAGACACTCGAACGCTCGCTGGGATTTAATCGGTCCCTGATTTCATTGATCTTGCTGCGTATGGGAGTTTTGGGTCACAAGTTGAACTTTACAGTCACTAAGGTGATTGTCCTCTCAGGAGTCAAAAGGCAACAATTGATTATAGCCTGCGAATCATATGAGGACTCAATCAATCCATGTATTGAACTGGCACCGGTTTACAGAACTCTTTGCAGTCAACTGCTCATAACTTTTGCTTGTTCTGCTTCCGCGTTTTCCTGACGATGGACTCCTGTACGAGTTCAAAAGCTCAGAGGAGTAAAAATGGTTCCGGAGATTGGGTAGTTCTCTTCCTCTTCCTTTTCCGTTCTAATCAAGTCGTCAAAGGTTTGACTTTAACCCCACTTTTTGTGGAATTAAATATTCAAAAGACTCTTAACCTAATCATGATCCATTCGAGTCCCTTAAAAACATTTCTTTTTTGTGTTACGCCAGTAATTCAGTAATTGATCACTTACAAGACAGGTGGAAATTCAGACATGAGGGGAAATCGGGTTTATGAATATTTTTGTTCAACAACTATGTTTATCTCATTAAAACATCAATAGCCCAATTACCAGCTAAAGCGTGTTGTCCTTACTTACATACAACAGAAATACTTTATGTACGCGTTGGCCCAGAAACATGGTTTTAAAATTATCAGAAGCTACAACAGTTGGGCATTTTTTGTATTTCTTAATGTACGCCTAATTTTATAACACAGGTGTGACCATAACCAGCAACAAATACGAAAACCATCCTGTTTTACATCAATGAAGTTACGATTCTTAACGACTCCAGAAGCACAACGTACGACTCAAGAAAGTGTTATAATGCATGCTACAAAAAAAACTATGCGGCGTGTTGCATAAATTAGAAATACAAATCTTATTGCTACAACAAGCATGAAATCGAGGAATAAATGGCAATCCTACCCATGATTCGTATGAAAAGTTGATCATACGATATTTCCGCCGAACCAGTTTCGAAGTGTGAAGACGAAGAAAGTGTCCTAGTTGACGAATTGACGGGGGGTGCAGTTGTAGGGCCGTCAATGGCTTGGGAGCTGTTACATTCCGTGGTTTCTGCCGTAGATCGCACCTGCTGTCCTCGATTCACACAGAACCACATGCCGCCCTCGCGTTCAGAGACCCACGTTAGTATGAGTCTTGACTCCAGGAGATACGAATCAATCCATCGTCGGGTTATTAAGGCGCGACCAATATGGTGGCGTCCATTGCGTATGCGGATGCCATTGTGGTACCACTCAAGCACATTGCCGGGGTCCATTTTGGCTTCAGGAGAGGTAAAGTTGGCGATGCATTTTAGCTCCAAAGGCAGCCCGTAGAAAGCCAATTTCGGCCCAATTATCCGCACTAAATAGGGAAAAGAAGGTCTAACTCTAGGTAGGGCTGTAATACCAATGATTGTATAGAAGTCTCAAAATATTTCAGTCATACTGTGGTGCGGACATTTGACCGAGCTTCGTTCCGGCTATCTGTGGGCTAATTACTCGGTAAAAAAGGGCTTCTTGCATAACATGCGTTCCTCCCATTGACTTTCCATTCCGCAATAAATTTAACTATATTTTGTAGAAAACATGCCAAAAATAATTTGTTTACTAATTTGCTAGTACGTTACCTTCTCTATTATTTTTTCCGATGAAATGCGTAATTTTTTGAAAAACACTTTTGAATTCCCAAATACATTTGCACCCGAATGCCATCACGCCTATATTTAGTGTTTCAGTACAACAAGATATTAATTTTCCGTGCAAGAAAATCAATGCACTTATGTTCGCCTTTAAAAAGGTACCATTGAAGTTAATAATATTCTGTTATGAATAACAACCGAATTAGTACTTTACAACCAACATTACATAATGCAAAAATAAAATATTTTGTATATCAACATTTCGCGGCCTTATAGATCTGATAATTAGAAATTCTTTAAAACAAAAACAAACCATTTTCAAGAACGAATTTTACAGAGGAAGGATTATTTTGGTGCACGTTTTCAATGAAATATAGTTGACCTTTTAGGGGCCTTGAAAAATGATAAGCAAAATTTTAGACATATAGCGATTTTTTTACAGAGTACAATTTTTATGGACAGCCAAAAATGCTGTTTTGGAAGCTAACATTCTGTCCTGTCCGAAATCCTTTTGGATTATGCTACAAAGTTATGGACATCACACCCCCACTTAAGCAATTTTTCCAACCAAAAACGAATTTTAGAATTTTGGTTAACATTTTTTGTCATAGCCAATCCACTGTGCGTAATATAAGAAAAAATATGACAATTTTGTCTTATTTATTTAATGCTACCGCACTCTGTATTTGATCGGTAAAAGAACATATTGTTTAGCAGATTTAAACTCATGTAAGTCAAAAATAATGTCTCAGTTCGCTTAGCAGAGATCTCAGTCCACTTCAATAATTACAGGGCATTTCAGAACTACCACCCGCAGCTTGTGAGGCTGCCGGACTTTAACCGAAATGGTAACCAACTTCAGTTGGCTTATTTAAAAACAACATCTCTCATTTGCTAACACTTGTTCATTTATTTCAGTGTCATGTGTTCTCTGTTTAAGACATGCACTTTGCAGTAGGCGCGTAATAATGTGTTAAAACAATCTAACAAGGAAATACTTAAAATATCATCTCAGACAATGCCTGCCTGTTGATATCTGTGTTGTCCCGATATTGACAAACTGGCATGCAGGAATAACCAAAGACTCAATAGAACTATTGAAGTATTCAATGGAAGTATTGAAAATAAAAGTATATGACAGGCACTCCACTCCAAGGACCTAAAAGCGTACAGAATGGATGTAAGCCGGACGCTCGCTGAAAACTCGGAAATGTATCACCCCACAGCTAACAGCAATAAAACTCTGACTGCATGTAGAGACCCAACGCCTGCTTCCCTTGAATACATGGCGACAACTTTCCCCGAAAAGGAGGCAAATGAATCCTGCAAAGTTATCTTTACGGGATTTAGGTCGACTTGATTTAAAAGTGAAGGATGGCTAAAGGTGTGCCTTTTAACGAAAACATATGTGACTGTTTTAAATTCAAAATCTCCCATAGCACGCATCCGATAGATCTACATTTTTATTTTTAGATAACATACTACACAGTATTCTGAGGATCTAGATTAATTTTTGATTAAGAGGTGGATCACAACATAAAAACGATTCTAGACAGAAAATAGTTCTTCTCTTGAAAGATACGTGCAGGAGACATAGTAGGCAGGTGAATAAGGCGAAACAAAACAAAGTCTGTCCTTTAAAATCGTCGAACGTTATAGTACGTCGCAGACTCAACGTTTTGATAGTCAGATATCTGACATATACAGGTGAAGAGAAGTTTCCTGTAGAGATTTGAATGCTATGAGGGTAATTGAGTCCGTGACGTCCGTCAACCACTGAGCGCAAAATAAATTTTCGGCCAGATCGCAGTTGGTAGCCAGGCCCCGTATTACAGGTGGCTGCAGGGTTTGTTAACCGGGGCTTTTTTGTGGGGTTCCATAATCACATCTGACCCATTTGGCTTTTGTTGTACGTTTGAGGTTAGAATTAGGGTACCGGTTAATGGTTTCCGATTTTCGGGTTAGGATTATGCCTTTAGGCTTAGGTTTTAGGGTTACGGTTAGGGTTTAAGCGTTCGAATTGGTTTCAGTATTACGGTTAGGTTTCTCAGTTGCGGCTCTGTCTAAGGGCTACGGTTACGTTTACGATTTCCGTTAGGTTTAGGGTTACCGTTAAGGTTAACGGTTAACATTTAGGGTTGATGGTATGGTTAGGGTTAGGATTAGGGTTAAGGTCGCCGTCTGCTTTCCCATTCCTGGCTTCTTAATACTTTAATAGCAGACATCTGACTACCTGAAGGTTCACGAATGGAATTATTTAACTGAGACGGAAAAAGAAACAGCAACTCAGTTTTTTGGTAAAATATGCATTGTCGCATAATTTGACCTTAAACTCGCAACCGAATGCACAAACGAAAAATCGTTAACAAGTTGAATTTTCGACTTCAAATTTCTAGCTACATAAAATGAATTAGAATAAGTAACATGAAAACATCCTCATTAAGCCCGGCTGTGATTGGCGTCCTCTAAGCTTATTTATTTAATACGATTTGGATTTACCCTACGCCGGCTTACGCACTCAATGAACCCCATAAGCAATCTGACTGGGAAAATAAAATAAATATAAGGTAGGCTTTGTCTGCTAAAGTCCCGAATTTTAAAACTAATGCTGTAGATAATTCGGAGTTTTAATTTTTTATGATTAAGTTATTGCACAAGCAGAAAAAATTTGTTGTAATGTCATAATTATGATTGCTCGTTTTTTGTTCTTACGTTGACACCGCAACGATTAGAGTGCTTTAGTCGGCTGATTAATGTGACTAGTCGTAATCCTTATATGAAACAAGGAAATGATTTTGTGGTGATTATTAATTTTTTGACGGTACAGCTCTCTGATGACACGCCGACACATACCACTATATTCAGGCGGCTTCGGAGTTTGATTCGAAACAATCAGCAAGATAAGACTCCTGCTTGCTCACCCGGTAAACCACTTCATTTATGAAAAGTGCTCAAGAATATGACTGTCTCATAAACTACCCTCTATAATCAGGCCGGGGTTAAACGTAAGAGAAAACCTTCGAAATTCCAAAGCTTTTAGGGTAATACCAACCGCGGCGCGAGTAGAACACTTGTTTGAAAACTTCATCGCTGATGCCGCTTATTATTATTAATCGCTTGCAGCTGGAACGTCCAAGTTAGTTGTATTAAACAATTACATATAAAAGCTGTTCCGCATTTTTTAAATGCTTATAAATTATGCATTTATATTTCATGCCTGACTCACCATTATATGTAATATATTGTGTGTATGCCATGTTTCATATATTGTATGTTTCATTGCATTTCGCAAAATTAATACACACTTTACATATGCACTATATAATACAAACCTTGTCGTCAATTTTTCCATGTTTTATTTTATTTACTTTTCGATGCAGTCGTACGACAATGCACTCGCATGCCTTGCGGGTTAGATTATCAAATGTTTCTTGTTTCATTGGACCGAATTACCTAGCCCTCTAAGACTACTACATGGATCAGAGCAAAACTTGCAATTTTCAGTTAATTGGAGACGGGTTCTCTGAGCCAAAGTGTAATTGACGTCTTAGGACACTGACTGATTCAGTCAGTCATAAAATTCAAAAGAATTGTTTGGTGTAAAAAATAAAAGTCAGTTAGAAAAGAGCTCGTGAGGGTAAACTTACGACTGTTCCCTAAGGCCCAATAGGAATTCAACAACGATGCTGAAATTCAAGTCGCCTCAGATGACTAGGGATATATGTATAATTGTGATATGCATAAGATCAATTCGGGGTGATCAAAAACTGCCTTACCAACCAAGTAGAGTTCCACAGGATTCCCAGTTTCTGGGGTACGATATTTTGGTATTTTTTACCCCTGATATTGGCAAATTATGGAAGATCCTCTAATTTGATACACGCAAGGTCAAAAAACCTTTAAAATTTAGCCCTATGTCATAACAAATAACATGACCAGGAATAGCTAGCTGTAAATACCGATGTTTGCACGTACAGTGACGCAAACGATAAGTTAACTCACGTCATATTTGCAAGAATGTACAAGTCCCATGCCCATTGTCTCACTCAAAGTATGGAGTCAAGTCTGTATACAGTGTGAAATCGATGGTCTTACCAAAACTCTGCAAAATCGCCAGTTATCACAGCACTCAAGTTTCTAAACGCAAAATGGTGCTTAGAATGGACATCCTAAGGTGCCAAATAAGTAGGTTGAGTTTCATTTCAGTGCAAATATGCATGTCCAATCATCCAGACAGTCATTATACCTCTCAGCGACCGAAACTGTGTCTGACGGTATTTTCGATTGAAGGGATCGGTTGCTCATTAAGCACGACGCGACATTCTTCAAACAGACCATTAATGTCTACCCTATGCGAAATCCTGTTCGGCGATTGAAACCCTAACTGCCGCTGCCAACTTTGCAGAGCAAAGCAGAGCGCGTTCATTTTCCTACCACGTATGCTCTCAATGACTGATCTTATCTTCAGGGCTTCGGAACTTCATACACTTGGAAAATCAAGCTTTATGATGGTACGCAGACGAAACTGCTATCTTAAGGTATATTCTTTTGACTCATGTCCTAAGCCTTTCCAGTGGCCGTACCAAGATGCATAAAGAAGGCGGTCCCCAGAACTTAATCATATCAGTAAAAGTCTCTGTCAGTTACAGACTGGCAAAGGGGTTATTCTGAGGTTTCAGTCCTGGTTCCTGATTCGGCAACGAAGTCTGTTCACCAAAACGATTCTTAGAGGAGAGAAACGGTTAATATAGGTATAATTAAATTATCGACAGAGACAAGAGAGGTTGGAATGGCCATTTCTGGTTAATTAGTCGTCGTCAGTCAGACGTAAATAATCCCGAGATGAGGTGTATCTTGGGCTCGATTCCTTTTACGAACCCTTTTACTTAAACAGTTATGTTTGTCACCAAGTGAGGTCATATTATTTCTTGATGTCTTATCCTTCTTGATTTCATTCCTCCGGGGATCTGGCGGTCGTGACCACCGACTTGCCTTTGAATTTTCGAATTTGATGAAACGGACATAACATAAGCCTCAACAGTAGTACATGTTCAATGAAATAATCTTCGGGCTGCCAGAGGGCACACCAATGCGTTATGGGACAGTCAGATTCACTGGAATTCCAACATCCAAGAATAAAGTTGTGGACCCGGTATGGGGATGACAACGTAGGCATCATCGATGCGATTGGATGTTGAAATTTAGAAAACATCTCAACACCGTTATTCCAACCATTCCCCTGGGAATGTGAAGGGAAGAAAACGAGCAGATGGGCTTTCTCACCGTCCTCGTTTGTTGCAACATTGGTGAAAGTCGAAGAAAGTAAGTCTTCAGAAGGTCGAGAACGGAAATGCGACACAGCAGTTTGAGGCTTCTAAAATATTCCTGGCACACCAAGGCACCCGTTATCATTCAATACCGGTGTGATTCTGCCCTCCACCCACTTGTACGAAATAGCACAGATAGCTGTTCGCTCTTACCATCCCTCTAGGTCATTTTAATCTATTATGCAGAAAGGACGTAGTATGCAACCCCATTCAGGTGATGAAACCAGGTCATCATGTAATACGGGTTTTATCGATGAGGCTAAATTATTGAAAGGAGAGCGCGATGACAGGAAGACATTCAGCTAAATGCTGAGGGGCCAAATTAAGTTCGCGCGCGCCGAAGTTCTGCACAACTGCTTACGCTAGAACACTCATATCAGGAACCGGATCCAAGAAAAATGATGGACCTATCAAAGTATCCGACAGTTCAGGCAAAAACGGAGCATTTTCTGCAACTTCATCAGTTTGCCTTCAGTAGAAGAGGGAGATAACATTCCGACAATTTGCAAGAGCATGGAAGCGTTGGTTATAGGAAAGGCATGGAAGTAAGTTGCTTCGGTGACGTAAAATTTGTTCACTCATGGAAGTCGCATAATTCACCCTTGCCCATTATTCTCGTTCTCCACCTCAATAAGTAGCGTCTCCCTTCGCCCACAGAATGTCCTTGTCCAAACACAACTTTTTCCGAACGGACATATGAATTTGAATAGATGCCTTGATGCCTCATCCAGTTCTATGCTAGATTCATTCCTTATCTATGCCAATAACATGACGATCCATATTTCGGTTTCAAATCCTGCGCCGTTTACTGCAAAACCAAGCAGACATGTTGTTTGCGTTTATAAGAAAGCATGTAAAGACCAAAAGACACTCGCTGATGTTGAGTTCAAAAACGCAACAAAGTTTACTATTTTCCTTAAGATTAATCACACAAATATAACCACTTCGGTCTTTGTGACTCCGTCGGTTACTATTTTTCAGAGACGGACTTTCATTTAAAACAGCCAGACTATTTTCGTAAGCGCAAGTTAACTACGTCTTTCTGCGGTAATCACCCCTGAAGACGTAATACGCTGTGTACGACATATACTAACGTACCTTTTGTCATAGGAGCACGCATTAGTTGATGCACATTGTACGAAACCTAATATTTTGGATAATGTTTAGAAGGGGTAAATGGATGCAAATGACATTTGAGAAAGTTACTTTATAAGTGCGCAAACAAAGCTGGTGATATCGAAGTGCTCTCAGCCGTTATCGACTATGAATCTATTTGTACTACATGAGGGTATTCTGCGCAATGTGCGGATAAAAATGCGACATCATACCCCAAAATCAGTTGTGAGTTTTAAAACAAAATAAAGTGCACTTTGGAATGTAAATTTGCCGATCTTTCAACAGCACGAGAAAGGACTAGGAAAGCATTCTGGCGGTATGCGATCTAACTCGTAAACGGAGATTTAAACTTGTAAAGTGACAAAAATAATTAAGACTGTGCGTATTGTTTAAATTTCTAAATTCGCAAACATAGTATTTGCTCAAAATTATCAAAATAAGGCGTTATCCTAGTTGTTTTACAATACATAAAGCCAATATTTTTGGCGCATATCAAAAATAACATTTGCTGACTAGCCACCAATAACTAAATCCAAAGTTCTTGAAAATATGTTAAGCGGCCAGCGCTGCTTCTTGCAGTATGCCATTCAGTTTAGAAGGATACTTCAGATGGACTTTCAGCAAATAGCTCAGTTGACTTTTCACATAAGGTACAACGCATTATTCCTTTTCGGACGACATGTCATATCCACCTGCAACCTCGTATTTGTGATCCATCACGTGAACTCTTGATTTTGCGATTCTTATTTTTGTTTAATTTAGGGAAGCCAATCTTTACCAAGATACCAAAATACTTAAACATGATCCTTCCAGAGTAGACAACACGCAGTAATTTTTGAGTCCTGAGGGGTGAGGCGCATTTCCTACCAAGTCCTTCTGACAAAAGTACAATTCACCCCCAAATACCTGTTTGTCTGCTAATACTGCACAGCCATAATATCAGAACTCAGCAGCCAACGACTTAAAAGGATAAACTAGGGACAAGTATTTCATTGACAAGGAATTGTTGTTTTCAGTGCATTTCGGGCTGCACGCTGCGACTTAACTGCCTTGAGCGCGCAAATCAAACGACACAAACACAAACTAAACTTTTTAAATGAAACCTCACTAACATAACATGCGAATGAATTTGAAAATACACAGAGTACTGGAAAAAAAATCAGCAACCGCGTTTCTGTACATAGAAAAACGCCAAAGAAATTTTGTAAAATGCATGTTTCTGATCGCGATTATTCACTTCGCATGAACTCTCGTCATCTAGGTAGCTTTACTTTTCTGAGGCCACCAGCAACATTGCTCTTCTGTTTCTTCTATGGATAATATCACCTAAAAATTTAGGTTGCCATGCCAAGAGCTCTCGTTAAATCTCAAAAGCCTACTGCTGACACAAAAAGTTATACATTTATCTGGCAAACATTGTAGTCTTATGGATGTCCAGCGTGACCTTCTAGGAATGGCTCGCGCTTGCGTTGTCCAGGCTTGCGTTTTGCAGGCGTTTATGGGCTAATCCTTTCCCATTCCACCCTTTAGCCTTGAGATGTATCCAGAGCTTTTCATTTTGATTTGCTTACTCAGATTGCTGTCCTCTACCGTTATCGGGACAATTTATAATTTACAAACCCTCCATTGAATCGTGGAATATTTTCTGCTTTGAGAAATGTCATGTTTTTCCATCCGTCTGCTATTGTAGTTTTCTTTACATTTTGTACAAAGAACAAACGCATATATGGACAGAAAACGAGGAAAGAGACCAATTAACAGAATTGTCAAGGTAGTGTTTTGATTATAAAAAAATCACTGGTAGATTTATTCACTGCTGTGTATATCCAAGAAAATAGGTTCCAGTAAAAAGTAAAAATTGGATCCGACTCTCTGCTAAAATATGGCTGGGATGTTTGATTAAAATGCACATCTGCTTATCTTCTGTTTACGACAATCAACGAATGCATTGCATAAAACCATCATAACAGCCGGCATTACCGGAATCATTCAAAACACTAGTGTACACATTTTGGAAACTCCTTTCGTTGAAATTTGTTTATTTGTTAAAGGGTTATTTGAACATCTGCAGCTTACAAATGCGAGCATTTATTAGATTGTTAGAAACCGCAAGATGATATCAGTTAGATTACCTGTTGATCCTTTTAAGAGTCTTTCTTTTTGTGGTTCATCGACCTGAACGCCTTTGGGATTTTTTGACCCTACAAGCAAAAGAGAAAGCAGTTGGCAAATTATATTTGGGTCAAACAACTATTAAACTAGATCGTGAAAATTACTCCAAACCTTCCACAAACCGCAAAACTTTATGGGCGCACTTTGCTCAGCAATGATAATGAAAATGAAATTTTTTGATCTAAACTTTACTTACAATCCAAGCTCTCGAGTAAAAACCATTTTGTCAGCATTGCTCACTATTTGGGCTTGCCGTTGACGTCATGTTCTGAGATTTTACTACTGGTTTGACTGAGGTTGGTTACGGTAAAGTTCCCAGAGGCACTTGCCAGTGATTTCTAAAAATCTGCCAACTAAACAGGCTCGCTAAGGCTGTCAACTCTAGAACGCCGGTCAAAGGTTCTCCTAATTGCTTTAAAAAATTCTTTGTTTCCTGTATATGAATTAAGACCTCAAGTGCATCTGCGATTTATTGAAAATAGTGTGCTATTTTTTTTCTACTGGACAGTTGCGCTTTATTTGAAAGTTGTTTTTTATCTACTCCGTGCACGCCATACAATCGGCAGGAGGAATGTGTTAATGGACAATCCGATTACCGACAAAGACTCGAAAGACAATTTCAGTTGGCTTGCAGTCCTTGCACGATTGCGTCTTTCTGCTGGAAACTGCACTTCGACAACGATATTCACCCTCATCTGCGGCGGTAGCATTCGCAATAATTAAAATGTTTCCCCTCGCATGTGCCGGGGATCGGAGTTGCAGCCTGGTGTCCGGGGAAAATAAATGTCGCCCAACGGCGAGGGGATACAGCAGATGCGTCCTCTCCCAGATTATCTGTTTTAAATTAAAGCACCAAGTGCGACAACGAATGTTTCGGATACTTAAACTAGTATTCAAAAGGTCAAACATGGCAAAAATATTTTTAAACAAAAGTAAAAGTCCTACTTTTAAGGATGAAACATTTCATAACCATGTAAAACTGGTGTTTGATACGGATTGGACAACCTAGTAAAGCCAGGTTTTTAAGAACATAAGTGTTATTCTGGTTTTCTTTACCTTAATGAAAACAGCTGCTTGGCTGGATGATATGGTGACCTGTATTTACAGTTGTCGCACGGTGTCTGATGATGGTTTTGATACAAGAAATACTGCTTTCCCAGGTTGATACTTATGCACAAAGCTTCTACGGTCGAATACGTGCCAAAAGAGATCTGATATTTGGTGGGTTTCAGACAGGAAATAATCGCAAGTTGGCTCTACGATCTCACGTTAAGACACTAAAGCGGAGACCTCCTGCAACACGGGTGGCTTTGAGTTAACTTCCAGTGAAGTTATGAGTAGATTTAAGCTTGGAGTCAGGGTTTGGGCTAAGCGACAGTTAACGGCAAGGTGAGTCAGGACCACGTTTAGGTTTTGGCTTAGAGTTAACCGCTGAGATACGATTTAGGTAGGGCTGGGATCAAGTCCAGGGAAACAGTTTAGAATTGTTGATTGTAAGGACTAGGACACGGCAATATTTCGCCCTTTCCCGAATTACGCGTAAGTCCACCTTTATTACTTGAACGGGCCGTTACCATTTCCATGTCTAGCTTAGGCAGCCATATAAGTCATTCACACAGATTTAAAGTCAAACCCAAAGGAGGAGGAGGAGGAGGAGGAGGGAACAGAATCTATTTGCACACTATCTTAGACTAGTTTACTTAATTAGAAATTCTACCTGACCCACTGCAACAAATTTTTAAACTGTTAATTCAAATTTAACTCACGTGGTCGGGTGAGATTAGGAGGTTGCATTGCATCTCTATATTATCATCGTAGTCTACGGAAATGTTGATGGTCTTCGCGAAACCCTCACTGAAGTTTGTCATTCGCATTCCTAAAATGCCGTAAAAGTAGGTTGCCTCGGGAATCAAATGTTTATCTTGGAGATGAAAAAATTCCTCCCATGTATGAACTGCACAAATTGCTGCTTCAAGGACGTCACTGTTGTAGACATATGCTTAAGCGGTCGTTGATGATATATAATCTTTCGTATATTAAAGCAAAACACATTTTGTTTATTTCTACTTCCATTTTAGGGGGCTTAAGTATATTTGCATTCCAGTTGTGAATGACTTCCATAACAATGTATATTTTTGACCAATCATAATAAACAGCCAACAAAATTTAATACAAGAATGTTTGCCGATAAAAGCAAAGATAAGAGTTCCAAGAACCAGTTGATAAGAAGTAGAAGTGATCGCTGAAACAAGGGTTTTATTCGCCTGACGTTTCGGATCCTCACCTGAACACATCATCAGAGGGAGTGACGGAGACGTTTCTGATTATGGGTTAAAGTGAGAATCCGAGACGTCAAGCAAATAAAGCCCCTGTTCCAACGATCGTATTTGCCTCTTATAAAAGCGTTTGTCACTTATTACAGTGAGTGACCAATTTCCTGAAATGTTGGCTGAAATTCTGAAACGCGTTTTCGATTAGGAAGGATTACTTGGTCACGGTTGTAAGAGTAAGTATCATGCGGCATAATCATAGAACATTTCAGACTTGGCAGGATGTCAGCTTTTGAATACACTGCTTTTCAATCTCAAGTAGAAACCGTAATCGGCAAAAAATGACTACTTATATAGCATGCATTTTTCCCATTGATTTTCGATGGTCTTGCAAATTCAAATATATCATATAGAAACCATAAACAAAAATTTGCTTTCTTTCAGTCAATGAATAGAGAATCACGTTTTCTTTATATTTTATACTCGAAGAAGGAATAAAAGTAGGTTTTTAAAAAGTTTTCTTATTCGCGAATAATTTAAAGCCTAGTCATTCGTTGAATTAGTGCTCAGTGATTTCAGTCTACAAGGTGCATGTGCTCCGCGTAAAGGAAATCGCTTATTGTTCTATGCCGTTAGAACGATATCATATAGAGTCCATAAAATTTTGCAATGAATAAGAATTATGTTGTACATTTCGTTAGGAGCTGTAGTAAACGGCGAGGTACGATGCTATGTGAATGGACATTGCAAGATCTTAAAAATCTCATAGTTAGATACTATTGAAAACCTAATTTTACCCCTTCTTTAAATATAAAATATAAAGAAGACGTGATTCTTTATTAATTGACTGAAAGCAAGCAAATTTTTGTTTATGGTTTCTATATGGTATATTTGAATTCGCAAGACCATCGGAATTCCATGGGAAAAATGCATGTTACATAAGTGGTCATTTTTTACCGAGTATGGTTTCTACATGAGATCGAAAAGCAGTGTATTCAAAAGTAGACATCCTACCAAGCCCGAAATGTTATATGAGTATGCCGCAAGATAATTACTGTTAGAACCGCAATTAAGTAACCCTTCCTAAATGAAAACGCGTTTCAGAATTTCAGCCAACATTTCATTAGATCGGTCCCTCACTGTAATTTCTCGATCACTTTTAGTGCTAGGATCAGTAATAATATAGGCATACAAGGAAAAATCCAGCACAAATATGAAGCATTCAATGACATTTCGAATTTGTCTGAGTGCGTTTTTAAGTTGACTTCTGTTAGGAAAATGACAACACTATAGGTCCTCGCAAAAATGCTTATAGTAGGCCGGCAGATAGGCATTCCTTCACAAGCACCGATTTCTATATCCCATTCGTGCGAAATGTACATCTTTCAAGCTACGTTGATTGTTAATTTTGATTCCCCTTGAGTTGTTTACATGATTTTTACATGGGATTTCGATCCAGTTTGGTCTCATAAAGAGCCAAGGTCAAAAGATGTATCTTTTTTGCGTAAGCTCGGAACAACTACGCTTCATAACTTTAACCAATAATTTATCCGGAGTCTCCAGTCAAGTTAGCCATGCGTTGCAACTTTGCAATTAATAGGCGATAAATTCAGTCATTTTGATGACTCATGTGCTCTGCAGAACCCCTCTGAGGGGATGGGCACACCTAAGAGTTTGTGGATATTTATGTGCTTTTTTCGCCTAAGGAGGTGTTGAAAGTTAACACCTTTTATTTGTCTAAGCTAATTAGAAGTCAAAACACCTCCGACGGTCACGTCGGTCTTACATGAAAAAAAAAACAGTGGGCAAATATGAAAACTAATCAGTAGTAAAATATTTTACAAATGAAATTATGGCTACCGTAGGATTGCTTTTTCGGATATTTTGAGGGTCTAACTGAAGCCGGATCCGCCGAGCGTTCCCCTTCGTGATAATTTTCTTCTGTCGTTTGATAAACGTGGAATGCGCCTATGAGTGCAATAAATCTGGACTCTACCAGAATCCAGTAGATGCATGCTTTGATGATGATTGAATTATATCTCAAAATATCCATTAACTGAGAACGTTCGGCGCAAACATGGCGAATTTGCTAAGAATTGTGCGAAGGTACATCAGTGAAGCGGCAAACAGGCTAGAAAATATAAACGTTTTGACCAATGAGATCGAAAGATCGGGAACCAGTAAAAAAGCAGAACTTTCTCCCTTGAAAACCGCCAAGAAATATTAACTTGTGCCATCATTATGCATTGAGGTATGAAAATTCAAGAAAAGACATCATGAACTAGGGCAAAATATTAGGCTACTATCCAAACTTCGTCTTCGATTTTTATAAATATGTTTGGTTGCTTAGTGATGTAAGCGTAAAGACTTCGAGTTTATGCAAATTTTGGGCTATATTTTGATGGAATAAAATAGCCAGGCTGTATTTGTGGCGTGTCTTTCTCTAAATCCGAAAAAAACGGCGGACAGAATTTATTTCGTTGAGGTCGGCTCTCCATCTTTTCGATTGTTTTTGCAAATTTGGAAACAACGGTCGGTTTTTTTTCAGAAGCTTAAGCGGCTAGCCCACATTCGAGTTGAAAGCGATTTCCTGAAGGCGAATGCTGTCTCAGGGGCTAAAGTTTGGGAATGACGAGATACATTCTCAGGAGGCTTAGACGTTACCTAGATTTTCTAACCCACAACTTGCCTGTGGATAAGTGTGGGGTTTGCGGACGCAGAGGCAAGAACAAACTACGCCACGGGGATCCAGATTTTTTGCGTCATAATGCCGTGATTGATATTTAGGCTGTTTCTACATCCGTTTTGTAAAATCTGTTTTATTTGCCGTTGTGGAGTAGGATACCAACTCGACTTTACTCCAGTTATTTTTTCTATGATCCTAATATGAGATAATGGATCAGTGAGTCCATGGTTATGCAGTTTGTCTGTTGTTGTCTTGCGAAACTGTAGTTTGGATAGCAGTCAACCAAAATAAATTGTTTACCTAAGTAGCGCCATACACATATGCCTGCAAACAAAGCAGAATACCTACAGTAGATGGGTTAACTCATGAAAAGTCAACGGAAAGTCTGGAATGTGTTCTCGGTTCCAGAAGATAAATTAAGTAGAATTGGAGAATTAATCATTATGCAGCATAATTCTACAATAATTCAGTTACCCCAGGATGCCGGTTTTCGAAAAATCTTCTTTCCGGCGGCATAAAAAATCTACACTCAATAAAAATGACCACTTAAATAGCATGCAGTTTTCTTATTGATTTTCGATGCCCTTAAAAATTCAACTATATCTCATGGAAAACATGCAAAACAATATTCATTCTTCTGCTCATTCGGTAGAAAATTACACCTTCTTCCAAATTAATCCTCGAAAGAATGGTATAATTCGGTTTTTGAAACCTTTTCCAATTTCTGAATAATTTTGAAGTCGACCTGCCGTCACGCTCGCAATTAGGGTTGCCAACTCCAAACCATATATTTTCCGCGTGCAGAAAACCATATATTTCTCTACGGTACTGACTATACACCATATGGGGTTCATAAAATTTGGCAGTGGATTTGAGTGATGGCGTTAACTTTACGAGCCGCATCGGTAAATGCCGAGCCATGACGTTTAATGAACGGCCATTTCATGGTATTAGACAATTTCACAATTAGAAGCTATTTTAAAACCGAATTATAGCCTTCTGTTGACTGTAAATTTGGAAGTAGACGTACTTTTCTACCGAATAAGTGAGAGAATGAATATTGGTATGTATGTTTTCCATGAATTATAGTTGAATATTTAAGGGCATCGAAAATCAATGACAAAACTGCGTGCTATTTAAGTAGTCATTTTTTACAGAGTGTAGCTTTTGCCTGCTGTCGAAAGGAAGTTCGTTTGAAAGCCGGCATCCTAGTTTAACTAAATAATTATATAAATATGCTGCTTGATGATTAGTTCTTCAACTCTATTTGATTATTCTTTTCGAAACGAAAACGCATTTTGGAATTTCGGTTGATATTTCATGAGTTAGCCCACCTACTCTACGTAGAGGATCTCGATTAAGCTTGGGGATGTGGAGAAGTTTCGCAAAAACTGGTGCAGCCTTCTAAAAACCCCACATCATAAAAGACGAAAAGTGAAACACGGAAATGTCTAAAACTGCGAATAGGTGCTGCAGCCATCAACACCCATCACCTTATCCGCATCGCCGTTCAGAGTATGCTGCGGAAGCGTGGTACATCATTGTTGGCAAGGGGCATCGCCATTAACAGCGCCGTCACAGAAGTAAGCTGGCTCGCCTAACCTTCCATCATTGTCATCATTTTCAACAGGAACACAGACTGTCGGTGTTACATCCGCAAGCTTCTTGCACTCATCGGTTTAATCAATAATTTACCAATCCATCGCACTCTGGCTGTGAGCCGGCACTACAATCCAAACTCATACCCGTTCCTTCCATCAACATTCATACACTTTCCCAGGACATTTAGCCATTGCATGATCCTATCCAGTCGTATGCGCGGCCACGAAAATTTCCACCGGAGCGGCAGATCCAGATCAGGCCACTTACTTCGTGCATACACACGCCCTGGACTGCAAATGAACCTGCTCGACATAGTGCGCATACGCGTCACCTGTTCACAACACATCAAACTTCACTCCTGGAGAATAAGGCAAGTCCACTTTGTCAACGGCTATGTGGTGGGCGAAACGACGCATGTCAAAATGCATGCCTCATCTAAACAAGCATCATGTCGTTGGACAAACCAGGTAGAATGTGCAGCATACCAAAGCTGGGCTGTCTAGTTCATTTAGCTCTTACGCTTAATCTCAAAAGCCGTTTTTGGCCGATCACACAGTCGACTGCTGAACGGGAGAGGTAAAATGTGTGTGTGGCCGTTACTAAGGATGTTTTCACGGCCAGCTGGTGCACTCCTCACTGCAGTAAGTTTGGCATGCTTAAAACTATCACGACACACTGGAAAAAGTGACTTCAAAAACTGTCATCCTAGAGGTCAAGCCACAAGGGCCCCACCTTATTGCAGTTCTCATTACTCTCTAAACCACATAAGCTCCGAGCCTAGTCGTACGTTACGCGCACAGGCGAGCTGTTTAGCCTCACCAGTTAGTGCGGAAATGCCACTTTTCGTTGTCTTGAATCCGTCTCGCCCTCCGAGCACGGAGTATGCGGAAGGAAATAGTGTGACGAATACAGAAATTCAGGGCCCGGTATGTGGATGATACCTTCGTCGTAATCGAACGGGATCAGGTGTTGACATTCCAAGAACATCTCAACGCCGTCTTCCCGCACATTCAATTTACGACGGAGGAGGAAGAGAACAACCAGCTGGCCTTCCTGGATGTCCTCGTATGCCGCAAAGATCTTGGTGAACTAAAAACCAAAGTGTTCAGGAAAGTGACAAATACGATGCAAGTACTGAACTTCAACAGTAACCACCCAATCAGCCACAAACGCTTTTGTGTAAGGACGCTCTATCGGCGTGTCGAAACGCACGGCAGTGCCGAACTACGATACCTCCGACGGGTATTCAAAGCCAATGGCTACCCGCGCAACTTCGTCGACCGGTGCATACGCAAAAGGGACGAAAGGCCTAACCACACGGACACCAAATCTTGGCGGGCACTTCCGTATGCTAAGAACGTTTCGGAAGCTGTCGGCAGCCTTCTCGCACCACTTGGGGTTGGAGTCGCAAACAGACCGGAGGCAACCATCAGGCGTCTGGTAGTGAAACTGAAAGACCCGCTGCCACGGCTAGAAACTTCTGGAGTCGTTTATCGGATCTGGTGCAGTTGCGGACAAAGCAACTACGTCGGAGAAACCAGAAGACAGCTCCGAACGAGAATGGCCGAACACGCTGCAGCGGTGCGCAGAAATAACGCCAGCTCTCAAGTTGCGGCTCATTCGACGAGATCCGGTCACACATTCAAATTCGATGAGGCGGAAATTCTCGCAAGAGGTGATAACCGCGTGAGCCGGGAGCTACTTGAATCATGGTTTACTGGCCCCCAATCCATCAACAAGTGCAACGATCTTCCCACTCCATACTGCGTGCTAAAACTTCGCCCAGGCGGAGTAACAAGCCATGCGGGGAGCGCAGAGGTGAACACTTTTCCCAACACCGGGGTCGGTGCGTCAGATGGTCGAGCAGTCATCACGCCAACATCCAACGCACGTGATGAAATTGCAACAATTATCGACTCGAATGTCGGCCATCAAGCAATGATCCCACCAAGTGCGACGATCCCGGATGAAAGGGGGAGCCGCGAATGTTCACAGGTATGAGGTTGCAGGCCTACTGCATCCTATGAATACCGCAGCCCCTTGTGCAACAACCACCCGTTTCTGCTTTTTTGTCTCTGATGATGGATTCGAGTAGGAATCCGAAACGTCAGGCTAATAAAGCTCTTGTCCCGGCGATCGTGTCTTCTTCTTCAACAGAAAGACTATTTTCACTTTTAATTCCCATTTTGATGTCTAATTTCTGCTACAAACTCTTGGTGGGTTAATATTTTCGAGAATGCCATGCATTCAGATCAGAAAAAACTGCGATTATTTCCCTTCCATTGATCACCGTTCATCATTATCAAAAGAACTTATTAAGCGTTATAATGCCTGTTTGTCTTTTCAGTCCAGAGCCTCTTCTGTCGCTGCTTTACTATACCGTGGTTGGATACGGACTGCGCAGTAGTAAGTTCTACAATAATTTTCTCTCCCCTTTCTCTATCAACTGTTTTTTGATCTAAACACCCGTATTTCTTTTCGGCCAATTACATATTTACCTCAAGTGACGACAACTGTTCTATAAAATGATGTATTTTCCAAAAAGGTCCATCAGAACAAATGGCGTCAGCGGCCTGGGCTTTGTTGGGATTTAGCACGCGAAATCTTTGAAGAAACGCGCTAAGATATCTTTAAAAATGACGAAGTACATAAAAGTAACGGAGGCCCCTTCTGGCCCAATCGGAATCTCTGCAGACTGATTTCATAAAACCTAATATGACTGTCGACCTGTTAGTTGAGACGGACCCAGTTACTTCAAAATTTGACTTCAAACGCAAGTAAAGGACGTGGGCATTTATTTAAACACTTAATTTTTGATATAGAGCGCACTCATAAAATAAGCAAAGATATTAATAGGCACTTGTTTAGTATAACATGAAGTGGGCAACTTCTGACATACAGCAATGGCATATTTCGTGAAATAGTAACTGAAATTTATAAATTTTATCGCTGTTATAAAGATTATCTAGACGGTGGTTGTAATACTGATTTTTGTGCAGTATAATCCTAAGATTTTCAGTCAAACCACAATGAGAACGTTTGAGTACGCGTCCACTTGGACTCCAGCAAAATTCATACCCGTTAAAATAACTATATCGATAATATTACCTTTTTCAACGAATTTTGTTGTTCTTTTAAATCCAAACACGGTTTAGAAAAACATGCAGAAAAACATATTTTCCTGTACATATTTGGCAGAAACGCAAGATATCCTCTAATCATTTATTCAGAAAAACCGCGTAGTTTGCCCTTAAATGTCCGTAATTTCGAAAGGCCTTTCAAATAACTTCGTTTAGTAGTGCTCTCTCTTTAATTCATGGTATCCTGCGCCGTTAGTGGCATTTTCTACTTAACAGGGAAAAATGTACAAGTTTTACTAAATTTGCTCTGCTCGGCATGTAAAATTGTAATCCTCTGGGCGAGTGTGATGACAGGTTGAGCATTTGAAAGAGACTTTATATCCTGAAAATCGAGCAAGAGAATAAATACTCGCTTACAGGCTTTCCATAAAAAACCATCTTTCTAAAAAATGTGGGTTTTGCCGGTATTGAAAGAAATGCGCATTTAGATGCCGGCGTCCTGACGTGACAGAAATAACTTGGGATTATGCAGCATACTCGTCAATATTACGACACTCGCTTAAGTAATTCTTTTTAACCGGGAACGGATTTCAGCAATTCACTTGGTGTTTCTCGAATCGCGTAACCCACTGAAGACTGGGTTCTGAATAGACGAGGACAGCCGCACCGCGGGTAGCAACCATCGGAATCAGCATTTAATCCCCTCAGAAATTAATGCGTAAACTTGGAGTAGTGCATTCGCAAGCATGCTTTTGCTTCAACTAAATTACTCCAAGCTGGCGTATTAGTGTTTGCTTGTTCTAACCGGAAAGTCATCGCATTGTTTTTCTATAAAAAAAAACAAAATCGCCATTAATGTGTTCGTCATTATTGTAAAATCAATTTGTCTAATTACTGATTGTTCACGTCTTATAACATAAACAGTCGTTGGCACATGAATAAACCCTAATAATTAGTGATGACTAAATTTCACATAGCTCAGGAGACAGAATTCGGGAATACCACATTACATTTGCAAACAGCTCTTGTAAATAAATACTCGAGTTCGGATCTGCGTAAAGACAGCCCATTATAGGTAAAAGTTATAAAATTTAAAGGAGTAGACAACAAATTAGCACTTCAGACGTGCTTGGTGTGACGGTGCGCTACGCAGGCAAAAAAAGCATAGGCCGTTCGGCTACGACACTCATAAAAACACTAGCAGGAGAGTTTTTTACTTTGAAAGGGTTGCTGATCTTAAACTTTATGATGCAAAATATAGTGCTGCCGCGCACTAGAGTATCTGACTTCTAAAGCATGTCGGACAATAGGCATATTAAATGATTACCGTTTTACTATCATTAATAATTAGGCAGCGGTCAGGCTCTGAGTTTCAATCAAAAACTGTCCGTTGTCGGCGATTATGCGGGATATTTATAACCTATCTTTGGCTTGGAAAACATGAGATAGGCATGAGCATTGTTCCTGTTTTATCCGATCACTCCGGTGTCTCAGTCAGTGTGTTAAAATTTGCGGCCAGAGTCAACGAAATTATGGACTCCTACGGCCAAACTCGCATTAATAATATTTTCGTCCTTCGGGAAACTAGGAAGATTTAGAAGCATGTTCGCCGACCAAACGTGCTATGCGGACATGATGGGATTACTAAGAGGAGAACACTGTTCAAAGTGCGGTGCGGGCTATTTCGTATTCAGAGGTGGCTAACAGTCCATGTTCGAAAAAGCTCAAACAGCTTACAGAAATGGATGAAAAGGAGGTCTTTTCAAAACGTCGATGGAGAAACCTTGTAACCGATACCGCTTAAAGGCAAGGCATATCGCTTTTTAACTTCCTGACCATAATACTAGGTAAAGTTTGACGTCCTTAGAGCAAAATCTAGCTCATTAAAGCCGAGTTTAGACGGGAGGGCAAGATCCTATTTCGTAGCCATAACTGTTTGGGGTTAGGGTTAGGGGTTGGAGGCTAAGGTAATTGGTTGGGGTTTGAGGTGATGGGTTGGGGATTGAGGTAAGTGGTTGGAGTATGGGGTAATGGGTTAGGGGTTAGAGGTTTGGGTTTAGGGTTAGGGGTCAAGGTAAGGGGTAAGGGTTAATGGCTAGGCCGGGGATTGCTTACTGCAGTAACAGTAGATGACCTAACTCATGAAATTTCGAGACCAGTAATTGGGTTGAGGGGACGGCACAAATCTGGTGTGGTCGTTTTTGTTTTGAAAATTGATTCGAATCCCAAAAAGCCCTTTTCTAAAGAATACGTCATGTTAGTTCAGTTTTACCGAGGGAAATGGACCAAATTTAGGCAAATTTTGCCATCTCTGGATATCCCCTTAATTTCCTATTCCAATAAGTATCCCCTATTAAAACTTCTAATTTGCACGCGTTTTATTATAAATAAACTTTCATATAACAAAGAAAAGTATCAAAGGAGGCCACTCTAAAAACGGAAATTGTGATTTTTAGTTCATGAAAATCAGTTCGAGTCAAGTATGTAAAAACACATTATTCTCATGAATCAAGAAGTAATTTGTTCTTCCTGAATTATATTTCCCAAAACTGTAACGTTTTATATTGTTAAACGCAGTGATAAGCTTTTTCGACTGTTTGTTTTACTACACCGGGAACCAGTAGGCGTAAACACGTACATATAGATTGCGCGCTACATGCTGCCACTTTTCTTCGCCACGCCGTGCAACAAAGATGTCAAAACAGTTCCTATCGGAAGTGGAATGTGAGCGGATACGAAAATTGGCAGCCGAAGGGCTGCCGCGTCAGTCGTTAGCTAGCATTTTCAACATTAGCCAGGTCACTCTCTGGAAAATTATTAATAATAAAACAATGCCTAGAACTAAGCAAGGCGGGCCAAAACGGTTCACAATCAAGCAAGTATCACTATATGCCCCTTAACGTTATTTACAGGGAATACCTGTCAATGTTTTCTATGCGCATAATTAGAAAAAGAATGAAAGAGTTCGGTCTCCATCAGCAAATCGCCATGACAAAGCCATTTTTAAGTAGAAAACTTATAAGAGAATTTTTTGCTCAAAAATATATTGATTACAGACTTTCCTTCTGGAAGAGCATTTACTTTTGTGATTAAGTCTTATTTTTAGACAAGCCTCCGAAGTCGGCCCAGGTGGTCATATGTGGGAAAAACTTTCCACGAGAGCACATTATGTCGACGCCAACTTTCAAGAACTGCCGACGCCTGATGGTTTGGATGGCCATCAAATTCGGAGAGCGACCGATCTGGCGTTCAACAGTGGAGACGATAAAAAGCAACGTGTTCATCGACATAGTAAAGGATGCCTTCGGTTACAACGGCATTCATAGACGTCGAATGCACACTGTAATTTTGCAGGATAATGCCCCTGTCCATGGCTCAAAGGAGGTATGATTCCAATTCAGTCTACGACTATAATCTAATATTTTAGACCACAGCCAGCCTCTCTGCCTGCGGCCTTCGAATCATTTTTATCCCCGCCAACAGTTCGGACCTAAATCCTGTCGAAAATCTTTTTGCATTAATCAGAAGACAACTTGGTAGTCTCCATGCCATCTCAACTTACGGCAACTTTGAAAGCTAAGGGACAATCAACAAAGTACTAAAACGTTGTATTTATTACTGTTTTTCCTTTTTTGTCGTTTTGTGAAATTTTCTTTCTCTGCTGACAGTTACATTAGACCCTGAATAGTTGGCCTGTCAAACAGTCGATTTTTTGATTTGGTGGTTTTTCCTAAAATAAGTAATTTCTTAATCAATAAATAATACTTTATAAACCTAACTATGCCTTGTTTCGCAGCTCGGACGCACATTTAACGCAGTATAACTTTCGTGGATGCGGGGTGGCAGTAACGTGCGCCACGGCTATTTACGTTCCCAGTTCGTGACATTTTATCAGATAGGTCACCAACTGTATGGCTACGAAATAAGGTCCGACTGACAGGACTATTAACGTCATCGGCTGGTAAATTAGATCTTCTACGGATGCCCTATAAAGTGTACGGAAAAATGAACGTTTAATTATAAATCGGTGAGGCTTACTTTGACTACTTGGTTTAAAATGACCCAAAATCCTGTAACAGTTCGGATTCATGTGAAGAGGTTGTTATTTCACTACCATTCTTTGGTCCCAAGTTGATTAAACAGTCTTTGGAAAATCAGCAAAAAGGTCAGCACCCGATACGCCAATAGTTTCGGTAAGAGCAACCTTCATAGGTGAATTGGAATTTCCATTGGGAATAAATATCCAATTACATCTGGAAGTGGGAACCACGGTTCTATCTGGTTTCAAGTTAGAAAAATATGTACTTTGGTCTTGGAGCTCCAAACGTAAATCACTCAAAGGCATCTGCATAGAGAAAAGCATGTAGGAGAGGTCGACTCAGCTGACCGATGGCCTTAATAAGGTTTTGAAACCAACTATTCCAGTCCACGTCTTTTGGACGGTGAAGTTTCAGGATTATTCCGTTCACGTATCCACTGGAAAACCTGAGTGAACGTGCACAGCGGAAATGTACTTGTTCCTCAGATAATCTGCGGACAAACTGAAGTTTATATCCGTTCTCACATGTTTGGTGACGTTACTTGAATCAAAGGCTCGATGACCAACTGACTTACAGTACGTGGGCTAACTCATGAAATGTCAACCGAAATCCCGAAATATGATTTTGTTTCGAAAAGATTGATTAAGTACAGCATAATTTTATAATAAATCATTTACCAAAGGATGCTGGCTTTCGAACGAATTTCATCCCGACTGAATGCAAAAACTAAACTCTGTAAAAACCAACCAATTAATTATCATAAATATTTCCATTGATTTTCGATGTCATTAAAAGTCGAATTACAATTCATGAAAAACATGAATAAAATACTCATTCTTTGACCCCTTCTATAGAAAATTAAATCTGCATCCAAATTTATACTCGACAGAAGAATATAATCTGGTTTCAGAAAAGGTTCTAATTGTGAGATATTTTACCACCATGAAATGGTCGTTCATAAAACGTCATGTCTCCGCATTCACTACTGTGGCTTGCAAAGTTAACAATACTGCTCAAATCCAATGCTAAATGTTATAAACCTCATATAACCTCCCCTCAATACCGTAGAGAAGTGTGCAGTTTTCCATACGCGGAAAATATACGGCTTGTAGTTCGTAAACCCTGAATGCAAATGTAACGGCAGGATGGGTTCAAAATTCTTCGGGAATTAGAAAAGTTTTTGGAAACCGAAGTATACCCTTTCTTATGGTATAAACTTGGAAGAATACGTAATTTTCTACCGAATAAACACACGAATGATTATTTTTATGCGTGATTTCCATGAAGTATAATTAATGCACGCCTAAAAGGTAGTCATGGTTCACATAGCATAGTTTTTGCATGTCGCCGGAACGAAGATCTTTCAAAAGCTGGCATCCTTTGGTAACTGAATTATCATAGAATTATGATTAATCTTTTGGAAACAGCACCACATTTTGGAATTTCGGTTGACATTTCATGAGTTAACCCACGTACTGTTGGTTCAAAACCCTTTTCCTACCAACCACATCCTGAAAATGCGTTAAACGGGTCAGAAGTGGCTATTTGAGTCCCCACATTTTGAACATGCTACTTCGTGTTCATTCAGTTCACCCTTAATTGTTTTGAATATATTAAAAACGACTAAAACAATTCTTTTACGAGAACTCGGTTTTGTCGGTTAATTTTAATTTGCAGGTCTGTTCATAGACAGAGTGTCACGACTGTTTATATCAAATTATTCTGTTGAAACAAGTTCCATTAAAAAGTGATCATATCTTTTCTAGGACAATGAGGCTTCAAAAATACACCGAAGAAAACAAATCACGGTTCAAAGGCCGTCAACTTCAAAAATAAGCGAACAATGGGAAGCAGCGTGGGTTCACTTCGCCCTTTGTTATCATTAGTGCATGAATCCAACACAAGAGTCAAAATATGAATCGCCTACAAGGACAGCGTGGCTGGTCCAGACTTGTTTCGATTGAAATACGCATGCGCCGCGTGCATTGTTCAATCTCACCCACCTGGATCCGTTGACCAGTCAGTGTCGGAATCATCGGGGTGGGTTTGGAGGAATGGTTGACAGAGCTAAACAGCCCGTCTATGCGTGCCACACACACGACCTTGTTACCGCAGGCGTGTGCCGGGAATTCGCGAGGGGGAGCATTAATCTCGCTAATGTAGACTGTTAAAGAGATCATATTCTCCAGGATGCTTTGAGCCTGACTCGCTAACCCGAGAAGGCTGAGTTAAAGAGTTTGTTGGCGACCTTTCAAATAATGACGTTTAGCGCATAGCGATAGTTTCTGTGCGCGTCGGATTTCTTACAGCGGGGAGCCCTCTGAAGTGCTGTGGCAGTGAATTAGTCTAGAATCGAACTCATTGTTTCTTCTCTCTTTAACCTGCCAGTCCACCGTCTGATATCGAGGCTGAGAGCAGTTGGGTGACCGCGGTGCGAGGCCTGCACCTCGGCGTGTCATTATTTCTCATTGGTTTTGGGATGTGCACACATCCCAAATCTGACCGCCGTCTTAGTTCAGTGCTTCGTCAGCGATGCAGGTTCAGGAAACATGCGTTCTAACTCTTGTTTCAGCGATCGCGGCTTCTTCATAGCGGGCATATTCATGACACTCGCTCCTTCGCTTCGATTGGGTCACACGCATTGCGCGTTCTGCCTGGAGCCTAAATTGATTAAGTAATTGTTTAATGTAAGTGCACAAGTTTTACGATCGCCTGACACTTTACCCGGACAGAAAGGGAGGCAATAGTGGCGTTTGGTAGTGCGCATAGTACTAAGATTATTTAAAAATTCAGAAAACTGAAGTCATGTCTTCAGACATCTAATAGAGACCATATCGCGTGAGCAAAAACGTACACATTCCGCTCAAAATCACAAAACCACATGTGCGAAAAACGGTTTTAAAGACTTGCCGGGGAAATTTTCGTTGAATAATTTCGAGGCAAAAGTTTAAGCCCCACATTTTTTCCCTCTGATTCTCCTTCCATCCTCGCATTTTTGCTACTTTTCACATCAAAGATGTGCCAAAAATTCAGTCATTTGTTGATCTGGCAATACTGCTCTGCCCTACAAGTCACAAATTAGCTTTCCGGACGTATACTGGAATGGAATAGTTATCAATGATTTCCCAGTCGAATCACAAAAATTATATTCTTTAGGCTCTCCAGATAAATGGCCACCGATTTTCCACAGCCTGCTTAAAATGCGGTTTACCCGCTAACCACTACAGAAAGACTTTTCTGCATAATATTTAACCAACTTGCCGTTTATTCGTCAAACAACTCAATGAGACGGACAAACTAAACATCTGCATCCTGCAAAATATTGAGTTTTTAAAGAATGAAGGCATTTCAACTTCCTTCCTTTCCATGGTCTCAGAAAATCCGTTTCTTTGGTAGTTCATAGGCGGCCTTTAAGCACTCGACCCAAAAAATGTCAATGGAGTCTTGGTGACCATTTTCCGTTTGATTTTAGATTTTTAATGTCCCTGTCTATCAAAAAAAAGTAGCATGTTGTTACAAAGTATAGAAACCAGAGTAAATAAGCAAATATTGGCTGGTTAATTAAGGCGCGATAAGGCTCCTCGTTCCTGTGCTCGCAGTTTCGTGTTCCATTTTACTGCAAGGATTGTGATGCATTCAGATGTTATCAGGGTGTTTTTTAGACCTTGTTCACAAAACTCCCGATGGGTGGTGGTAACCAGGGGTAACTTGTAGTACAGGAGTATGTTCGCGAAAAAATGTTTACGAAACTAATCTCTTCGCTGTAGGCTCAAGGTGTCTTATGCTATTTTGATGTCATTTTGACATGAAATCGTCTCCTGTCTAAGGCCATTTGATGGGGAAAGTATGAGAGGAGAATAGTTTCTCAGATCGCCTCTCGTAAGTCAAGGTCTCGGTCCATTTAGAAAATGCGTTTTTGATTAAATGGGGTTCTCCTTCAGACAAATCTTTACGCGTAGCATAACATGCAATCTGGCGACTCGTCCAGTGGTTGAGCAAAAAAATTGAACGAGGACATTGGCTCAGGTTTTATCACAATTCCTACTCATTTGCGTTTATATCCACGCCTATCTCTGTTTTTCTTTTGGAACTTTAATCATATGCCCATCAAAAAAACCACATTCAAAAATCACATTTTGACCTGTAAATTTGTTAAATTAAACACTAGTGCGGGCATTTGATTCATGGGAAAATTTTGAAAAGGCAACATCAGTGACGCGAAGGGTTATACTGAGGTGGACGACCGTAGTAGTGGCTGTCAGAAGCACATTCTCCAAAAATTCAAACAAACCATACTTCCACTTTAAAGCTGCTTGACGACATAGTGGTTAGTCTATGCCACTGTGCTGTCGTAATTGCAGCGAGGAATTCATATGTAGTGTAGATCCGTTTGTATGCCCTATACTGCCGGGCGCCTGGTCTGGCTAATTCCCCCTATTTACCGGGCTGATTTGCAGATGCAAAGGTTTCCGAATCCCCATCTTCAACCTCAGTCAAAGTGCAGACTAGGCCAAATGTTTTACGCATTGTAACATTTTACCCTCCACTAATGTGCAGATATCTTCCTGAGATGGCGACAGCAGATATTCGTGTCTGTCTTAAAAGATACTCATAAGGAGTCCTGTTCAATTCAATTGTTTTGATGGAACTTCGTCCTAATCAACAATTTCAGTCGACACAGTATTATTTCCATTAGCTACACGTATACACTACCGCCTCACCCTGGTAGTTGCTTTTTATGAGGTGCTAAGGGCACAATTTCTAGATCACCATTCAGTAGCTAAATGTTAAAACTAGTGTTTTTCAGTTGGATGTTTTGGATAATTCGGTGTAGAACCGAGTAGAAGGACAGTCAGATACTATAAACGACGTTTTAATGCATTTTCTGAAATCGTTTTAGTGGCGATGCTTTATATCCTTCGTAATTTAAAATAAAATATGTGGAAGCATGCGTGTAAGCTAATTTGGGCTTAAGATGTTCGAAATGATTCCCTCTTCATTCCTCAAATCATGCTAATTACGAAGATTGCATTTTAAAAATTAGCAACAACATGCCCATTCGCTTTGTAATTTAGACCGTTGAAAGCAACTAAAGATAAGATTTTGACAGATCCGCCACTTTTTTAGGTTACTTGAAGTTTTACGCACCAACAAATACCCATTTCGCATACCTTCATGCGCCAAATTTTGGTATCAGTGTTCCATAATTCGCCTTGGCACTAAAGTCGTATTTTGTTATCAACTAACGGCATTCATATGAATAAGCATTGTACCGAAGTCAAAAGCTATCGGGTCAGTCAGGCTCATTGAAAAGGGATAAGCATTCTTCCTCTAAAGTAGCAGTCAAACAATAAGTCAACATTGAGTCTACGTTGTCGCACATGTAATAACTTAGGATAACTTCATATGTCACTTGTTTCTCCTTACTTTGTTACATTCGGAAAACCGAAGATTTTTATGGCAAGTTCAGTTTGCCTGAAGTAGCAATGCATGTTGCGACAGATATAATCTGCATTAACTGGTTTTTCTTTTTGAACCCGGTCGGGGATTCGAAGTCTTATCCGCGCAGCCAGTATTCACTTATCGCGAGACTCCGTTGATATTATTTTCCATTGTGCATAGGCTTTCAGACACCCAATTTTTGTAACCCCTTTGTCTGTAATTTCGCAACGCTAGCGTAACGAAAGTGCAAACGTCTAGAATTTGCCCCAAGCGGTTGGTGAAAGCCCTTACGAACAATTTTTATCTAATTATACGCTCACTTTTGTCCTCAAATTGAGCTTCCTAGGGATCAGACTAATTGCAATTGTAGAAAATGAGTTTCGAAAGTGGTTTTCATTGTGCGGAAACTTCTACAGTCCTTGCAAATAAAAGTGACGATGATAATTTAAATTAATTAAAAAATCTGTCTGTGGAAAATGAAATTTCGCCAGGGCTAACCCGCGTGGTTGCATGCTTTGCTGATGGATTGCCCTGCCAACATAGAGACCCTTTGGAGAAGGAGGCAAAATTAACTAGTCAGCGCAACTACACATGCAATGAATTACTGATGTACTCTGCTGTCCGCGTCTTGACATTTCGACTAACTAATTTATCATCGACTAAACTAAAGACACTAGTTCCTGCCGAGCAGGCAGATTGAATCGAATGTCAGCAACAGCTTAAAGTCGGAAATTAGGGGGTTAGTCTTAGTTTGGGTGAAAACGCATCGTGCATCGACTTACTTCACACCGACCTCTTCCTTGAGGAATTGCATTAGACGTGATTATATAGTAAGGATTTATTCAGATCAGCAAGCCGGAAAATGAGTTTGCAGACATGTGCCTATGATGCGCCCTTAATTCTTATTCTAAATGCTCTTATCTAGCGAGTTTTCGTAACGCCTTTCTACTTCAATTAATGAAGAGTCAGACATTAAATTTCGGTCATTCGAATCCAGTTTTTGTAGGTTAATGAGGCGCTTCTACTTAACAGGTAGTTAGAGCAAACGTCTTTGGTTGTTCATTTACTTTGTAGGAGGAAAAACAGTTCTCTGTCTCAGGTGTTGCTGACACTCGTGGCAACGTGCGTTAAATGTCTAAAGTGGAATGAAATTACTTATATTTAACCGGCCATGTGCGCGACGATTGTGGGAATATTTAAGGGTAATCCATAAAAATAGAGATAATTTTACTTTAACGCATCTATTTCGATAGTGACGTCTACCAAACCAAAAATGGTCATTTAGGTCTCCCCTTATCTTTTTTGGTAATGTTGTTCTACTTATGCTACTGGTCGCTCTGTATTCGCTGGCGGGGATCGCGAGAGAGAGCCAAGGCATAAGGGGACGCGCGACTTCCGTAGTGTCATCAGTGCGTACTTTTCAATCATTCTAGTTATGTGCTAAATCTATTTCTCAGTAAGTGACCTACGGCAAGTGTCGAATCTCAAGAAATGTCGGCCGAAATTCTGAAATGCACTTCCGATTAGGAAGGATTACCTGGGCGAGATCCTAATACTGATTTTCTTGCGGCATAATCCTATAACATTTCGGACTTGGTGGGTTTTCAGCTTTTGAATACACTGCATTTCAATCTCCTGTAGCAACCGTACTCGGTAGAAAATTGCTACTTAAGTAACATGCATTTCTCCCACCGATTTTCGACGGTTTTATAATTTCAAATATATTTCGTAAAAACGGCGAACAAAATATGCTTTCTTTCCGTCGTCTAATAGAGAACCACGTTATCTTGATATTTCTAACTTGAAGAAAGGGTACATTTAGGTTTTAACAAAGTTTCAATTATGAGACTTTTTAAGGCCGTGCAAAGTTCATTCGTACAGCATCGTAAATACGTGTTCGCCACTGCGCCTCCTGAAATATACGACATAGTCAGCATCCAGTGCAAAATTTTATGGAATTCTAATGATATCTAGATAATTGAAGGATAGTTGAATTTCCTTACACGGAACGCATGCAACTTGTAGACTGTAATCACTAAGCGCAAATGCCACGTCTACTCAGGCTCCAAATTATTCGGAAATCAGAAACTTTATACTCCTTCATCGAGTATAAAATATGAAGATGATGCGATTCTTTATCAAACGAATGAAAAAACGTATTTTGTTAATGTTTTTTATAAAATATATTTGACTTCATAAGACCTCCGAAAATCGATAGGAAAAATGCATGATAATTAAGTGGTCCTTTTTTGCCAAGTACAACTTCTACAGGAGACTGAAAAGAAATGTATTCAAAATGTATTCGCTGGAGAAGTATGGCACGACGGACCTCAG
Organism: Spirometra erinaceieuropaei; assembly: GCA_902702965.1. Lineage (NCBI taxonomy): Eukaryota > Metazoa > Platyhelminthes > Cestoda > Diphyllobothriidea > Diphyllobothriidae > Spirometra > Spirometra erinaceieuropaei. Next base: position 831,327 of record CACRXP010000142.1, read on the forward strand.
AGAGCCCGTGCAGCTACAGTGAGTGACCGATCTCAGGAAACGTTGGCCGAAATTCTGAAGTGCGTTTTTAATAAGGAAGGACTACTTAGGCGGCGTTGTAATATTGATTAACATGCGGCACAATCCTATTATGTTTCGGAGTTGGCAGTATTCTGGCTTTTGAATACACCGCCTCACAATCTCCTGTAGAAACCGTACTCGGTAAAAAAGAATGCTTATCTAGCATGCGTTTTTCACACTCATTTTCTATGAACTTGTAAATTCAAGTATATTTTATAGAATACATGGACAAAACTATACTTTCTTTGGCTTGTTTGACAGAAGATCGCATCAGCTTTATATTTCATACTCAAAATCAGTATAAATAGATTTTAAAAAATTTCTAATTCCCGAATATTGTGGACCCTTGATCAGTCGTTGCATTAGCGCTCTGTGATTTCAGTCTACCACGTGAATGTGTTCCGAGTATGGAAAATCACATATTTTTCTAGGTCATTACAAAGATATCATTTAGAGTTTATAAATATTTTCAATGGATGTGACCATATTGCATATTCCATAAGCAGCAGTGGTAAACGGATAGGTACGATGTACGACATTAGGCGGTCTTCAAAATCTTATAATTAGAAGCTTTTTTAAAATTTAATTTTACCATTTTGCCGAGCATAAACTATAAAGTTGACGCGATTAGTTATCAAACAAGTGAAATAAAGCATACTTTTGTCGATGTATTCTATAAAATATACTTTAATTTACAAGTTCCTATAAAATTAGTGTGAAAAGTGCATGCTACTGGGTACGGTTTCTACAGGAGATTGTGAGGCAGTGTATTCAAAAGCTAACATCCTGCCAACTCCGAAACATTATAGAACTGTGCCGCAAAATAATCAGTATTACAATCCCGCCTAAGTAATTATTCCTAATTAAAAACGCACTTCAGACTTTCAGCCAACATTTACTGAGATCGGTTACACACTGTAGCTGCACGAGCTGTCTGAGGTCCGTCTTGCCATACTTCTCCAGTGGGTGCGCGGTCTCAAGAAATGCTGGTCGAAATTCTGAGATGCGTTTCCGATTAAGAAGGACTGCCTAGGTGGGCCTCCAATACTGATTTTCTTGCGGCATAATCCTATAATTCACGGCTCCCCCATGAATATTCATAGGTATGCGGTAGCATGGTCACTGCATCCGATCAATAATGCAGTCCCTTATCCATGAAACACCCGTATCTGCTTTGTCGCTGATGATGGGTTCGAGCTGGAATCCGAAACTTCAGGCTAATAAAACTCTTGTCCCAGAGATCGTGTCTCCTTCTTCAAGACTGCTTCCTGGGACTCGTCACTTCGATTCTGTTGGCAAGTCCACCACAAATACTTCATTGAGCTAAATTCATTAGCGCGATGAATCTCAGTCTTGCCGCACGGTCGGCTTATGTTTGCGTATGCGTGATGTGATGACCCAGAAGGACAGGAAGAGAGCCGGTTCGGAGGACAAACAATTTATCGGCACAGTGCGGACACGAGGGTTCCAAGTCGACAGAAATGTTCTCTATTCATATTGGCTCCTGTGTTTTGGGGAACATTCTGCCCAATGACGCGCCAGCCGTTGAGGGCGTTCTATAACGTCTCTGACCGGGGCGTGCCGGTCGCTGATTGGCCACCGCTCGCGCGGTAGTCTCCCCGCGGAAACATCTGGAATGTTAGACCAGCCATTGATTGGACCGCACGCGTGAGCAAAGCCACCACACGTGCTCGGCGCTGCAGTGCACGGCGGTCGGCCGTCTAACTTCACACGTGTCTCACGCCGCCGGTTTGGTTCCCTGTTCAGTGCCTTAGGCCGCTTAGATGACGGTCTTCGCTAGATCAGATTAGAGGCTTCAAAATGCCAACGGCGCATGAGAGGTCAGCACTCGGGTAGGCCTTTTCGGGGCAACACGGGCCATATCTCGCTATAATAAAACTGATGCTCGCAAGCCCGCTGCTGTATACTAAGAAGCATGACCAGGGAAGCTGGCAATTTCGGGTTTCCCGTTCTGGCTAATGATTGGTGACATTTCATTCACAAAGTGGTCCCTGGGAGACTTCCGCTTTTAGAAGTTTTGGAATCCATCTTTCCCTTAAATCTCGCCTTGTGCGGCACACACAGACGACCTTCTTGTCCACCTCTACGCCCCTCCCCTTATTCCGTTTTTTTTTTCAGCTGACTGGTGCCAGTGACACGCAGGTAATTTGGAAATAGCAAATTAAGTGGTCGCCACGTAGGCCTGCGCCACTGTAAACAAGCCTACGCCCCGTTGGAGCTGTGTTTGGCCTTTTCGGTTGCCGTTAGTTTAAATGGGTGTCCAGGGAATAGGTGTAAGCATGTCCAGATTCGCAGTCCTACAAATTGCCTTGTCTCACTATTCAATCCTGTCCAAACCTCACACCTAGCTGTCATCTGCAACCCGTAATTGAGTACAGTTCAGATCGACAGCCGAAACCGAATGCATGCAGTGGGGAGTGCCCAAACCAATCGGTTAATTTGTGCCTTGGTCCTGTCTGGTCATTTTATTGGAGCGGACGCAATGTGGCGAATGTTGTCAGAAGCATTATGCAATTAAGTCACCGCATCAAATATAGTAGTCAGTCATCATGATTTAGTCCTGCTTTCGTGACACAAGGACGAAGAGAGAGACAGAAATGAGATTGAGACAGGTGATACACTTGTCCTACATCCATCACCAACTCCCCCTATCGCGTTTGAAAGTCATTTTTTACTGTTCTGTGCCCATACATGCAGCCAGCGCTCGATCCTACGAAATGCTAAAAAAATTCAATACATGGCATTAATTGGGAAGAATGACTTAATTGGGGCTGCGTCATAATCCCATGATATTTCAGACAGGACAGGATGTTTGATTATGAATGCATTTCCACCTAGCTGTCCGCAAAAACCGAATTTTACAAAAGTTATGCATTTACGTGATTGCATTCTTTGTTGATTGTCTGCGTTCTTATAAATTTAATTATATTTTGAAGAAAACAAATACAACAGTGCTCTTTTTTGAACTTATTTTGCAATAAGTTAAATTTATCCCAAAGAAAGACTCTCTTTTAGTTTTAAAGAAGCCTGCAAATATGAGGCTTTTAAGACCGCGAGGCGTCCATTCATACGCTCATTAATTTTGTTAATGAATTATACAACATGCCCTCGTCCATTATAAAATTTTATCAACCCTCTAAGGTGCCTACTTAATGGCATAGAGGGATGTGTGTTTTTCACACGGAAAGTATATGCTTTGTTGACTGAAAACCATAAACTCACGGAAAGGCGGCAACACCAACTCAAAATTATGCTTATGTGGAATTAAAAAGAGTTTTCCGAACTAAAAGATATCTTTTCATTTATTGTACAACTTGGAGAAGACTTAGTGTGCTATCAGCCAAAAAGGAAAAGAATCTTTTTGGGCATGTTTCCCACAAAACACACGGGAATTTATGAGAAATTGCAAGAACCACTAAAAAGAGCATACCACACTTTACATTGTTAGGTTTGGAGCAGTATACAAACGTTGACCATCTCATTGTAAATAGATTCAACTCTAAGCGACTCTTCTGTTAAAGATCGGCAATTACACAAATCTTACACTAGCAACGCCATTTTCTACTCATTCGATGTCAAAAAGGCAATCTAAAAAATGGAGCTGGTTAGTACAGAACTGCAGGTTCAATAGGAGTCAACATCACTAAAATAGACCTGTAAAAGCGGCAATTCGTGGTGGTGAATGCAGACTTGACAATCGGTATTTTCTTTGCATGTCGAGATAGCATTTTCAATCACGTATAGATTTCGAGGAACATGCTATGCAAACTAATAACTGTCCTTTTGGCTCGGCCTCCCCAGTGTCATGATCACTGGTCTTAGCAGATACAAATCCTGGTGGATGACAGTGTTAACATTAAGTCAAAAGTAAATTATGGCAACTTTAATACTACCACGAGAGTCTCGGGACTGATTAGTTAAGGAGTTTAAAGTTGGTTATGGCGAACAATGAAAAACTCGAAGTTTGCCTTACGGATGGGAAACTAATTTCCTAATGTCCATGCTAAATGCAGCAAGCGATGTGGTGTATGCAGAAACACTTCGATTTATAGTCAGTGAGACCCTAAACTGTGCAAAGTCCGATGAAATGTAGATCCTCTCCGTCACAGGCAAAGCAGACTGTAGCTGCCTGTCCGCGGATATAGCCACTCTAACCAGCACGGCAGGAAAAATCAGGCTGAGTAAAAAAAACTTGCACAGTCTGGAGGCCAACGCTGAGTGCTTTAAAGGCGACTGAAATTACGTCGCTTCAGACGGCGAGGAAACCAACCGGGGGTAAGCGCCAAAATCGGCTTTGATCGCTCACCCTCCCTGGAGAGCAGGCACCATGTGAAAAACCTCCAGTGTCCGCCCCGACCTCCAGGCAAACTGTTACCGTTTTGACCGCAGAGACTATCTCCTTTTTTAGGATGCCACCTTCGCCTCTATTTCCTCGCCTGCTTGCTTCATGTTGGTGAAGTCTGGCGCTTGAGACAATAATAAAACCGGCGCCCAAAATATAAAAAGTACAAACTATTGCGGAAAGGTTTTGCTGTAAGAATATACACCTTTCGTCTCTACGTAACTGCACACGTCAAAAACCACCATTATAGGTCTGCGTCTTTAATGCCCTGCATTTAGATACATGTTGAATTAGAATGAGGCACAAAGTTGACACCGCCAATCAATTCTCGTCATCCGGTCGCCTCTCTGATTGAATGCTCCATTGCCGGAAATTTACTTGGGAGCATAGAAAGGTAGTGATTTACAGATTTTTTAATTTAGTCATGACAACGGTAGCTTGTGTATCACCATCTCTCAATTAAATTTTACTTCTCTGTTATTTTTTATGAGAGGAACTGCTCAGAAGTATTCACAAACGTATCAATAAGTCTAACGCACGCCTTTTACAACAAAAACCGCTAAGAGATATCGAGAAGGCAGAACGTTTGTGTTCTAATTGAGGCAAAATAAACCGAAACGCAGCCGTCGATCCCTGCGGCACGCGTAGCATGATGGGTGTCGACACGGCATAAAAAAGGTTTAATTACTTCATCGGAAGAAATAAGTAAGCCACGGCCAACGAAATCGATAACCGAATGCAGTGTAAGCACATTGGGGTAATTAGAAAATCAAGGTAAGACAACACGATTACGGGAAGGTGGAACCAAGAACATCATGCCAAGTAGTTTATCGCTACGAACGTCATGCTGAAACAACTCGATGCATAAGGTTGTGTCAGTGTTGGATAACACGCAATGAGGGACTTCCTATAGCCATGGATAAATAAACAAAAACAATCCCTTCTAGAACAAATATAGTACATAACTATACCTGCTAAATCAAATGAGCTTACACAAACCATCCTTACACCAGTCACCAATCGATCTGCAAAACAAGAGAGGACGAACGGTGGGTCTTCCAAATTTTGTTGCCGCAAAGATTATATGTGTATTTTTGTAGTGCATCATATCGCTTTACCGGGACACGTAACGTCGGCGGTGATTATAAGGTAGACTTAACTCTATTCGTTTTGCAGACAAGTTACGAAGAATCATCGTCCCAACTTTAACTGGGTTAAAATCACGGCCATAAGATGAGCAGTTCAGGAATTAATTTGTTTGATTGTCTATCAGTTATTTTTATTTGAGCTTTGGGCCCTCGAATGCTTAGGTCGGGAGCTTGAAGGAGCAGGAGGTTCAGGCAGTCAGTGCTTGCCTCTGTATTCTATTGCGTATGCTTAAAACTCGCTATTGGCTTTGGATTTCCTCAGAAATAAATGTTCAAGCTTGGAATTAATAGGTTGAGGAAAATCTCTTCCTACTTGCTCAGAGAGTCGATATAAATATTTGAGCTGTAATCCCTCAATGCCAGTGAAACACCTTCGTAATATTCATGAGCTAACAAGGGCCAATCAGAAAGATTCAAACGTTGAATGATTACTCGTGCTGAAATTCCTTTATCTTGTACAGTAGGTGTGCTAACTCATGAAATGTCAACTGAAATTCCGAAATGCGTTTTCGTTTCGAAAAGATTAATTAAGTAGCGTTGTAAAACTAGTCAGCCTGCAACATAGTCCTGTAATATTTCAGTTACCTCAGGATGCGTCTGTCGAACTAATTTCCTACCGCTTGCATGTCAAAACTGAACTCTGCTAAAAACGACTACTTAAAAGGCATGGATTTCTTCATTGATTTTCGATGTGCCTAAAAGTCCCATTAAATTTCCTGGGAAACATGCATAACAATATTCATTCCTTCACTCATTCGGTAGGCAATTGCGTCTCCTTTTAATTGTATACTCCAAGGATGGACATAATTCGGTTTTTAAAGTTTCTAATTGTAAGACATTTAAATACCGTGAACATTATGTTAACAATATGGATCAAATCCAATGCTAGATTTTATGAACCCCATATAGTTTTCTCTCAATACCGTAAAAATGTACGGCTTTCCGAACGCGGAAAATACATGGTTGGTAGTTTGGAAACCCTGAATGCAAGAGTGACGGCAGAGCGGGCTCAAAGTTACAAGGGAATTAGAGAAGTTTTTGAAAATCGAATTATACCCTTGCTCTGAGTATAGAATTGAAAGAAGACGTAATTTTCTACCGAATAAACGAAAGGATGACTATTCCTATGCATGGCTCCCGTGGAATATAACTGGACTTTTAGGGACATAGACAATCTATGAAAAAATGCATGCTACTTAAGTAGTCGTTTTTTACAGAGTATAGTTTAGGTATGCAGCAGGTAGGAAGTTCGTTCGAAAACCATCATCCAGCGATAATTGAATTATTAAAGAAGTGTACTGCAGTCTGATCAGTTTTACAACTCTACTTGATTAATCTTTTCGAAAAGAAAACGCATTTCGGAATTTCAGTTGACATTTCCTGAGTTAACCCGCTTACTGTACGTATTATGTCCTTCCTACTGCTCCTCCATAAACTAGCGTAGATTGACTTAGATGAGTCATAAAATACACGGACCGAGTGTACCTTTCGCATTTTGACAAATAGCTCCAAATTTTAATTTGTACTTGAGCTGTATAACCGACCCTCCTTAGAGTATAAAATTGGCAGAAAACGTAATTTTCTACCGAATGGGCAAAAGAATGAATATGTTTGTGCATGCGTTCTATGAAATATAATTGGACTTCTAAGGGCATCAAAAATCAATGAGCAAAAGTCATGCTACATAAGTAGTCATTTTTGACAGAGTGTAATTTTTGCATGCAGCCGAAAAGAATTTCTTACGTAAGCCGACATACTGAGGTAACTGAATTATTATAGAATTATACTGCAGACTGATTCGTTTTAGAACCCTACTTAATGAATCTTTTTGAAACGAAAACGCACTTTGGAATTTCGATTGACATTTTATGAGTTAGCCCACCTACTGTATATTCGCTAAATCTTTTTATTTACTTCACAAAGTTGGGTTGTAAAGTGTTTTAATTTAGAAATTTCACCAAGATAAATTTAGTATTTTACCTTAAAGGATAAAATACCAGCATTTTGACTTAAACGCCTTGTCCAGTAATGCAGTTTTATCGTGATTTTCTTCGAGTTGCTTATGCATTTGCAGATTATCTACCCTACTGGCCTAGCTTACATGAAGATACTGTTTTCACTAGCCAATGTAGAACGAGACGAGTGGATTACTCAGAGCGATCGGTGAGCATCTCTTTACCAGTGTATCGAGCTACCCCGTGTCTAGCCGAACCGTTCCTCATTTATAAGCACTTTTAAAAATGCACGAAGCGCCAAAAACTTATAAAAGACTTTTGGATGAATAGCATTTTCGAGACCTGAAAAACTGTCCAGATAACAGTAGGGATGCCCAATTTATCTGGCATTAAATTTGTCGTATGACCTTTCAAATGCACTTTTAAACCGAAACAGGCAGGAATAATAGACACAAGCGTTAGTGCTTGATGTGATAACTGCCTGATCTTCCACACCAGAATCAGTAACTGCAGCAGCATCATCACCCGTATTTGCCGTTAACTAACTAACAGGCGGAAAGTTTGTCACCCTGATACAGCCATAGGAATCACTGTTCACTCCCTCATTCCCTACGTGACAGCCTTGGCATTCTTGGCAGTGAACAGTAAGAGTATGTCCCTAGCCCGATGATTAACTACTGACACAAGAACCACGATTCAGGCGCATTTGATTGTTGCCTCACTCGAGAGTTTAGGCCTTCTCCAGCCTAGAGGCGTTACCGGACACAGCCGACTGAGTCCTGGCTTTGGAGATGACGTCGTTTATGACCATCCGGGTCAAAGCAGTCTCGCGGCGTCTCCCACGCAACTACATATTCCACTGTTGTCCTGGATCCAGTAAATTATATCGGACGCTTCCTGCCCTGCCAACTGGTCATTCAGCCTCATTACAAGTCGACAAGTGGTTGTCTCGGGTCCGCGCGCAGCATCAACTCCGGGGTGCGTGTGCAGGCGGCTGACAGCTTCCGGCATGACAGGTTGGTCGTTAAAAACGGTTAAAAACTAAACAGTATTCGGTAGAACTAGAACAGTCACTTGAATAATTACATATATATATATAGTACTTGACCGATGTCATAAAATGTTGGCAGAAATTCTGAAACGCGATTTCGATTAGAAAGGATTACCTAAGAGGGTTTTAATATTGATTATCATGCTGCATTATCCAATGGTATTTCGGACTTGCCAGGGTGTCGGTATTTGAATACATTTCTTTTTGACTTCCTGTTAAAACCGCAACCGGTAAAAGTGACTACTAATTTAACTTGCATTTTTTCACATTGATTTTGGATGATCTTATAAATGCAAACATTATTATAGGAGGCATACATTAAAATATGCTTTTTTGTTTGTTAAACAGAACATCAAGTTGTCTTTACATTTCCTAATCAAAAGGACATCTTTTGACCTTAAATGTTTTTGATTTTAGGACCTGCAACGTCCATTCATACAGCATTGCACCTCTACGTTTGCCGATGATTCTTAAGAGATGTACAACATAGTCTGTGTCCACTGTAAAATTTTACAAACTATACATGATATCCTCTTAAAGGCATGGAGGGATCGACGATTTCCTTTACATGGAAAGCAGGCACGTTCTAGAATAAAATTGCTAAAGGCTTTGCAACGGCTGATCAGGGTCAAAATTATTCGGGAATTGGGAAACGTCCCAAAACCTAAATACACTCGTTATTCGGGCAAGAATTGTAAAGACGATACGATTTTCTATCAAACGAGCAAAAGAAAACATACGTCTGCGCGTGTTTTCTATGAAATATATTTGAATTAGTAAGGCCTTCGAAAATAAATGTTAAAAGTACATGCTGCTTAAGTGGCCAATTTTTCCGAGGGTGATTACCGTAGAAAGTTCAACGGAGGCGTATTCAAAAGACGACGTCTCGGCGAGTCCGACATACCATAGGAGTATGCCGCATGTTAATTAGTATTACCACCCTTCTTAGCTAATCCTTCCTAGTCGAAATCGCATTTCAGCATTTCGGCCAGGATTGCACGAGATTAGTAGTGCAGTGCATATATAAATTGCATGAAAAATCTCGTGAAATCTGATGACAGATCTGATGTGTGGGTTTTGAACGCTTTGAAGGCTAACCGCTTTGCTCGCTCATCCAGTCACTTCGAGAAAATGTCCTCTTCATGGGCAGAAAATGTGTCCACATAGTTTTATCGGGGAACCTATTCAGCGATCTGAGAGAAAATTGACGTTTCGACATATTTGGAGATTTTCAAGGCTGTCATGCACAGTAGGTGAAAAATGGGCGCGATATAAAGAAATCGGCACATTCCTACGCTTTCGTAAGAAATTTGTAAGTACTTTTTACATCGTGAAATGAACGGCCAAAATGTCAAGTTTATCTTGGCACATGGACATCCGTCTAAGGAATGCAATGTTAAAACACTCCTTAAAATGCTAACTTAGTAGAGAAAATTTTCTAATCGATCAAAATCATGTTCGCTAATGACTTCGTTGTGAACATTCATTTTAGTCGACAAGTTTTCATCTTTGAGTGAGTCTTCCAGTGCGACACGAACGACTTTCTACATGAAAAAAACGTCAAAACAAACACTACTTCAGAAAATGCCTTCTAGAAGCATCTTATTTCAAAAGTTTTGACAAACGCATAATGAAAAATCTGTTTTTATGGGCAATTGATTGGGAACTATAAAAATCATGAAGCATTGAGCGATTTTTACAGTCGGTCAAATACTCAACGTAATCCAGAACAAAGGAGGAATAAAAATCAATTTCACGGAAGAAGCGTTTTCTTCATACACACGAAGTGGTGTGTTTGCCATTAAACGTGTCATTTTATTTTAAGGTTTTATTTACTGGCCCGCCTGGCAAAATGTGCCCATGTGAAATCTTTTATTCCTATGACGTCCATACTAGCGAGATTGGGCAAAATCCTGTTTGCATTATCGAATCACACCATAATCAATACAAAAGCATAATTTAAACAACGAATCCTCCGGAATGTAGGCCGTTGGCGAACCGCCATACCTGAAATCACAATCTCTCAAAGGATATTTGACTATAAACTTCACTAAAAGATTATTTTCGAAGGTTTTTCGATTTTTGCTGTCATGATTGTTCGGCGTTTTGTATATACAAGCCTAATTTGCACATAAAATGGAAGCTTATATTTTATTATATCACATTATTTATTAAAATAGATAATAGGTTCACGCATTGACGTCGGTTTGCAAGTGATTAACAATCATTCGTAAGCCTCGATACCTTTCATGTGTTGGGTCACAAACTGCATGCATTGGTGTTCGTATGTTAACCCAAAAAAATGTCGTTTGGCCAGGTTTGCATCTATTCTACTTGGCACAATTGTCAGGAAGTGCTTTAAGATCGCCTTATTGATGTACCCCATCTAGTTAATATGATTCCGACTATATAAGCATTTGGAAAATGCATGTCCAATCGGGATTAAGATAGGCCGATGAATGCACTCGTGGCATGATATCGTGAACGATTAAGATCGATACTGTGTTCGATGTCTCCAGCTGCGCGACCTTGCTTTTCGCTGTCATTTTTTAACCACTGGATAAACTGTTATTAACGCAGCTGTGAAAATCTCGGCGCCTCGGTGGGACCCGAACCCACGCAGCAAGGGGAAGGTTTTAGCGCAGCCAACGCTCTACCCACTTAAGCTATGAGGTCCCGTCGGACGACGCGAGTTTAATCTTATTTGAGTCAATTTACCCACCCAACCTACTGCAACGCCTGCAATTCAGCCAAATGTGATACAGTAAGTTGACTGCCCAAGCAGGATTTCCTACGTAATTCACCTAGAATTCACCAGATGACCACCAGGCTTACGTAGTTCATAGACGTTTCGGCAGATTTTGAATAATTCATATTCCAAGTGCTTAGAGCGTTGGCTGTACTGAAGCCTTCCCCTTAATGCGTGGGTTCGAATACCACCGAGGCGCCGAGTTTGTCACAGTTGGACAAATATGTATTCAAAAATCTGCCAAAACATCTATGAACTGCATAAATGTTTTATGGGCCACAAGTCTTACTGTTTTGTCTACAGCTTGTCTGTCGAGGTAGTTTTTTTTTGTCAGACAGACGAACTGCACTGGTCCGATTAACGAGAAGAAAAACTAGCGAACAATCAGTCCTAATCTATGCTCTTATCGCATTCGACTTTTCAGAGTAGTGTTAAACCAAATCTGCAAAAAAATCTGGTTTGATGGTAATGATGGTCACAGGTTTGTCTGTTATTGTTGGTATCGTCCCAGTCGCCCATCTTATCAGATCCGTATACCAGACGGGGGGAATGATGTAGGCGTCTGTCTCTTGGTCTAAGCCTATGCAGTCCACAAACATCAGTGTCACGTAGTTTCGGCAAATTGTCATCTGTTTTACAGACAGTTGCCGTCATGCATTTTTCACATTAGCTTTCGATGGTCTTATAAAGTCAAATATGTTTTGCGGAACGCAGGCATAAAAATATGCCTTTTGGCTGACGTTTCGAAGAGCTTGGGGTGCTCTCCATCATCAAAGCATCTAATGCAAGAAATGACTACTAAGTAGGCATGCATTTTTCTCATGGATTTTCGGTGCCCTTAAAAATTCAACTCTACTGCATGAAAAATATAAATAAAATTATTCATCTTTGTGCACATTCGGTAGAAAATTACGTCTTCTTTTAAGTTTATATTTAAAGGAAGGGTATAATTCGGTTTTCAAAAAACCTTCTAATCCCCTGATAATTTAGCACCAGAACTGCTGTTAAGCTGTATTCAGGGTTTACGAACTACAAGCCGTATATATTCCGCGCACAAAAAGCTATATATTTTGCCACAATATTAAAAGAGGATTATATGAAGTTCATATTATTTACCAGTGGATTTTAGCAGTCTTGTTAACTGTACAAGCCATATTGTTAAATGCACAGACATGACGTTTTGTGGACGGCAATTTCACGGTATAAAAACTTTACAATTAGAAACGCTCTGAAACCGAATTATGCAGTACTTTCGAGCATAAAAATGGAAGAAGAGGTACTTTTCTACCAAATGATCACAGGAATAAATATTTTTGTTCCCGTGTTCCATGAAATATAATTGAATTTGTAAGAACGTCGAAAATCGCTGAAAAAAGTAATGCCTACTAAGTAGCCATTTTAGTGAGTAAAACTTTACATGAAGCCACGAAGGAATTCGTTCGAAAGCCGGCATCTCGTGGTAACTGGATTATTATCAAATTATGCATCAAGATGATTCGTTCTACAATCCTGCTTAATTAATCTTTTTGGAAGAAAAACACATTTCGGAATTTCAGTTTGCAGCGATTTTCTGTCCTGTCTCATAATTTTAGCTTCAAACATACCCACTTCCTTTACAAATGGCACTAGAGGTGGCTAACTATCATGGCAATGGTCACGTTTAAGAAGGTCCTTGTGACTCATCAGGCAAAACCCATTAAGAACATACCCAAGCAGGATGGCCGAATGTTGTACGTCTGTCGAGAGGACTCAACTATGAAAATCACTGCGTCTTTCGTGCCGCGTTCATCTTCTAGAATTAGGACTAACGTCTTTAGCTCCACCCCATCAAATGCGGGTGAAATTATTTGCAAGAGTCTTCCAGAACACCGAGAAATGATGCAAAGCCCCATGAAATTTGGCCACTCTTTGAGCTGCTCACATGCCGCTGGCGAGTGTTCTCGCTTGAAATGTTGAAATATGCAAGCGAACTGAATGAACGTCATTGAGTTTGACAGGCTGCAAAGAATTTGCATAATTTGTTCATTGACAGATGGGGATATTTGTCTCCACTCGCTCGGACAACGGCTTCGCGAAAGCCACCGTAGTAGTGGAGAGGAGGAATTTTTTCCGATGTTCAGTTTTGCAAGGCAGGAACGTGAACGGGGACTTACTGCCTCCGTCCCGTCTTCTATCTGCAAACACTACTGGCAAACCCGATATCAAAGTTTGCCGGAAGGCCGTCAAAATAAGAAGAAATGTTAACAACCAAAGCAATCATATGACAGCGTCAGGGCTGAAGCTTTTTAAAATTCACGCCAATGCTGTAGAGTAGGACCCATAACTAGTTCGAACTAGACTGATGAGGGTGTTATACACTAAATGGTGGTGGAGGGAATTTTACGGATGAGGTAACACATGATGTAGAACAAAAGGATACAGAAAATAGATAAATTTCTACCGAAACTTTTACAGAACGCTGTCATTTGGCAAAGAAAGTAAGCGCAATAATTAAAAAATAAACAATAAGTACTTTTCAAAAATAACGGACTCTGAATAATGCGCTGTTGGCAAGTTTACTTTTAGCCAGAAATTGAAGGAACTTTCAAAAGATGGGAACGGCGAGGAATAATTGATGTTTACAGTCACCCTGAATTTAGGATATGTTTCTGTAATTAATATTTACTTGTGAGTCCTACACCCTATCGTTACTAGTCTCCCGTTATTGAACATAGGTCACGCGGCAAGAAAACCACACTCATAGTTGTGCTGGTATGCACTGGAGCACCACGTGGCGAAGGAATGTCGGCAGGCATTATACCTCCTAGGAAACCATATATGCCCTTAGGATCGGAGATATAAAGTGGTAAAATGTGAAATAACGTACCGACTCTTGTAAGTTGACCCCCCGATCTATTTTTCATCCATCGCATGTTGCTCAATCTTGTTCTTAAAGTATAGCATCCTCCATGCACTTAAAGAGACACTTCGAAGGCTGTACTATAATGATTGTTTTATGTTATTTCTAAGATTTTGTCCCAGAGCACAGACCTATTTTCGACTCCACCAAAACCAAAATATTGAGTGCTCAAATATATATTGGGGGAAATGCGACGTCATTCTTCCATACTGGTGTAAGTTCCCGGACGTCCTTGAGCGGATTAGGAACTTGGACGCGGATCTTGTAATTACGTATTGCCCAATATCCGTTAATACCAACCACCAATGTCATTCATTGGTTTTGTTCAATACTGCATACGCAGTACACATCAGTAGCTTTAGAGCTCCCACTGCGGAGTACGTATCACCTTCGACAAGGACGTCTATGGAACAAGCCAGATGAGTATGCGAAAGTACACGGTATTGTGAACCTTAATGCGCCAGGTAGATGTCTGCCTGTCTGCAAATTCAGACATGGTATAACGGTGATGATCGTGTCAGAACTGAACACAGACAATTAAGAGCCGAGACTATTTGATCTTGCTATCCACATCATCTGCAAGACTCGCTGTTTTGAAAAAGGAGGTTTAATCACGTAACCGTTGTGTGTTGATGAAGCATAGGCGGCAATTAAATTTGTCATTCGTTGATTGAATGCGAAAATGCAAAGTCACGGAGCATTGACAGGCTGATACTAATGACAAAGCGTGGATGACACCCGAAAAATTTTAAGAGACAGTTAACGAGGTACAACTCAAAACTGTGGCCGACGTTAGTATAAAGTCAACTGCTTTCAAATAACGTCGTCAAAAAACTTGCGAACTGAATGTTTTTCCGAGGTACCGGCCCAGCCGTTTGTCATTAAGCAATAGCGTAAATCAGGTTAAATATTTCATGAAATGTTAGCCAAAGTTCTGAAATATATCTCTAATTAGGGAGGACTGCTTACGGTGCGTGACATATCTCATGAAATGTTGGCTGAAATTCTGAAATGCGTTTCCAATCAGGAAGGATTATTTAGGCAGGATTGTAATGTTGATTATTCTGAGGCATAATCCTATAGTATTTTGGACCCGCCAGGATGTCGACTTTTGAACGCACTTCTTTTCGACCTCCTGCAGAAACCACACTTGTTAAAAATCGACTAATTAAATAGCATTCATTCTTCACACAGATTTTCGAGGATAATATAAATTTAAATATTGGAACGCAGGCGTCCCAATAAGTAAAATTTGAATGCAATAAGGCTCTTTGGGTTAAATAAAAAAATTTATTAAGTAAATTTTCGATGCTGGTTCCCCAGGTCGTCTTCAGGCTTGAGGAAATATGCAAACAACAAGTAACACTTCAAATGTGTTTAAAAATTGATATTCATTTGGCGTTTTTGTCAGACAGCGGCCGCCGTGTGCGTCATTCGGCATTGATTGAGCCTCTTCAATTTCCCTTTTCCCTGAGATTTTTGTGCGTTGAATCTAACTCAGTGTGTCGATTGATGCATGTTTCATCGGAGTGCATGGCGTCGAGAACCTCTCGGCCTTTTTTAGAGGGGCACACTCCGGCAATGCGAGTTTTTTCCCATGCGAATATGTGTCCAGTGTCCGGATTGTGCATATCCAGCTGAGACAGATGGTCACTATGCACAAAATATGCTTTATTTCAGTCGTTTGGTTGAAAATCACACTGTCTTCATATATTATACCTTATGATAAATTATCTTTCGGTTTTAAAAAATTCTATTAATGCGATTTTCAAGATCTTGCGATGTCCATATATACAACCTCGCAATGCACAACATTGTCCTCATCCGCTGCAAAATTTCATGAACCCTAGAAAATATCTTTTTAAAAGCATGGAGGAATATGTGATTTTCCTTACGCGGAAAGCATGCACCTTGAAAACTGAAATCGTTAAACACTAATGCAAAGACTGATCAAGTTTTACAATGTTTGAAAACAGGGAAACCTTTTCAAAATTTATCTATACACTTTATTCAGGCATAAGATATAAAGACAATGTTATTTTCTACTAAACAACTGAAATAAAGCATTTTTTCGTGCGTTGTTTTTATAAAATATATTTGAACTTATAAAACCGTCAAAAATTAATGTGAAATGCGCATGCTACTTGAGCAGTCAATTTTTTACCAAGTGTGGTTTCTGGAGAAGGATGTAAAGAAGTGTATCAAAAAGTCTACCTCTTGGCAACTCAGAAACACTATGGGATTATGCCGCAGGATAATCAATTTTGCAATTCTACCTAAGTAATCCTTCCTATTTGAAAACGCATTTCAGAAGTTCGGCCAACATTTCATGGGATTGGTCACGCACTACAGGTGCCCTTGTAATATTAAATTTGATTCGCTTCCTGGGTGAAAAGGTTTCAGCTCGCAAATTTAAATTCGATGCGTAACTTTTAGGGATCTTTGCAAGATGGCCCTTCGCTCTGGAACTTCCAAGGCAGCTTGTGCCGTTATCCCTTAAAAATTTAATTTGCGGCACTATTGGTTTTTGAAGGCAGTATATGCACAATTTTGAAATAAACAGAAGAAAACTGAAAACTAACATTTAAAAAAGAAAACGACAACGATAGTAGAGGATTTCATTGTGGGTGGCCCAGAGAACATACAGTCTAGTCTACACGGGTGTTCGGAATGCTACAGTTTGTTTGGCTCTATACTCGAAGCCTAGATGCAAACCACACAGAGAATAACGAATTATGATAAATTTGTTATCGAAGGCATTTCTATCGAACTATAGAAAAGAGCCGGAATATTAAAAGAGGAGCCATCCCCAAAAATGGATGAATCCCTGTGCTGTTGCTGTGAGGCACTTTTTTATTTAAATATGCCTGCTTAGTATAGAAACAAAACTTACTTCCATTTTTCAGGAAGAATACATGTTTCCGAAAAAGAATATAGATGTTAATCTGAGAAGCATGCCAAAGTTTACAATCTATTTCTTATAATCCTGTTCATTTTCTTGTGCGTGCATGGATTTTCGCACATGGGACAGATATTTTGGAAAGCTTTTAGGCCCGAGGGACCGTGCATCTTATCGTTATTGCAGTCCCGGGACGTATATTCTGTTTTATTAAAGCAAGTGGAGGTATTGGTGCCTGGTTTACCTGAATTCCAAACGTCTCATAATGTTCATGAAGAAACTGATGTCTAAACGTTGTTATTGGAAAAGCTGCACTTTCTGGCAACAATCACATTAGAATCACGTTCCTAGGTCGGTGACTTTTAAAAAAAGACTTTCAATATTAGTAATGATTCGAATCTAAAAATCTAACTTGATACAAACCAGTATATTCAGGTCTGCATTTATCACCGGCGTACACTGCGCGACGCAATATGATTGATTCCGAGGCGTGTCCTTTCGTCCTAATATTTGCCAATGAAAACAATGCTGTTTGCAGGACTTAAATGATTTCACTATACTTATAAGAAGACAGTTTACGGTGGCGATTCCGACGCCAACACCAACATAAAGAGCACTCGAGCCAAATCATCCAATAAATTTGGCCTTCATATTTCACGGTTTAATTCCTTCCAGGATATATATGAATGCCGTTGTCAGTGTTCTTCCATCATACCTCTCTGTGAGGAAGTGTAAAGTTTTTGATGTTACAGTCAGAGTCTAATAGGTCGTTAAACGCGACTTGTCCGTTTTGAGTGTGCATACGTTGAAATATGTGCTCGTGTTTTTGATTCTTATTGATGTGTTTCTTTCGCTTTTCAGTTATGACTCCAGTCTGCTAGTCGGTTCCCAGATAAACTCCATCGCATTCATCCTAGTCAAATGGAACCTTCATGTTGCTAAGATGTTTTTAAATGTCAAACCGTAAGTTTTTGTAAGGACAGAAGCATAAAATTTGCTAGCTAAATACTAGACTGCCTTTCGCAAACAAATCAGAATTTAAGTGGAAGCATCATTAGTTCACTATTGCAAAGGACAAGAAACCGAAAATTTCCCTAGGATTTCCGTCATTAAATCATCAAAAATTTTGGTGTTAAAAGCCTTTGCCAATCTAAAATCATGCAGCAGCCAAACCACATATTTCGTCGTTTACGCGTTTAGTAATAGTTTTAAAGCTCTTCACACTTCCTGGTTTATAAATATCTTCAGGAAATCTTCCACTTGTGATAGCATCTTTCGAAGGATTTCCATTTCTCTACTTGCCGCTGAAAAATGTTTCAAAATTCTTTTAACCAGCATTACCATGCGCCGTCAAATTAAGGAGTGCAGAATCTTAAAGCGTTGGCACACAATCTTCCTTCAGTTCGAAATCAAAAACGAATATACTTTTAGGCAAATTTTATGTTAAGAAAAATTTCGGTAAGATGTAGTCCCAGCTGATGGACACGATACTGTTGGGGTTGGGACTAGGGGCTAATGTAAGGGATTATGGTTAAGGGTAAGGATTAGGTGTCAAAGTTGGGGTTAGCGTTAAGGGTTAGAGCAACTATTTCTCAACCACCCGAAAGACAACCGCGCGTTCCTAATAGCTTTTCCTTTGCATACAACTACTTGACCTCGTTGCCTGTGAGTTGCCCGGCTCCACCTTTAAGAACCCCTATTACCACCGGTCCCTTATTATAGGTGACTGGGGTTTGTTTACATCAGGTGGGGCTACATAACCTAATCTGACCGAAATTTCCTATTATGATTTGGCTCCGTACCAGCCACCAACAAAGTTTGTTATGTCGTGGAAAAAATTGAAAAATTTAGACGAATGGATAAGTTGTATAATAAAGACATATGGCTTTGAAATGCGGACATAACGTAACATTCCCATTTACTCAGTTACAAAAACCGTTGTACATGTGAAAGTGATTGGTGGTCGGAAAATATGGGAGATTTACATTTTAACCTAAGAGCCAGTTGGCTTGCCTAATGCCTTGATGAAGCTTGTTTTCAAATTGTGTTTTACTGCTTACAAAGCCGCTTTTAATCCTTGCATCAGACAATTTGAAAAAATTAAAAACAGAATCCACAAAATTTTAAATATCTGAAAACGCGCAAACTCAGGCAACTGAACAGGAGATGGCGGAAGGGCAATCTGTAGGACTAATAGTTTACTCATTCGGTGCTTCAAACTCTCAAGCGACTCCATCTTCAAGGAATAATGGAATTGCACAAGTCGCTGCGTATTTGGCTCACCTCTGCTGAACACGACTTCCAGTCGCGCCATTAATTTAACTGGAACAATATTTGACAAGTGTCTAGCAGGTCAACCGGTTTATTGATCGGATTTTCGATAGAATGCCACGCCTCTCGCGGCAGTCGCAAAATTCAGTTTTCCGACTAGTTCAAGATTCCTCCACAGTCAATATCAAAGTTAAATGTTGATAAGAACGCGTGAAGAAATACCAAGAAAAATTTATTTTTCCATCTTACAGAGAGCCATGTTCTTGCACTTTCTTGCGAACTTGTTTGTCGGTTTCACTATCAAAATCGGCTTGATACCAGTTGCAGTCTATCCGGTATATAACAACTTATCTTCGCTTTTTGTGAATTCGGTCTTGTAAATGCATTAGTTGTTGGCGGAACGTGGATTCTAATTTTTAAATGATTTCACTCCAGATCTAGTTCATCAAACCAGCAAAGTTTTCGGACACATCAGCAATATGAGGTAGTGCGCGGTAAGGTAGTTTATTCCCCTGATGAGTTATATACACAAGATGGGCTTACTGGCGAGCTTAAAACGCTGATGAAATAAACAATGGATCTTAGAAATTGTTTATTCATTCACTTCAAAATCTGTTTATATTAAACTTTAAATATATTTGCGCTAGATGGCTATTTTACTTAGCATTGAATGTTGTGTTTCAGCAGATTAGGATTGGTAAAATGTTAAACTTCCAAGTGGTTAATGGTCCCCAGATAATAGCGTGGATAAAAAGATAAATATCATACACGACCATGCGAAAGGACGCGTCGACTTGGACATAAACTGACGGGAACATTATATTTTGACTAGAGATCTCATTAGATAAATCGCTCTTTTGTCAAGCAGTGTACTCAGAATTTTCTACTAGCATACAAAAAATATTTTTGCATGCTTTTGCGAAGCATGCACATTTTCGTTAGTTGCTGCAAATATGACAGCTATTAAACGCATGTTTTTTTGCTAAGAAGAGTCGCACGCTTTTCCGATAGATTATTTAACAACGCGAAAAACATAAACATTATCAGAAACGAGATAGATAAAAACGTAATTGCATTGACTGCTAGCATCTGCATATTGTTTAAAATTTAATAGACTTTTTGACAGCACTAAATCGAAAACTTTACAATTCTTGTTTAACGTGAGTCCAGATTTAAAATCCTTCATAGAAATGGCAGACACATTTAAAGGCGACTACAAATGTGGAACGTTATTTAGAAAATCAACCTTTTAGTAAGCAGTAATCTGTACGGGAAACAGTCTTTTCCTTTTGTCCTCTAGGATGTAGTTCATCATCAAGACCATTTCTGCGAAAGAATTCCATCCTCTTTTCGCTGACCTTATGCATTTGTCCTACTGCGCAGTTATCGGCGATTATTTCTCGTTATAAATTCTCATCTGTGTATATTCTGACTCATACATGATGAAAGATGAGGATGACATATCTCTCATATTCTCCGAAATATCTTTTACCATTGCACTCTTCATTCTTATGTTGAAAGAAAAACATCATGGTCGAGTAAAATGAACATAATTTAGCCCGACTTGCGGGGATTTAGTTGCGTGTGCAGAATAAATAAGCTCCTCTGGATATGCAGTGGTTATTTTCCACTAAGATCTCCTGTAAGATGATTAATGGTTGCATGTTCTGACAGCCGGAAGTACGTGGCATCGTGCGAAAATTTCTGACCGTTTAGAGTGCACAGCGAAGCTTAAAATGACGGTGCCTTTCCTGTATTTTTTTGTCTGTGATTTTCTGCTGGGCGTTCAAACGTCTCCTTCTTCTATTAATGCGGAGGACTCATCAAAAACACTTTTAATTCTTTAGACTGTATAACGTCTAATTCACTTTTTTGGCATAATACATTTTCTATAATACAGTCTTTTTATCTTTTTCACAACAGATATGCGGATGCCTGCGCCAATTGGCATTCCAGTTACTGAGGACCAAAAGCCTAAAAGTAGTCCATATTTAGATGCCCTATAAGCATATAATTCGAAACTAAATCACTTTCGATGAATAATATAAACCTCTTTAAATTTTCCTTTCATTTTGGCCGCCCAAAGGTAGCGAGTCTTTTGTTTCTAAAATTTATCTTCTAAATATCCGCCGTTAAAATAAAATTTCCTGACTGTTTACTAGTTACATGTGATTTTTACCCTGACAATGTATGCGTTTAAGTGCTGTCGACAGTTTTCGAGAAAGTCAGTTAAATGTGCCTCAAAGTGCTTTTACATACTATTTTATAAAGTGGCGTCCTTTCTACCTCGTATGAATCAATTTTAAAATCCCGCCAAACCATCGACACCTGACTTAATTACCAATTATAAACATGATATTTACTATAATTCTCGTTTTTTCCCAACAGAGATAGTGATGTTCTAATGCTCTTTATTCAACTTTACCTGCCTGGTTTTTATGCACGAGAACTTTGACATAAGAAGCAAATAAGCAATAACTTTGAGGAGGTTTTTCCATTCCAATTAAAGGCCGTTAGCGAGATCTTTAGTTCGTTTAGATAAATATGTTTTAGCACACGTTTAGCTTTTGAATGCATATACTAAGACTCACCGCCCATTGGGCAGTGTCTAACAATTCTTCCCGAAAACGGCTTATCTAAGATAGTAAGGAATACCATGGACAGCTACACAGTTGCTATTGTCTGAACGCATGTCTATTAACAGCGGAGTTTAAAATGACTAATATCACTGTGAATAAACAAGACTAGTTCAACGCAGACAAGGTCAATTTATTCAGCTGCACTGACGGGCTCCTATCAGGTGCGTTGGTCGCCGCATTTGCGGTACGATATCGTCAATCACTGACCACTGAATTGTGCATAAGGTTAATTCGGTATTGATCAGACCTTATACGATCTTCAGCAATTGATTGAACATTGATTTAGATAATGAAGTTTCCCAAACTCTCCTTCTCTCAGAAACTTAATCATTGCCTTTCCTTAGCATTCAAAGGGCATATTTTGGATGACAGACGGTGCTGAGGCTAATCGCACATTTATTTATTAACTTATTTATTTATTATTTATTTTTTAACTTTGTTATGACCAGAAACGTCGCGGTTCCATGATGACTCTAATCGTTTGTCGTCCAGCTTTCCCCTAACACACCACAGTCCAAATTCCCCTCTCACTGTGATTTCTTCCGATTGTGAATACTTATAAATGGCAGTTCAGATACTGTTCTGTGAAGATGCTGAGGACTCCGGCGTAACCGTCGTCGAGCCATTAAATCATGGAAGGCGCTACATGCGAAAGACATCGAGGAGCCCGAGACTACACTCTAAGCGTTATTTCAGCAGGTGGATAGCCTTAGTAACATCTACTTTTGTGACCGCGGGAAAGAAGGCACCAATAGCAGCAAGAAAAATGGGCATAAAGGTCATTTAACACTGGCTGACGGTGACATCGCATACAATTTGTTTGCATCGCAGAGAGACCTCATCCTTCAGAGACTTCTGTAAATGCCGTTTTCGAACGCGAAGCTGTTCTCACAACAGAAGTTTTCATCCAGTAGCGACGTTGTGTTGCCTCCGACAGATTATCTCCACACGTGTCCTCTTTGAACGACCAACCAACTCGGCTGGCCTGATATCGCGTGATCATCTCGGTCAACAAGTTAGTTCACTGAATAACGGGAGCGAAACTCCAGAAAAACAGATCTGACTAGAATTGAACCGCCTTTTTTGATGGCTTACCCGGGAGAGATGACTTGAAAGCCGGAAGCCCAAACACGTGAGGTGTAACATTCATGCGGGATATGCTGCTAATAAAATGTTCCTAGCATGGCCTGAGTGAGAAGACGGAACCCAAGTCGACATACTTCTCGCAACCATGGTTGCATCTTCTTTTTGTAAAAATCTTTTTGTCTCCAGGAAAATACCCATAGTTTTCGATATTGGTCTAATGACTACACGTCACGTGTTACAAAAAGTCTGGTTTTAAACCGCAGAAGTCCTAAACTGTCCTGGTTAGGCGGGAAAAAGACCTGTTCATAAAGATTCCGGATCTTTTAGGGGTCCAACCACGCGGCCTGAAACGTCAGACATACGAGGATTGGCCGCATAACGATCCGAAGATGATCAGCTTGAAGGCCTTGGGAGGCAGATGGTAACTCTTGATGCACCAATGAACCTCCCAGGATCTGCGCAACGATGGCATGCCAAGGAACGAATAAAATCCGACAAAAGTCCATCAATATAGATTTCTTAAGAATGAGGCTCATCAACCAACATTGGCAACTGCAAACGAGTGTCTTCAAAGGACAGTTGGCATTAATTAACTGTACCAGACATCCAGTATGCTAATGAGAGAAGAATTCTCACAAAAAGTATGCTGAAATGGTTTTTGCGGGAACTTTCGTTGACGCATTAGGGGCTGCTCTTCACGAAAAACCTTCTACATTGTGGCAGGATCCGAGACAGTACACCTTACTAGTTTAATCTCTGCGACCCTAATGGTGTAGCAGCAACATGCTGACATTTCACAGGACTGATTCGCAAATCGGAAGAATGTTTGAAAGCTTTTCAGTGTGGATGATTGGGAAGAATGGCGAACAGTTGACAAGTTATCTTGCAGTCATATTCCTATGACGCATATGTCAAGTGTCATCTTAAAATCGCTTATTCTTTCATGCCGAAAGAGGTCACCTACCTGTATATCTCCCAACCTCGACGTAGACCGAGGCAAACTCGACTGTCATAACCGTTATGGTCCAGCATGACTGCTTTCAAAGGAACCCGATGAAGCATGAATTGTTTAGCTCACTTTAATTATCTGGAATCTAAGACACTCTTTCGCAAACAGCATTCTTAAAAAGAATGACACTGGGGGTACTCCGTCTAGCTGCATTTTATAAATCTAATTTTGCATTAAGAAAGGACATCAGTCTTGTTACCGTAAGTGAGACAAAGAGCTCTTTAAAGCTAGAATTTCTTACCGCTGCATGTTTAGGCCTATCGCATGGCAGGCTGGACCTGAGACATGCCACCTGAAAGGAAGGACACCCGATCGTCAGGAAGCGAACTTTACTCATCCGATGTTTCGGGTCCGCAATCGGACCCACCACCGGAGACAGCAGCCAGTAGGGATATTGAACGCAAAAACTGCAGCGGGTTTTTGTAAGCTGCAGACCAATCAAAATCGGTAACTCCTGCAGTCATTACAGATGCTTATACTCAGTGCGGGGATCGCGCCACAACCTGAATGCGGCGGTCGCGATAACATCCACGGCTTAACAATTAAGCTTACTAGTACTGTCGCTGGAAGCGGTATTCATCCGTGCATCTTAGGTAAACAATTTCCGGACTAGGCAAAACCCTAACACTGATGGACACAATACTGTCCGGGTTGCAGTTAGGGATTAGGGTAAGGGATTAGAGTTAGGGTTAGGGTTGAGGATTAGCGCAAATATTTGTCAACCACTTAAAGTACAACAGCGCATTCACAATAGCCTTTCTTTTGCAAACAACTACTTGACGTGGTCGCGTGTGCGTTTCCGGCCCCACCTGTAAAAACTCCTATTACCACCGACCCAGTATTACAGGTGGTTTGGTTTTGTTTGCTTCAGGTGGGGCTACATAACCACATCGGACCGCTGTTTTTTACAGCAGTCGTTCTGCGGCACCACCGACGGCCGGCACTGTGAAGGTAAGACAGTAATCCATACTTATCTTCGTAAGATAACGAGAATATGCAAATTCATTTTTTCCCAATTGTGAAAAACTCGGCATATCGGTGAGAGTCGAACCCGCGACTGCAAGAGAAAGGCTGTAGTACAACTAACGCTCTAGTCTTCTAAGCTACGAGGCCTCACTGAGCGCCCATTTGGGTCAGGTTACCCGCACAGTCGCCTATTGCGCATGCAATCCGCCAATTCTGATACATGTTTTGGCCATCCAATCAGGATTCCCTAAGTAATTCACCTAGAATCCACCAGATGACTATCAGACTCATTTAATTAGTGGATTTTTTTGCAGATTTCGAATACTGTCTCTTGAGCCAAATGTAAAATTTGGACACATCGGCGGGATATGAATTTGCGTTAGCCGTAATCGAGCGTTCCCTTTGCTGTGGATTCCGGGTTGTTACTAAGAAACTTCCACTAGAACAGCCAACTTACCGTGTCAGGTTTGATGGATTCCATAAGTTGCAGTAGGCTGGGCGGGTAACTTGGCCCAAATGTGATTAAATTCTCCGGCTCTCAGTGGGACTTCAAAGCTCAAACGCCTAGAGTATTGGCTGTACCCAATCCTCTTACTTGCTGCCCTGGGTTCAAATTCCTCTGACGTTGCCAACATGTGTGAGACCTGATTGTCGACGAACAGAAATTTAATTACCGAAACTATCTAATGCATAACCATAATCAACATGAATAACTAGTTTAATACGCTTTCCTTATGAAAAGGCGCTTTTCCGGGGTACTAACTGTGGATCCGCTCCTACTTCGTCTTGTTCCAAAACAAGGTCACACAAAACTTGCAACGCTTATGTGGGGCTCAAGACATAGTCGCCAGGTGCAAAGTCCGGACCTGCGGACATCAGATAAACTTAAGAACCTCACGCTACAGTGGGCGGTATCGCCTAAAAGTTAACACTACGTTATGTTTTACATTAGTCTAGTCCAAACCAAAAACTCACAAAGCCTGGTTGGTCCACTGAACCGTTTTCAACCATTGTAAGTCAAGTGGATTTGATAAGAGAGAAGAAAGTACGCTTTATTTGCCACTCGAGACTTGTTAGGCAATCAGAAAAGGAGCTAAGCGTAGCTCTTGTCAGAACACATAACAAGGTTTGGTCACGTCCATGATGCAGTTTAACAATCCCAGAAGAATTGTTCAAAAGTGGTTTTATCATCAGTGACCGGCCTGGTGAAATTCTTTCTCTAATTAGAAGGACTACTTACGTGCATTTGCAATATTGATTACTATTAATTTATACTTTTGAATACACTCATTTTCGGCCTCCTGTAAAAACCACGTTCGCTAAAAACGGCTGCATAAGTAGCACGTACTTTCCACATTAACTTTCGATATCTCTTTAACTTTAAATATATTTTGTTTAAAAGTATGCACACAGATATTTTTATTTTGTCCATTGGGTAGGAGATTATGCCTTAGTTAACTTTTATACTTGAAGAAAGGGGACCTTCCGGTTTTAGAAGTTTCAATTTGGGATATTTTTAAGACTGTGCAAGGTACATTCATGCTGCACACTACTTGTGCGTTTATCGTCGCTTCTGCCCGCGTTGAGACCGCATTGTTGGTGTTGGTTAAAATGTAGGTCAAGTATTTGTTGTCGACAAGGAGATGTGGCAATACGCCTAGGTGCGGACCGTGCAGTGCCGGGCACATGCGCCCGATCCCACCTTTGGTTTTCTTGACCTGATCATGACCCAGGGTAAAGCTGTGGGGAGAGGAGAGAGTGCGGTTGGTCTTGCGCAAGTCTATCACCACTGTAAGCCAAATCCAACACAAATAATTGTGCCTACTCTCACCCCGGTACAGAGCACATGGGAAAAAATCGTCGGACACGGCTGTCGAACTGCCAAATACCCCTATTTATGGGCTAGTAAAAGTTGTTATTGGTTCAGTAAGCCTTCATCACGTCAAATTATTTTTGGTCGTTTAGCCCAACTAACGGCTGACTTTCGCCCTCTAGGCACTCAAATGACGGAGTAAACTTGGACACCTGCCGCTTCCAGATGTCTTATTTTGTTGAAGGTATGCCATGAGGTATGAGGTCGCCTCTTTACGCCTTCTTCTGTTAAACGCATACGATGTGGAGTGAAGAGCATGAAACACGATTCGTCATGTATTTGGTTGAAGGAGCAGCTGCCAAATCTCTACTGAACACAGCTGCATATAGATGTACACAGCCAAAAGCAGGAATACTCGGTATCATGTCTTTCGATACTTCTCCAGGTCATTATCTGCACCCGTCCGATGCGACGGCTTTGTGCCAACTCTTACACCCCAGAAGTCTCATCAAAGAGGACAGACACTTCGCGTTGTTTATCCGACTCAGTATAGTTCGCGCATTATCCTCACCCACATATATAGAGGCGCATAGAGCGCAGTTCTGACAGGTTACTTACAAAGGGTGAATTAACAGAGAGAGGAGCCTCTTGAAATACCGAACTGATAAAGCCAATGTGTTTCGCGTCGTTAAATTGGCGTTTTGTTCTGGCTTTGGCAAATGCGCTAGGACACTGTTGCCAGCATATCGGGCTTTATCGGCGTATTTTGTGACACAGTAACTGCCATTAACTGTGAGGGTCACGCAAGCACAGTTATGCGGATTAAGTTCAAATCCTTTATCGTTGGATGTGTAGTTTTAGGAGTATAACAGAATGGACTCCCACGGACGTCGGGAACTAATGTATTTTTAATCGTCCTCCCCTGCAGGCGTGTGTCGACACACAAGGACTGCGCAAACTAAACGTGTTAGGAGTATTAACGTTTCCTAACTAGGGCATTCGACAAGGTTACTTTTTATAACTATCTTCCTTCTCATTGTTTCGCATACTTACAGAGAATTCCTGCAGTTGCTAACATTGTCTTATGGGTTTCCGAATTATGCGCGATTAAAAATCATTCAATTCAGTTTTGTACAATGGCTTTCTAGCGGTTTGTTGATACATAAGCTGAAATTAACGGGGTTCCAGCCTTAGAGACTTTATGAGAAAGGCGGGTGACTGTATCGAACCAGTTTGAAAAATCTCAGTAGAATGTCTTAGATCATAAGCTTTCTAACGACAACCGATAGTAAAAATCACTTGTAGCATCCTTCAAATATATTAGCTCATAATAATATTATATTTCGGCTCAATTGCTGTTTTACTGTTTCAGTTTGTACCTCGATTATCCTACACATCAGATCTTATCCTTTGCTAACTGACATGACAAACAATTATTTCAACACACTGTGCATGCTGTTAATAATCGACTGTCATTGCAGAATGTTCGACTTAAATGCTCAGTAGAAAACGGATTTGGAGCAAAATGACAGATTTTCTGAGGCAGCCATTCTAGCTCTGATTGTTATTTTTTAGTAAATTTCATCAGTTTTTAATTTTTTGATTTTGCATATTTGAAGCAGTATTTCCCTGGAATGAATTTGAAACAACCATAGACAGCAGAACTTATTGGAACCAATAACTTTCGCGACGGCTTATCAACTGCAGCCTACCGTTACATAACAGAGAAAACAAATGAGAAATATACAGAGATTTAAACTTTTACCGAAAAACTCAATATAAAAGAGCAAGGTCATCGTATACTACACGCGGACTAATCAATAAAATGGTAACTTGAAGACGCAGCGGTGTAAATTTAAATGTAATACTTGTGTTGAAAATAATTATTCCTTTTACTCACCTCTTGTTCTGGACTCACTCTAAAATAACCCGATCCCAAATATAAGTCTGAGCTTTGATATAAAAACATCATCTCTCAGTCCGTGACACCGATTATGAGGAGAGAACAAACAAGAAGTTAAAAGTGCTTTCCTGAGTTTATTGCCTGCGTTTGATATTAGTCGAAACGTTGGTAAACTAAACCCCTACGTCCCCTTGGCGAACGCGCGTTGACTTGTCATCAGACGCTGGAATATCGCTGAGGACTATGCATCTAAGTGGCTGTCAAATCGGTTATACGGTGGATGAATCAAAGTCCTGCGTCCGTTAAAAATATAACTCATGCAAGGAAATAAAACCACTTCATTAGGGCAGGGTGTTGGGTTAAGACTATTTCACAACATACTGACAGGACATCCCAAGTGCATTTCTAGAGCTACATACTGAGGTCTGCTCTAACGCATCCCTTTGAAAAAGCATCACCGTCCATCCCAACTGGGTGCATGCTCGCCAGTTTGCGGAAGATTGTGGCCATAATTTGTGAAATGGCCTCCTAAGGCTGATTTTTCTTCTAACCTTTTCTTATGATTTTCGCAGAATTCTATCAATGGACAACAAGGGTACCGGAAAATGTTACATTCTGCAAGCCAAGTAGCAGACTACGTGGAGCATAAAGGGGTTTTGGATTGAAAGACATTTTTCATAAAAATTTAACTCCGGAATAAGCACACGCACCGGTACAGTGAATAAATGGTTACGGAGCGCAAAGTTTGACCGCATGAACTGAAAAAACTCTACGGATATCATGCAGTCCACCATACAGGCTGCAAAGTTGGCAAGCAGAGCACATAAACATGAACTTACTGTCTGCACGTTGGAATTCGGACTTAACTAGTTCTTTCTCACTCTATCACGGACACATTACTTTCACAAAAGTAGAGGGGGAAGTGAACGGTTCTATCAATAAGAGGGGGGAGACAGTGTGCATCCCGACCCCAGGTGTCGGACGCCGAGACAACTCTTGGCTGTGGATATCGGCTCTACCAAGAAGGAGGCTTTCTAATTATTTCAAAGGTTGCGTTGGCATCCTTAATCACTGAAGTTGCCAGTTTCTGGTCAGGTAAACATTTACAAGTGGAGGAATCTGAAAAGTAGTTGAAGTAAATAAATCTCGCATGGTGACTCGCAAGGCGCCTCATTCCTTTTAGTATGACGAGAAGTTTCGAAAACAAAGCTAACATCCCTGTACTCCACAGGTTTTATGCCACTGCTCCTGATAGTTCGACTGTCATACTCGACGATGCCCACCATGTGCTCCCTAGCAAGGTGATGGGGGCACGGGATTTAGTTTATAGTGGGAGTAGACTTGCGCTGCATCTACCGCACTCTCTCCTCCCCCCATCTGGACCCAGAATCAAGACAGAGTCAAAACGACCGGAGACAGTGGAGGGCGCCAGTGGATGGCACGGTCGAGCTACATTCTGCAAGCCACGTAGCAGACTACGTGAAGCGTAAATGGATTACGGTTAGCGGGACAGTTCTCATTAAAATATAACTGCGGAATGGGCACACTCACCGGTCCGGTGAATATGTCGTTACGGAGCGCGGAGTGTGACCGCTTACGGGTCTGGCCAATCGGATATCAGTAAAACCGCCATAAGCCATGACGATATGGCAAGTGCTGTCTGTCTGCCGTCCGTCATATTCCCGTAAACATAGACTGGTGTGTCAGAAGATTGGGTTTAGAAAATTAACTGCCATATGCAACCACTTCGAGGTCAATCGTTGCGCACTTGGGTTTTTGGACGACCGAGAGGCTATGGTCTGCCTGAACTTGCCTGGAGCCCTTCGGCCTCCCACGACAGTTCGACTGTCGTGACCGTCTGTCGTGTCCACCGTGTGTCTAGCAGCAGGGCTAGGCGCAGGGACGGTGACTTAGGCATTAATTCGCTTATTGTGGTGGTGGTGGTGGTGGTGGTGGTGGTGGTGGTGGTGGTGGTGGTGGTGGTGGTACACTTGCACTGTATCCTATGCGCTCAACCATTCTCCCCTTCCTGGACCCTGTGTCAGGAGGGAGACAAAAAGAAGCAACAAGATTTTTTTATTCCAGCAATCGTATCTTCCTTTTATTAACTAGCATTTCCGCCTGTATTGCCAGAGAGTCAGGAAAACTGGAGACGGAAAAGGAGGCAGACGCCGACATAGCAAAAACCCACATCTAGGCGTACTACCACATCCCATGACTAACAACGTACACTGACCAGGAATTTATACTATAACAAAGTAGGGGTCGTCAGGGATCCCAGTTAACGCGGCGTGAACTGGTAAGTGGACCCGTGATCACACCCATCTGCTGGCATATTTTATAGATGGGCATTCCCGGTAACGCCTCTGGAGACCCGATCGAGTTCCTGTGTTGGTCCTGCAAACTTACCGGGTGGCCCGATTTAGAAACACGTACACACACGCACGATATTTTGACCGTCGATTTCGACGATGTCCACCGTGTGCCCCAGAGCAGGTGATGGGAGCGGGGACAGTGCCTTGATCAGGGGTTTATAGTGCCAGTAGAAATGCGCTGCATCTACCAGACTGTCTCCTCCTCCCCAACCTGAGTCCGGTGTCAAGACGGAGTCAAGAAGACCGGAGACAAGGGAGGCCGCAGGTGGATGCCTTTGACGAATCCGCACCTTGGCCTTCCCCTCCGTACCCCCCCCCCCCGGTCAACAAAACCAATGACCAAGATTTTTAACCCGCAAAACAATGGAGTGATGGTAGTGGCCCCATTTGTGCGACGGCTGCTAACATCAAGTTCTGCCAGCGCACCCCCTAGCTGATGGCATTTGTTGTTGCGCAAATACAACGCCTGGCATAATCCGATGTGACCCCCGCGTTGGTCCAGCTCATCTACCATGTGGAACGTTAGGGGGTAAACACACACAGACACACACAAGATTCATTCGACTTGTTTGCAAACGCACATCGGAATGATGGCAGCTTCAACAACAAAGTTGACCATTTCTACCGCTGTCATACCCTGCCACCCCATCTAACGCACACAAGGGGCCCAATCTTGTAAGATAGGCACGGAGCAGCCAGCCGAGTAGCTGTGGAGATGCGACACACATTAGGAAGCAATAGCAACGACAACAACAGCCGTCGCCACCAACAACATCGTGTCGATCGCAACCTCGCCAGACGCCATTAGCCGATATTCACTCCTCTCGGCCAGTGAGAAGACACAATTCATCCGACAACCAAGTACACGCCTGTGTACCCAGCGGGAAAGCATATACATACACCCACCGAAAATCAAGTACCAGCGCGCACCAGCTTGCAAGTGTCATGGTTTCGTGAGGCGTGGGACAGTGCATGCACACATATATTGACACAACTAGGTCACCAATCCTAAAATCAGGGCTCCAATTCAGTCATCGGTCGAGAGTCACTACCCGGCAATAGAAGCGAAGAGGCGAGTACTAGGAAGTAGTCTTGATGAAATTGCAGCAATTAACAACGCGAATGTCGGACATCAAACAAATAGCTCACCAAGAGCAACAATCCCTGAGGAAGTGGGGGGAGTCGTGAATATGCACAGGTACGCGCTAGCATGACGACTGCATCCTTTAAATACTGCAGCCCCTTGTCCATGAACCACCCGTATCTGCTTTGTCTCTGATGATGGTTTCGAGCAGGAATCCGAAATGTCAGGCTAATAAAGCTCTCGTCCCAGCGATCATGTGTCCTTCTTCAAGTCACTACCCGTGACCACCGGCCGAGCAACACAAGCACTGACCTAATTTTATCTTTGCGTCCGTTTTTCTGTTACTATTTTTTACATTTTTGGCTTATCAGTACATTACATGTAAATTCTCAGGCACTGCAACTTCACAAGAGGCAGTAAAGATACAGTTGCTAGAGTAAACGACGGAGAACGAATGCACGCCAAGAAATCAAACCAATATGTAGTTCTATTTGCTGCCGAATGCCGGAAATAAACTGCAAACCTGACCAATCAGCGAGAATTATAGTCAACTTCACATAGAGAACAGCATCATTTTAATAGAAGAGTGGCCAACGACAAACACAACAGTCACGGTGCAAATAGGCAACCATGCCAGCTCGTTATTGGTCACGAAAAAAGGAAAAATACTTGCCCCCCGGAATTCGATGAGGTAGGGAAAACCAAAATTATAGAGCCAAAAATCATTTTCTCTGAATATTTCCATGTTACGTTTAAAAGTAAAATTGGCAAACGTACGTTCTCGATCACTCATCATCGGGCCGGTATAATTAGATAGAAGGTGAAAATATGAGACCCTTACAGGGTTTATAAGTGACTCAGGCGGTTGTACACGCATCTTCCCACCCGCATGGTGAGGTCGGTGTGGGGTAAATCGGGAGGGGAGGGTGAAGTTGACTGTTGGCGATATTTGAAAGGCGAGTACGTGGAGTTCGCGTCATCAGATGGTTTGGGTTGTTCGCAATAACCATCTGGAATCGGCGTTGGCCATAGGCGACACAGCGGCTGTGTCAACGTCTTCTCGCGACATAGAACCGGATTCGCAAACCGTATAGCCATTTCCTCGGGTGTAGCTAGCACCATTAGCGTAGGACCCTGTGGAAGTTTGCTGGCGTCCGGCAGACAACCTGAAAGGCTTCTCTGGTATCAACTCGGGGATTCCTACCGAGGAGATTTGTGCGAATAGAATCCGAAATCGATCTGTTCCCACCTCTGCCTGGCCAGGTTGGTATCCGTTCACGTACTATCGTTTCTAGGCATCTCGTTGTGCAGCCAATGTGTGTCGCCCCACAAGAGCAAGTAAATGAGTAAACACACACGAATGTGACCTGCAATGGCAATTGGTCTTTACCTCCCAGGGAAAAAGAAGCTTTGTTTGCGTGTCATCAATTGGCTTATATCTAAAAAGCTGGATAATATGGCAGCGCTTGGTCTCCAGAGACCGATCTCTGTTGCGCTGCTGGAATTTGACTAGTTGACATAGTAAGGAGCTGACTGGTGCATATTTGTTTATTCTTGACAATAACTGATGTATCATCATCGTAAGGGCGCCAAAACGTTGGGATGTATCCCTGGAAGGCAGTCTTTTTAGCACCTGCGACACTGCACAAAACTGGAGACTGCACACCCCATTAAGTGTCTATTTAACCGCTCATAAGTTCATTCCACACTGAAACAAAAACTAAGCATAAGATAGCACTGCGCTACTGGTGTCATTTCCCTTTGTCGAACATTTTCGACAGTAGTACGCACTTTAAAAAGATCCGACTTTCTGTTTTTCTGTGCACTGTCAAGGATTAAAATGACAGTCTAAGTAGACGTATGCTTTCAATTATTTCTTTCCAGGGCAGTTGTTCCGCGCACACCCACCGTTCAAGTGGAAATTAGCTAGGACACTAGCGTTTGCGCAC
Source organism: Spirometra erinaceieuropaei (assembly GCA_902702965.1). Lineage (NCBI taxonomy): Eukaryota > Metazoa > Platyhelminthes > Cestoda > Diphyllobothriidea > Diphyllobothriidae > Spirometra > Spirometra erinaceieuropaei. Next base: position 865,546 of record CACRXP010000142.1, read on the forward strand.
CTACTTGGTGTAAAAAGTAAATGTCCAAACAGACAAGGTGGTCTCTAAGAGGATTTTTTGACGAAGTCATTCTTAGAGGTCTGTAAATGCCTTTATGGTCTGTTGATGAGGATACATTTTGAACCGGCCCGAAAGCTGCTATTTTCTGTCAATCAGTACAACAGTATTCAATCTGCAAGGATTCGCTTGGACTATTTTAGTACTCAGAGAAGTAGGAAGAGTAAAATGCGCAAACATGTATGTGGCAGATAAAAATAAGGGGCACCATTCGCCATCTGGTTAACAAGACAGCATACGGTAGTGAATTTGTCGTAATGTAAGAAATGTAGGTTTGTTTACGAAAAACGGTCTTAACTGTAAACGAATAAGTTGTGTTGAATTAAATTACTGAACCGCGATTTCGACCGTTGATGATAGGACTGTCTAACTAAATATTAATCAAGCGAGTTGTTAGGCCTCGTTTTAGCCAAAGAATTAGCCTTTTCTAAGAAACCTATATCTAGCATATTGCTCCGGAGCGACTATCACTCACGTTTATACAGCAGATGTGCTATCGCATAGAATGTAAACCAAAATTCCGAAATATGTGCTTGATTCGCAAAGCTTACTTAAGGAAGGTTACAATGTAACCTCTCTTGCAACATAATCTTGAAACTTTTCAGTCAGGCTAGCATGTCGACTTTTCAATCAGCTTCATTTTGATCATCTGCAGAAACTGCGCTTCGTCAAAATGACTTCTTACCTAATTTGAAGTTTTCCTATTGAGATTCGATGCCCTTAGCAGTTCAGATTTATTATGTAGAAAAATGCACAGAAAATATTCTCTCTTATACTACTTTGGCTGTCAGTTACGTCTTCTCCCAATTTTTATTTGATGAGAGTCTATTTTTGGTTTAAAAAACTTTTAAGCGTGAGAATTTTAACCTCGTGAAGTATGCATTTATATAGCATCGCATGTGTACATTAATAACTACAGTTTGCATACTATGCAACCTGATCCACATCTATTGCCCAAATTTTGATTCCTATATAACTTTCTCAAAGAGGCATAGAGAAATGTATGGTATTTCTTTGACATAATGTATATAAAATTAAGCTTGCGAGTGCTGAACGCGGATGTAATAACAGATAGGACAAAAACTTTTTCGAGAATTAAAAAGAAGTTTAAAAACAGAAAAATGCTTAATTTTTTAGTGTACCTTTTGTCGTAGACGTAATTTACTACTGAATAGAGAAATCTATGATATTTTTTGCACAGTTTCTTTAAAATATAGTGCAATTCATGAGTTAATCAAAGATAAACTGTAAATATTTATATCGCTAATTTCATCATTTTACGGAGTGTCGTTTTTGCAGACGGACGAAAGTGTCCCATTCGAAATCTGACATTCTGTTGTGGCACAAATATCTTGTGATTATGCTGTATGGCTACTAATACCACCCTGCTTAAGAAATCTTTTCGTGGCAAGGAGGGATTTCAAAATTTCGATCAAAATTTCCCGCGATAGTACATCACTGTATATTTGACAGAATGACGTGTCGAAATGCTGCTGCGAATATTTACAGAGTCCACGGAAGTTCAAAAGCAACTGGACATTTTATCGAAACATTTAACAAGGCTACACGCAAGCCCCGATAATGGAACTGCCGCTGAAAGCACCCAACATTCAGTCTGAAATGTTTTTTAGACCCATCTTGCACATAAATAAATTGACAAGAAGTCCACTCAGCAGTTGGAGGTGTCCAGATTCCAGTTTGGATATTTTTTGTGAAATGCTAGTTAGAATATTTATTTACGCTTAGAACGCTGTTTGTTCATACTCCCTTGACAACAACTAGCACTTGCGCAATGCCGTAGTAGAAATCGGATGAAAACACTGCCCGGCTTATAATTAATTCCTCTGTTGATTGTACGGTGAGGCAGCACTCTAAATGGAGCTTTTTCACAGAGCAAAGTAGAATTACGTGACGAATAAACACTTTCGGGTAGCTGAACGCGTACAAGAAAGTAATCTCTGCAGGGGAATAGGGTTTCTTATTATTGGGATTTATGAAAAAGACCTCAGATATCGTCCAATCAGGGTGGAACACAACCACTATAACAGGGAACCTCCCTAATCACCAAATATTACTAAATATTGTTAATACGAACATCATAGGCCATTTGGTTCGTGAAGTATATGTTAATTAACGTAAGATCTAATGTAACTCCTGAAGCAGTCCATCGGTGCTGAACAAAACACTCCATTCAGGCGACGATTTTCACTGAAATGAGTACATAAACTGGGCATTTAATGTGATATGATTCTAATTACAAGGGAGGATCCTCGCTGAAAGGGTGGAAACACTCGTGCCAAGTGAAAATGCTTGACAGTTAAAAGGGACAATGCGTGTCAGTGGTTACAACAGGAGCAAATTAGTGCTACGGAGACCCTTTAAATCATCACTCGGATAAACTACGTCCAAAAAAATAAGATATACCTTAACCGGATGGCGGCTAAGCAAATACGTGACACTTAGTACCGTTCTGCAAAGTGATATGAAGTACTTTTGTTTTAGTTTTTAAGTTACTCGAGGTGCAGGGCATTTCGCAAAAAATTGTTTCGTCCCAATCCATAGGTGGAAACACCACAGGAATGGAATTAGTTGCAAACTTCATTACGGCAACCAGGTTAATTACCAATCATGGAATTTAATTGGCACATGCGCTTGCGTAGTGGAAGACATTTTCAAGCAATAAAATTGCTGCGTGCTATTTGGTGACTGTAATGTCCGTCTTGCTTTAAGACATTCAAATCTCAGTAAAAATTTTACTTTCCCCGATATTCTTAACCGAATTCCTAAAAAGTATATTTTGTGGATTCTGTTAATAAAAACCTTCAAACGTAGGCCAAACTTATGGGCTTAATTCTGTGCACTTAGTTCTTAAACGGCATTTTTTTCTGCAGGTGGCAGTCTAGGTCCTATTTGTAACTTAGCACAAGCACGAGTCTTTTATATGAATATGCACAAAGTAGTGTGAGCATAAAATGTTAAGAATTTCATAGCCAACAGACCCGGCGCTCAACCTCCTCCTTAATTATTTACCATTTAAACCTACCCTGCATAAACGTATCTCATCACATATTAGTTGGTCAAAATTGGCATTTGAAAGCATGTCATTAAGCAATTAGTTCTAGACCATTTGCACATAAAGAGGGACTGTGTATCTCCTGAAACGGATGACTGTTTGATAAGACGTAGAAGCGATCGCTGGAACAAGGGCTTTATTCGCCTGACTTTTCGGATTCTTATCTGAAGCCAGCATCAGGAACAGTTACAGAAACGGGTGTTTCTTGCGCAGGAAGCTGCAGCATTTATAGGATGCAGTCGCTATGCTACGGCATACCTGTGGTAACTACCCGCTCTCCCCTTCATCCTGAATTCTTGCCTGTTGGTGCACTAATGGCATGATGGCCGGCATGCAAGTGGTTAATTGCTGAAATCTCATCCCCCGTGTTGGATGTTGGTGTGGTTATTGATCGGCCACTTTGCTCACTGATTTGCGTGCTCCCTGAGTAGTTATTCCGGTGCGACCCGGCCACACATTCAAGTTCAAGTTGTCTATCGGATCTGGTGCAGTTGAAGACAAAGCACCTACATCGGAGAAACTGGAAGACTGCCCAGACACGAATCGCCGAAAACCCGGCAGCGGTACGGAGAAATGACGCCAACTCTCAGGTCGCGGTCCATTTGACGAGACCCGGCCAAACATTCAAATCCTATAAGGCCGAAATTCTCGCGAGAGGGGATAATCACTTGATCCGCGAGTTGCTTGAGTCATGGTACACGGGACCCCAGTCTATCAACAAGTGCAACGACATCCTACTCCATATTCCATGTTAAGGCATGGTCTGGTCAACGTAAAAATCAGGAGTTCTAAGTTGTTCTCTGAGAAGACTTTATATACTTCGTAGCACAGATTTCTTAATAGGATGCGTTTCTTTTATTTACGAAGACGAGAAATAAACTGGATAATAATGCATTTGACACAAATGTACAACTAGAATGCTGTTAAAGATTAAATTATGCTGTCGCCACATTTCCTCCTCTATTCTCGGCCTCATTTTCCATCTAGTCAGCATGAAGCCTGATCTCCAAGCTGGTCTGCCTTCTACTGCCCATCTTGACGTAGTTGTTGAGAATAAGGCGAGTCAAAAATAATCGCAAGAACTTCATTTGCACGAAATCATTTCGGCATGGGTTCATGGGGGCATGCAAGGCTGTCTATCGCAGGCGCATAAACAATAAGACATGTTCACATTTTTAAGATATGACAAATGAAACCAGCTAGCAGTGAAGTGTGGACGGGCACTTTAATTTGAAGCGTTCGAGTTCGGTGTCTACTCCGTATGCCTGACACGCAATCATTGTCAAATGTGCATTTAACGCACCTTAACAGTTTTCCCCATTTCGAGATATGAAGTCGAAATTTAAGTTAATCTAAATGTCAGCTACAAAATGTGTTTTTTGAGTAACTGCTTTCTGAAAGCTTCCATGTGGTACTTAACGTGCACTTGACAGGAATGTAAACAACTTATCGTTTCCACATGAATTCTTAAGATTTTGCAAAATGTTTGCAGAGGTCTCTCTTCAGAATTGTAATTTCTTTTTTTACAGCCGGTTTGTGCTTCAAAGGCCTCCAATTACTCATTAGCAAATGTTTTTTAGAAACGGCATTCACAATCTTTTCATTTTTTACATGATTAACAGACAGTAACCGTAACCTAGTTTAAGGCTTTTTATCCTTCTTTTATTTTTATAATCTTTCAGAAGAGGATGGTTTTAATTTTTCAAGCGCATGTCCTGGTGGTTGTGAACCCCTTTGGTTTTTATTTTGAATGTGTAAACTGGAGGTTTTCTCTTATTTTCACCAGTTTATTCATCTTTAACTAGACCTTTATTCCTGGTTTAAAGACTGCCAATTAGTCAGTAATCCACGTCTCTCGAAAACGGCGTTCATAACCTCTCCTTTATTCAACTGACTAACATATAATACTCGCGCATAATTGGGTGAGTTTTTTAAAATTTCTGTTATTTTTATTATATACCGGACCTTTATCTGCGAATATCTCTGATGATGGATTCGAGTGAGAACCCGAAACGTCAGGCCAATAAATTTCTTGTTCCATTGATCGCTTCTCTGTCTTTTGAGACTGATTTCTTTTACCCGCGCATGCCCTCGAACGTCCTAAATAAATTGCCTTGGGAATGCAAAAAGACTCAAATATCAAAGTAATGAAAAAAAATTGAAAAGCCTTTGTTCTAACGAGGCAAGTTTGAATGCCGATTTCTAAGAAAACAGAAGCAACGAATAGCGAAAAATATCAAATGACACAGCTAAAACTGCCTTTGGAATAAATATAAAGAATAGAGGATAAACGTACGGCAGGAGAGTAAGCTGGATAATGTTCATAATGTGATCATAGTGGTCATAATGTCCTACGTTTTATGCGCTGTTAAATGGAAAAAAGGGCAGCTGGACGGTCTCTTGCGTGCTTTACTAATTTTTGTATGACAGCCTTTATTGGTGAGAATTCTTCCCTATTAACTGGCCCAACCGCTGAACGGCATATTTTGTTCGTTGTTTATTGCTGGCACACTGGGCCATTGTTTGGATTACTTCATGTTGTTCCTCTTATTTAATACTTTTTTCCTTATTGAGTATTTTTAGTGTTCAAAAGTTCCTATTTTGGCAGCAAGAGATGCCTCAACCGTAAAAATTGTCCCATAATCAGAACAGTTCAATGTATAGATACTACGGTTGTAACATTTGGGGATAGAACGAGCATGATAGGCCACATCTATTCAAAACCGTGCCGAGAAATAAATGCTCCAGGAAGTCCTTGGCTCCAGGGAGAGAGTTATAATTTGCACTTGAATCATACCATTGGAAATAGGGGCAAAATTCCACTGAAGGCGTTTGTACCGGTGCGGGCCAAACTCCCTGTCCCTGAACTTGTGCAAAACTTTTTGACTTTTTCTGATCCGGACAAAAGTTTATTTTAGTCTGAGAGGTGGAAGCTTCAGCTCTTATAAGTCGCATAAAAATTGGCATTTTTAGCTCAGAAAACAATAAATTGACCCCTACGTATTATCGATTCCGTCTGTGTTCACGGAACTTGAAAGTGTGACTTCTTTGGATGTAGGCATTACTAGTGTATCTTCCGTCAGACATTCCTCCAGGAGTCTTTTATTTTCCTTGGTCACGTTAGGACCTAGATAGAAGAGTTATGGTAAAGACACGTTCTGTGCTTGAAGCTCCTTGTATTGTCAAAGCAAAATTATTTTCTAGTCGCGAGTCGGATCCCCAACATTCACGTGATGTTGTGGCAACTGGATCGACAACCCAGAGATGATGGAGGAGGAACGACTACTTAAGCAACGAAGACTTCGCTAAGGATGCTGTAGACAACGAGGACAGCATCAACGCCACAAGAACGGCCTGTAGGACACCCTTAAGAATCTAGAAATTTATCCGAAAAACCGGGGAGGACCGTAGCCGGAAGTAGCCGGTCTGGAGAGAAGCAGTGAAGGCTGGAGCAGCAGCTTACGAGGCCAATCGGATTAGTATTACAAATTCAAAAGAGTAATTCGCAAGCCTCAAGCACTGCAACCCTTAACCCCAACACACTACTATTTCCTTGCTGTCAGCCAACATTTCGCCCTTGGATCTGCTTCGCTGAACTCCTGCGGACTTGATGCAACTACGACGCTAACCGTCTACGTCTTGTGCATGCAAATGCCTTCACTGTCGCCCCTGGGCCGACCCTCTCGACCGCGGCCACCAAAACAACCAGTGGGCACCCTCTCTCTCTGTCACCGCCGCCAACCATCTCGATCGTCATTGCCACAAACATGGGGCGACATATACCATATCTACCACTCCTACTATTAGTGAGGACATTCTTATTGCCCCACAAAACACCACATCTACCACCACCGTACCCACCACTAAAAAATCGGACTCTATCCCAATCTGTCACTATTGCGATCGCACTTTCATATCACGCATCGGCCCATTCGGTCACTTGAGAGTCCATCACAGCGAGGCCAGTCACCCATATCGACGTGTCCCAACAAAACCCCCGCATCCACCCTCACTGTCTGCGCTGGTCACACACATCTCCATCGTCACTAAGCCCCCCCCACATCTCTAGGAATCACCACCGCAATCATCACAGCAGTTGCCAATGTCTCCTGTCCACACTGCCGCCGCATATCACGCATCAGCCTGGTCAGCCACTTGAGAATCCGTTGCGCAAGTACTAGCAAACCAGTGTCTAGGGTTACCGACACGTGAATGTCAAACCTGCTTCAAGTGCCCACACTCCCCACGCACATTCAACCATCGTGCAGACCCCTCGGCCATACGCGCCTCCATAAAAATCTGCGATAAACTTCCACAGACGAGAGCACATCATGCATTCACCCGCCAACAAAAGCAATACGCATGAGTGTGTTAAGTGCTGGAAGAGGTATCATTTTTCACTGCAATCTCAAACCCGTAATTGATTTAATTGCAGAGCAGATGGAAAAGTAGTAAATGCACTGGGTCTTTTGATTTCTGCTGTGTGTTACTTTATATTTTGAACCTTGGATTACAAAGCCTTCAGCAGATAAATCCATCCTTGCCCATTAGAACGTTCAGAAAGCATCAGGTAGCTATAAAATCCGCGCATGTATCACTGTCCCTTTAGTGTATGGGATAACCCCCACCAACGATCAGAAACGTTGAACAAACAGCCTAAGAAGTCTCCTTTTCGCCAAGTCCCTGCTTAGCATCCGTCTTTCAGTTTACGGTCGAGCTTACATTTTCTCTGCGGCTAGTTCTTTTAGAATCGATCATACTCCACGACGTCCGGCAGCGCACGGCGAGCAAGCAGTGCAGTAATGCACATTTTAGTTTTATTGGAAGCGACTTTTCTCAGCACCAAAAACAAAAACGTCCGACTGCAGGGTGCATTTTCGCAAAAAACCGAACTTCATTTGGCCTACTGACAACGTCTACCAAGACATGCTGTTCTTCAAGCGTTCGGCCAGCAAATTAGAAGCTGCCCGTCTTGAAGTCGCGGTCTACACAGATAATTCAGCCCTCCAGTCGTCGCCCCCCGGTGCGTGCGACTTTTGTCGACTAAGCTTATTGTGGCACACTCTATTGCAGCATGCAAGCCAGAACTGTTCCGATAGAAGCGAAGAAACGAGACCCAGGAAGCAGTCTTGAAGAAGGAGACACCAGAGTCAGCGCGTCAGATGGTCGAGCAACCATCACACAAACATCCAACGCAAGTGATGAAATTGCAGCAATTAACGACGCGAATGTCGGCCATCACACCACGTGCAACGATCCCTGATGAAGTGGGGGGTAGCCGTGAGTATTCATAGGTACGCCAGCTCTCAAGTTGCGGCTCATCCGGCGAGATCCGGCCACACATTCAAATTCGACGAGGCCGAAATTCCCGCAAAAGGTGACAACCGCGTGGGCCGGGAGCTACTTGAATCATGGTTTACTGGCTCCCAGTCCATTAACAAGTGCAATGCCCTTCCCCTTCCATACTCGGTGTTGAGACTTCGTCCAGGCGGAGTAATTAGCACACCAAGTGCGACCATCCCGGATAAAAGGGGGAGCCGTGAACATTCATAGGTATGCGGTAGCATGGCGACTGCATCCTATAAATACTGCAGCCCCCTATGCATGAACCACCCGTATTTGTTTTGTCACTGATGATGGTTTCGAGCAGGAATCCGAAACGTCAGGCTAATAAAGCTCTTGTCCCATCGATCGTGTCTCATTCTTCAAGAAAACAATCCTGGCGTCGCTCCACGCACGCATTCCGGCAGAACTGTTCCGAATCAAAATGAAACAACTGAAATAGAAAAGTCAAGGTTTGGGCAGGACCAGGTGGTGTAACACCACTAGGTCCGGCATGTACATGTACATGTACGTGTATAGGCAACTACTATACTTGTTTTAGAGGGCGTTGTTTTGCATTTTAGTCCATATCTACAGAAAGTCTCCCTTTGTGTTTTATCAAAATCTTTGATATAACTGCACGCACCGAGTTGTTCCAGAATGACTTATTGGTGATAAATTATTTGACATGATTTTCTCGTTCTCTTTCTCCGTAATCCCTTTGTCATACCTTGATTTTCTAGTTATCCCAATACACTTGCATTACATTTCCTTGTCGACACCGTACGCCGTGACTTTCTTATTTCTTCTAAAAGAATAATTAAACCTTTTTTGTGCCATGTCGGTTCCACCATAATACACGTGCTGCAAAAATCGACGGCTGCGTTTTGCTTTGCTTCGCCTCGGTTAGAAAGCAAACGCTCTGTTTCGACGATATCTCTGAACAATTTCTTTCGTCGAACGCGTTCGCCTGAATCATCTGTTTCTTTAGGAATACTTGTGCGTAGACCCTCAAATGGATAATATTAAGAGAATAAAATTTATTTGAGAGATGGAGTTTCACAAACTGCCGTTGCCAATATTTGTTTACTTAGAGAAAAATGAAAAAATCATGAAGAATCGGCAATTCACAGGAGACCACCTTTCTGAACAATTTTTGTCGTCGAACGTGTTCAACTGAATCATCTATCTCTTTAGGAATACTTTTGCGTAGACACTCCCATGAACAATAATAAAAAAATTTAATTTGACTGAGAGATGGGTTTACAAAATGGATTGCCAAGATTTGCTTACTTAGAGAAAAAATGAAAAAAAAATCATGAAGTAACGGCAATTCACAGGAGACAACCTTTCATACTAACCATATAGGTACCGCAATCGTAGGTCGACAATTCCCTATTGAGTGACTGCAAAGAAGAATGCTTGGCCTAAGGAAGCCCTGTTTGCCTCTACATCCTCGTAGGTGCCGAAGGCTAAGTGAAAAGTGTACTTAGTCTATTTAACATTCAGAACGAATAAGGCTTCCACGGTTTGCCTGACTTGGGTTTCATGGGTTCGTTCGACCTTGGTAATAGGTGTTTGGTGGATACTCAGTTCAGTTTATTGAGGGAAATAGGCGTGAGCCTTATGTGTCCTATTTGCAATGTAAAACTGGGTGCGGTGTACACAGAAAGTATTTGGGCTGAAATAACTCAAACGAGCCCACAGTGGTATGACAGGATGGGAGTGAGCCTCAGGAAATGAGCTCGGCCCCTCATCGTTCTTGGTTAAGATTCTTTTTAAAGCCTTGTATCGATGATGACATCACAACATCTGCAGGGAGGGCAGTCAATGGTTTGACTACTCGGGCAAGGAAGGAGGACTTCCGCACATCCAGCCTTGCCTTCTGGATGCACAGTTTTAACGGGTGGCCTCAGAGGTTGGTGGTGGTATCGAATTCAAAAAAGTCCTCAAAGGATGAATGCGGGATGTAAACTGTAGTTAAATGTAGCAAGCCACATGAATGCATAAAACCACAGTAGTAGTAAGGACGTCGTAATGGTCTTTTCATAGCATGCAATTTAGCTTTTTGGCCGACTCGTCTAGACTCTGGCTTTCAAAATGTATCCTGTGAAGCAAAAGAAGGCAGCTTGAGCAGCATCACAACTTTTTTTTCAATTTTTCGAGCCTTCAAGGTCGTGTAGAAATCCAACATCAGAAATGGCGGCAACGTCACAAAAGGCGACAGGTATAGATTGTATTATTCAACCAGCGGTCATTGACACAGGTCTGGAAGCGACGACGCAAAATGTTGATGGACTGAGTTCTCATCTGAGACCCAGGCTCCAATCAATTCCCTGCTTGTCTTGTCCCCGGCGAGGCTGTGATTGTGAACTCATGGCCACTTCTGAAATTGTGGCCGGCCAGCCCATGTTCATATATTCGCAATCCCAGCATGTGTTCAGTTAAAACCTGCGTATTTACAAGGACAGTTTAGGCGAGGCCTGCTGAACTGAAAGGAGATCGTTGGAAGTTTGCACCCTTGCGGTACGTGGATAAAGGTGGATATTTGAATAAATATCCAGTGTCTAACCAATTAAGTGATCGATTCTTGTTGCGAACAAGCCTCTTCCGGTTGCTAAGATGAAGATATTCCAACGTGTGCATTGCATCTATAACTATGCGGAATCTCTCAGAGAGGCTTTTATCGTAACATTTAATTCTCCTCTCACTAGGCCCCTCTCCCGTTTTTTCAGCAGATACAGATTCTTTCAAATACCCCTAGTTCGGTTCGTAGTTCTATTACTTGGATAGACAAATACAACAATATTACAGAGACCGGGGTAAGTTGCATCACTCATAGAAGGTTTGCGGGAAACCGCGTGGTATTAAATCGTAAAGAAGCGGGTAAACGACGTCATCAGACAGCGTTTCTGACCGAAAAATCCCGAGCTGGATATGTACGTCAAGTATTAGGAGAAAGTTGGTATTTATGACTACCACCACCGAGAAATGCAGACGGAATCACCTACAGTAACTCCATTTTTAAGTACCCGAGTGTCTCTGGTTTGTTAGCGGATCAAACTGAAGGGATGCTTTTCATGCCTTCTGCTTAACACGATTTGTGTTCAATAACTAGTATAGGGAACAGTGGTAAGCTCGAAAGGTCTGCTTTTCGCGTTAATTACAGGCTCTTAGTTTGTAAATTAGGCTACGGCCATGGATTGGCTGATTTTCCTATCTTTGTCGGTGTGCTCGTTTAATTACAAGGCAGTTTTGAGTTGTTGAAAGTAAACCATTTCAAAGAAATTGACGCTTTCGGAACTATGTTGCACACGAAACCTCTGACCCAAAGTAAAGCTTTAGTCCTAGAGCAATCCAAACAATTGGACATTCAGAGGCAAAAAGTATTCTAAATCCGCCATTCGCAAGGCGAGGTCAAATTTTCCGCTTTCAAGTTTCATCACATGTTGGCTTTAGGTTGCAGTTTTTCCGTAGATGTTTTCAAATGGCTTTACGTTGGATGTTTTTTACTGCAAAATCCGGAAATGGACTGCTTAGCAAAATTTCAAAAGGAATTTGGATTCCGGAGAGGTGTGAAAACGAAAATAATTTAGGAATTTTGAACTCAGACTCACTTCTGGATAAAAGCCAACAGTGTAGTTAGGGCTGATCGATGACGTCTTATGCGCCAAAAATGGTAATTCTGATCTCCTTTGTCTCTACCTATATCTCCTTGTCTATATATGAGAAGAAGAGACAATCTCGGGAACCATAGTTGTATTGCCCTGACGTTTCAAAATCAAACAAGATTTCATCGTCGGAGCTGAGTGTTGTACCGCACCTGATTTGATTTTGAAACGTCAGGGCAATACAACTTTGGTTCCCGAGATCGTCTCTTCTTCTCATTTATGTTCAGGGACGCGCATCTTCGATTCTATCAGCAATATATATATATTATTTATATATATAACCAATTGCTATGTAATTGCTTGTAAAATCTCTGTGTTGAGCGCCCAGACGCAACGGGACAAACATTACCTCCAGCTTGACTGCACTGCATCAGCCTATAACAGTCGATATTTTCGCTTACAGGAATCGCGACAAGGGGCTCGTGATCAAATGGCAAAGTTGCTGACTGATGACGGCCAATAAGCCAGAAATGTCTCTCATGGTCCTTTTTGATTTTGCAGTTCCGATGCCCTTTATGGTGAGAGAAATCCGCAATACAGAACCTTGGTAGATGAAAGTTCGATTGTCGTTTCCGACGATGTCCACCGTGTGCCCCACAGCAAGGTGAAGCGGACGCGGTCACTTGCTCGTGGATTAGTTTATTGTAATAGTAGACTTGCGCAACATCAGCCTCACTCTAATCTCCCCCACACGGACTCGGTGTCAAGACAGAGTCAAGAAGACCGGAGGCGGGTGAGGGTGCCGGTGGATGGCACGGTCGATCCCGCACCTTGACGCTCCACTCCACACTCCCTGGTCCACACATCAAATGACCAGGCTTTTAACCAATAACAACAATGGGGGTGACGGGGGTTCCAATGTGCACGACGTCAGCCGGCAATGGAGTTTGTCATCGCACCTCAAAATGTTGGCATTTGTTAGGCTTTGACTTCCGATAACGCCTGCCATAATCCGATATGGCTCTCTCGTGTTGGTCGATCGCATCTACCATGCGGCCCACTTTGGAGGCACACCTTGATAGACAACTGACATTACATTGGCCTGACTTGTAGAAAATACTGTTTATGACCTTAGTTTGACCTAGTTTAACCGAAGGATGGTTGCAAAACCGCCCATAAGGGAAGATTCCCATTGTTTGGTGTATTGGCGCCTTTTCGAGCATATTTTTGCCATTCGAAAATCGAGACCACCGACAGCCTATTGTTTAAACAGTATGGACGCCAATAGAAGCGAGGAGACGAGTCCCAGGAAGCAGCCTTGAAGAAGAAGACACGATCGCCGGGACAAGAGCTTTATTAGCTTTAGTAGGCTAATAAAGCTCTTGTCCCGACGATCTTGTCTACTTCTTCAAGTATGGACGCCCTCCATTGCTTCTGTTAACTGCATTCTTTGGAGCAACTTTGACAAAGAACCGTCTCGTTTATCAAGTTTTTAAATCGAAGCCTTCTCAACACAGTTTAATATGAGAGGGGGAAGATGTTTCTATTTATAGACGGCCTGTAGTATGTAACCGAATCTGTGACTCTGTTTGTTCCTTAGATTTCCTACGAAGCAAATTGAAAAAGTGTACTTATTTTGTCCATATAATAAACCAGGAGTTGTGAACTGAATAAAGTAGTTTGTGGATAAATTCATTACGATTCGCGACGGCAGCTCGTATTGATATTCAGCGTCCAAAGAATCCGTTTCGTATATAGCCTTTGTATGCAGCATGTTTTCCTATCAGGAAAGCAGTTGGCGGACTTTCTTTTCAGGAAAATGTGAGTCCCTCATAAGCTTTGTCTTGATGTTGTACAACAGCGTGCAAAAAACTGTATACCGAATACTACGAACCAGTTACCTTCTTTCCCACAGAACTCGAGGGGAGTACTCAGGTGTTTTTATAAATTCATTCTAGTGTTTGCGAAATTTGCACGTGGGGTAGCCAATGTGTGTGTGATAAGAACTTGACAAATATCACTTGACCCAACTCGTGGTGGCGTTTTAGGAATAGGATGGCGCAGTGAAATAATCAGCAAGGCCAAAAGCAGTTCACGAGCGTAAAAACGACAAGTTATTCGCCAGATGTAAAGATGCGCAAGCTATTTAAAATTTTAAAAATTAAAAATTCCACGTTATTACATCTGTTGCCTTTTTATTCCTACTGACGAAGAATTATTTCTTGAATTTTCGCTGTTCCATAAATGAGACAGTTCTTTTGTATATTTACCGGTATGGTGGCAAAGCATACGCAAAATACATGCGGAAACAATAATAAGTTTGGTTGCCATAATATTTTTTTTAATTTTAAGACTTTACCGCTGGGACATCCTAGTTGCCCGCATTACGTACTACGATTTAATATGGGCTTTTACTCAACCATGAGATAATTTCCACCGTTTCAACCCTTCGATTTTATTGTTAATTTAATAGCCAAATTAAGAAAATGTTTAAGACAAGTTTTCTTTTTGGAGTCTCGTTAATAGCCCACCAATATTCTCAAGGTCTCAAGCGTCAATTCAACCAATAATCGAAACTGTTCGAGATAATACCATGCAACTGTTATCAAGATCCATCTGTCAAGTATGTTGTAACGCGGTGTATTTCATGATTTGACGGGTCATATCAATATCATACAAGTTCCTTCCAAATTTTGCATTCTTATATATAATAGTACTTGTTTCAACCACCGCTACACTGATTCTCACACATTTTCTTTTTTTGAAAGTAGGGAGTCTAGTCCATTCATCTTCGTTTTTAGAGATACTTTAGGGGAATTAGTGAAGTACGCTGTTTTCCTGTTCAACGATCTTAACCATATTCATGAATGCCCACGCACAAATTCATATCTGTAGATTAGGTCGGCTCTAACTTCAGAAAGATTAATGATTTGTCAGCGTGCTTTTCTTGTAGTAATAGCCATACCGCTATATGGCTTTAATTTGCAGCCTGCTTTCCTGGTAACTATGTGCCGAAATTTTCTTTAACTTACTTGTTTAGTATGTAGACACCTATTTTTTCAATTAAAAATTCTCTGTCTCGTAGGGCCTTTGACTGACGGTACTGAAAGCGCGGGGCGAAACCAAACGGTTAATAAGGTTCCCGACCGCCAGCTGGACCTATGCACACATGAACTGACCAAACGGTATTGGCGGAATTAAATTGGCCTTCCTGGTACTTTGAAGTTAAAAAATGTGCCAGATCGCTGACTTTAAAATGTGCACTATGCTCCACCGACCCTTTGCATCCAGTTCTGCCCTATGCAGTGAGAAATTCTTTAAATCCACTATATGTTTCTTTGTCAAAACTAACTAATTCATAGGTGTTTTGGCTGATTTTAAATAATTCCTAATGCTTCTCAGTTGGGTCAGTATGAATTACTCGGAATCTGCCAAAAGCATCTATGAATTACGTGAGCCTGGTAGTCATCTAGTGGATTACTTAGGAACTCCTGCTTGCGCAGTCAAATAATTGTATCAAATTCGGTGGATTCCGGACGTTGCAGCAGGTTGGGCGGGTAAACTTAACCCAAATGTGATTATACTCGCGCCGTCCGGTGGGGCCTCGTAGCTCAAATGGATAGAGCGTTGGCTGTACTAAAGCCTTCTCCTTACTGCGTGTGTTCGAATCCTACCTAGGCGCCGAGTTTTTCACAGTTGGGTCATAAGCAAATAGATGACTAAACTCACGGCTGCTAGTGGGTCCTCGTAGCTCAAGTTGTTAGAGCGCTGGCTGTGCTAACATCTTCCTCTTACTGCGTGGGTTCGAATGCCGCCGAGGCGCAGAGTTTTTCACAGTTGGGTCAATATGAAAACTAACTAATCCTGTTTTCACATGTTTACAGACTCAGCATGCGTTAAACTGCTTCACGCGACAAATAAAAATTTGTGTTTTGGGAGTCCCGCAATGTTTGTAACGCGGTAAGTTGTTTATATCTATTCCCCAATACCTAAATAATTTTACTAGTTTTCAAACCAAGTCGTCGTCAATATAAAAAGGAGAACCTGATGTCGGCCCTAGTTCTGGAAACTAGATCTTTTGCCATCTAGGTTATTGACCTTGTTTTTCGAATTCACTTTATAAGCACAATTCTCAATGAACTCTGTTATTTCCATCTAGCACTTTCTCGTGTTCGTTCGCGAGCCGTTTGCTCCTTGACAAAATTTGCTCTTGTAATAATCAGTCAGCCATAGTCTCACATGAACTTAACTTAAAATTGCGCAAAATTCAATTGATTACGATGTTCGCCAGTCGCGGTGCCATGCCAGTTATATCGTTTTTCGAGATTTCGCTACGATATATTTGAATATATTCGCCTTAACTGTCTCTATGCCTGAGTTGTTGAATTAAATATCAGCTCATCTAATAGTGCCATGCCGGCGATAAAGTGGTAGGAGACTAATGGGAGACTTAAGAGCCTTTTCTTATCCCTTATTGTATAGAACAGGCTACAATTGGATATCTCGCAAACAGCATGATTGTGAGAGCGCTTACGACATTTAAATTACACCGCGCACATTGTGAATCATGTTTACCATTTCATTTTGCACTAATGTAATTAGCACGAAACGAACAGTATGCCCTGAAGATGTTAATCACTTTTGAACAGAGTTGCTATCTTTAAACTGGCCTTGAACCTATGACTGCAATTTGGCTTGATGCAATTAAAATCGCGCCGCCCGGTGGGGCCTCCTAGCTCAAGTGGCTAGATCGTTGACCAAACTAAAGCCTTCCTCTTGCTGTCGTGATTTCGAATCTCACCAACGCACCGAGTTTTTCACATGTGGGCCAAAATAAATCAATACTTTTTGTTATTCTATGCCCCCTTTGCAAGGATTTGCTCATAATCAACGTGGGGTATTGCCCCCCAGTAAATAACTCTGGATTATTTGTTCCGTCAATGCGGTATTGCCGACTATAAACCAGGTTATCCCAACAAAACTTCAGTATGCAAAATTTCAAATATTCCGATCAGTTTCAGTGTCTTCTAACATTCTACAGATGCATTTAGACATTTATCTCGTAACGGCCTTATTTAAGCCGGCAGACTGAAAATATTAACACGTTTTCTAGTCTCTGTTTTTCCAGGAGCTTTGGTATTTTGCGATGTTGTTTATTACCTGTAGCAGCCAAACATATTGGACAGTGTCGTTTTAATCAAAAATGGGGTAAAGAAGTAGCAAAAGCGGTACTATAGGTCTAACACGGTCTGCAGATGCGAGAACTTGATTTGCCATGAATAGTTTCCTAAATTAAAAAAAAATCCATATGCAAAACATCCATCCTAAAATTGTTATTTGCGATTGTGTCCTGGAACGACAACTGTGATTTTATCATACTGCGTGCGCTTTTGTCACTACTCTTTTCAAAACGCGTCAAAAACGTGTTGTCTAACTGATGAATGCGTTATTCTTTATGTAATTGTCAAAATGAGACAGCGAGGTAGATTTGGCTGAATTCCACCCTAAAAATCCAAAACAAAATTCTATCATCAGCTTTGCCTTATCTTAGTAAGCGATATTGATGCTCCTGTGAAGGACATTTCTTAACTTAACTTCTAACGAAGACAGATTTTCTCTCCCAAATGCTACAAGAATTTCGCTGTTATTTTATTTACCTAAATCAGGCGTCATTTAAAAATCCAAACTTTAACTTTTTAACATTCTTGTCTCTATAATAAAATTGCCACAAATCATGATTGCAATCCAAGTATAATTAAAATATCCATTCTGCCTATACTACACGGCGCTGTGCGGCTACTGGCGAAGCTCGAGGGAGTGAAAGCGGGCAAGTGAGATTTGCAAGGCGATCGGTGGACGCTCTTCTACCCTATTTCTTTTTCGTAACCATTAGAAAGGTACAGGCAATTTAATGCCTGACAGTTGACAGACTCAGTAATGAGGAACATTGTTTCTGGATTTGGAGGTCAGTTGACTTACCGAAGTCTACAGCTCTTAGTTGACTATCAGTGATCACGCTCAGCAGATGACTGACATATCGAGGAATCTTGGCGGAAATTCAAAGATCAGTACGGAGCTAAACACGGTTCTTCGCTTTGTCAGTTAGCTGTCCAGGGTGTTTTTTCCTCAAAGCAATTTCAGTTTCTAGGTTCGTTCACTGATTCAGAGATTATCATTGTAAGTAGAAGTAGACTCCTATTTGTTTGCACGAATTTTGGTTATCAAGGAAGTCTTTGCAGGTGTTTCAACGATTGTCAATTAATCTGCAGTTTTTGTCACAAATTTTTCAAGGTCAGGCAGGCTGCTGTCTCTTTCATTCACTTATCGAGGTTATCGCAACCCAATATCATGAGAGCTGTGAGAGATATCACTTTAACTAACAATTTAGTTTGAGTATCATAGTATATACGGACAAACTGGAGCGTGGACATAAAACAGAATATCTTTGAAAGACCTCCAAATCTCTTCTTCGGGAGTTGTCTCCAAAGTGATTTTTGGGTTTTGATAACAGGATGACTTCTAGATTTCAGCTTTTTTAGGTATAAAAGAAATTGCTGGTTGTCTGTTTAATTACATAGTTGGTTATGGCCATTTGGATGGAATTTTGCCAGTTTGTTAGGCTTAACCGCACCAAACAGCAACGTGAGTATTAGAGGTTAAAGAATTTTTGGAAGGTGGTCGATAAGTTCAGTTCAAAATGAGTATTGGTAAGTTCTTCTATGTGAAAACATGTTAATTGTCTCCCCGCTCGATTATTGATTTAAGTGAAAATTTAAGTTCACGATCGCAGCCAGGAAGAAGAAGAAGAATAACCACCATCACCTGACGTATCGAATGCGCACTCAAGTCCATCATCAGAGGCGGGATCAGATGAGGATGATGCTTTACACAAGTGTTGTAGTATTTGTGAGTTGCAGTTGTTATGTCCCTGCATAACTATTAAAATTGGCGGCTCCTGCATTTATCGCAGATGGTTGAAATCGGTGTGATGATAGGTTTGTTGCAGGAAGCTGACTCGTTAATTACCTAAATGTCTACCCTCATGTAAGTTATTGACGCAACAATTACTCGGTGGACTCAAGGGTGAATCCCAAAACGTCCAAAAGCGAATAAACAACCTCTCCCAACAATCATGCCTCCCTCATTTTAATTTAATTTGTTTTCGAATTTTGCCCTCTTCTCTCCTCTCTACTTCATCTGCTTGTGACTTGATGCATGAGAACACTGCATTCAATCAATAACCAGAGGGAATTAGCCACATTTAACTAAAACGCCTTGGTAAATGGTTACTCTAACGAAGCACTATCTTACTGTCTTGCAGAATTAGAGTTTCTCAGCTTGGTATTAATAAAAAGTGTCTAGCACGTGTTATTACCTGACGCAATTCTTCAAAATAGTATATCTATATGGGTGTTTGTCTGGTAGTTCTTTAGAAGACCAGCTGTAAATGCTGAATTGCACAAAGTTTGTCGGGTTGCTACTTGTAAAACTGTGAAAAAATTCGGTCTGTTTGCCTTCACCCCAGCAGAGTTTCACAAATGAAAAATAGGCTGATATGATCGACAAGTCATACGTTATATTCAGCGTTTTCTAAGCACTGCAATCAGAGTGAAGGACTTTTTGGGTCATGCCCGATCATGTTTGTAAACAGGTGGGATAATTATTGCGAACTTCCTTAAGAAGATTCAAAACGAGCGCCCATTTTCGGTTAAATAATCACTATAATATCATAATCCTCGGGTTCTTATTTCGCCTAGGGACATATATATTTAAATCTGATATTTCTGTGCAGAAATTGATCTTGTATTTGTCGGATTTTGCCCATCTGATAAGGGATGCGAGAATTGGACCACTCAAAATGCTTCCTTTTTCGTTCGAATCCTTTCGGCATTTTGGCCAGATAGTAACCACTTTTTGAACATATTGAAATCCGCTCGAGAAATAATAATCATATTCCGCAAAACTTTCAGCATACATACCTAAAATTACAAAAATCCTCAATATTAATACTGCGGGAAATTGCTTTTTTAGGTGCCATCAATATTAAACTCTGAGGCTTTATGATGTAATTACAACTTATTTACAGATTACTACAGCATCGACGACGTTAGTGCCTAGATGCCTCAGACAACTGTACCCTTTTTAGATTAATTTGCATAAGTAAATTTATTAAGAAGAAACAGAATGGCCGTAGTGACTGCGCCCGAACCGCCGGTCAGCGTTGAAGTGTGAATTTTTAAGGTTATTGAAACCCGATAGCGTACCTTATTTTGCTCTCAAAGATGGTTCGGAGTAATGTTTCTTTTTATTTTTCTCACACAAACAAAGAAAGGCTGAATTTCATGCAGATTGGATGCCTTTGCAAGTTGCGAGTGCTCAGGCAGCGTCTTACTCGCGACGTCTATATGGCATCAATTTCGCAGCAACCGCATAACTGCTTCTCAAAAACCCGTATATTTTCTTTCCCAAGGGGCGAAAGAGAAATAGTTTTAGATTTCTATGCTTGTCTGTGGTTGCTTGCATAGCTTGTACTCACAAAGCCTGCATAAATCAGATTTTCCGATAACACCTACGTATATTTGGGAATGCATATGTTCTAGCGGCATACAACATCAGATCCTCAGTTTTTCTCGCCGTCAGAAGCGGCCGCTTTTTATTTCTGTTCTACCAGTCCGGCCTGGTTACCTGAGCAATGATTCTCTGTTTCATTTTGTTCGTCATTCAGCTGAGTTTAGATTTGCCAAGGAGGAGCCTTGAGATCTAGAAGACAAGTCTTTCAAAGTTTACTGCAAGCGACGAATTTTCAGAATGGGTGAGGGATTAGAATGCGCCTACCATAGATTTTGGAGGCCGTTCGCGCAACTTTTGACCGTCATGGAAGTCGCCAGTAGCCTTCTGATGGCATTTGAAGTTAAGGTCACACGCAGGCTGTGACAGCAATTAATTGGGTGCACCAAGACAGGGATTGTCTGCAATCGTGTACGTGAACGGGCGCAGTTGCGTACAAATCGGTCAAGCTGGAGGGCCTCTCAGGCACCAGCTGTTGGAGGGAATGAAGCTATCTCTCAAGCCACGGCTTGATTGTTGAAGTTCCGTCACATCTTCGAATACGACAATTTGTTTATTATCCTGAGCTTTCAGACTCGTACAGGAGTCCATCGCCGGAGGCAGTAGCAGCAACAGAACAAGCGACAGTTATAAGACATGTAGGCCAATTATCGACCGACGACTAGAGACTGGAGGTGACCACGCAGGGCTCTGTATGCCGGATCCAGGTCGATAAATCGATTGACCGAGTTCTCATCCGAGCCCAGGCTTCAATCAATTCTCGGCCTATTTCGTTCCCGGCGTGGGCGACTATTTTGGTGGCTGCGAAGTTAAAATCGTGACCCATTTCGTAGGTGCCGGCGGCAAATTATGACAATGCGTCGCTTCGTCGCACAGCCAGCTTATGTTCGTGTATGCGCGATCCGAACATGCGCACAGTCTGCCCTGTGTATTTACAAGGACAATTTGGACACGGAATGCGATACACTACTCCAGATTGCTTTTCAGGCTTTAACCCGTCTTCGATTTTCATGACCCTATTGCGCACGAGTCTGTCTAGGAGTCTGAAAGCTCAGGTCAATAAACAAAGTGTTCCGGTGCTCGAGTCTTCTTCTTCAGTTAGGCATTAATTGTTTGTATTGTCAAGGCTTGGTTCCGCAGCCCCATTAGAGTGATACCATATGGTTAGTTTACCGAAGTAATATTAGTTAACGCACCTAACATACCCATTCGCTTGATTGGAAAAGAAAGTGAGCGCAAGTAGAGCTCGAAGCACGCGCAGCGAAGCGATTGAATGTAGAGTGTACGCACACTCTCTCCGAAACAGCCACTTGATGAATTAAGATGGTAAGGAGGGCGCAATCACAACTGGAAGATCACGGAGGGAGCCGCGTAGTAATTTGCAGTACGTGACCACTGAAGTGGAGCTAACGAGTTTCAATCCGTCCGAAAAATTCCATCAACAAGCCAAATTATTGCTAGCTGGACTGGGATAATAAAGAGGGCACAAGTAGGACCCGAAGCCCGCTCAGAAAAGGGCGTGTGAACTGATAGCTGAATTAGCTGAGGCTAGTGTGTAAGCATTCCTCCCTCGGTGGCACAGTCTGTCGTTGGGTTAGAGTAGTAAGAAAGATGCAAATACGTGATATTTGTAAAGTCAGCGCATTCGAATCTTCTAAAAATGTTTTTAGAAGGCTGACCATATTATATCACTCAGGTGGGACTGCCGAACCAAACCCCACCTTTGTGTCATCTGGTTTCATGTTGACAGGCGGTACTGGTTCCTGTTAAGCGGTTTATGATAGGAACTGGGATTAAGTTGGAGGTTTTTGATTAAAAACGCCGAGTTCAAATAAGAGCAGTTCATGATATTAATCACTTTTTCACAAACTGAACCACAGTATGTTTACCGGTCCATTCAGAAGCTTGAATCCGATTGTGAATTGCTATCTGTGAGGATCGTAATTTTTCTGCCTCAAAAATGTCAGTCAAGAAGGAGGGACAAGGAAGACCAGGGCGGCCATTTCTGACGTATAAATTTGACTGCCATACTTAGTTCTGAGTCTCTCTATAATTTAGAACTTTTCTAACATTTAACAATTTTATCCATTTTGCTTTCTCTGCAAAACCTGTCCTTCCTCGACGCATCTTCATTGTACTCATGGGAAGAAGCAATTCGCCCCTTGAAATTCTTGCCCAGTGTTAGTTTTGCATTACAAGAGAAGGGGTCACTTTGAGTAATCGCAATTTGGCACTTTTTGAAGATATAAACGATTTTGCGCTAAGTTTACTGGTACTAGCCACTGCCCAAAATACAAGATTCAAGTGGTAAGAGGGACAGGAAAAATGCCCTCCTTCTGCCTATAATTAAAGGCAGTTTTCGACATATTTCCATGTCAGTTTGGCATAACGTGATATTCATGTGTTCAAACATGTTCAGTTGAACTCATATGAACGCTTGATAGTCAGATGCATTTTTGCTCGTCTCCTGGAAGACTCCCCTGGTGACTGCCCGATGGACGTATTAGTCAGCGACATTTGAGCAAAGTGCTCATCGACCCTTCAGGTTTCTTAAAGAAATATTTTCTCAAACGAAAGTTAAGACAACTTTCCTAGGCATACTTAACCCTTAGTTTTGATATCTACCGGTATTCAGTAAGTGACGCTTTTTGTGAAATGCATGTATGCATATGTAATCGCTTTTCTGGACAAGCTCCTAAATTAAGGACCACGTTTTGCGTTTTTCTAAAGTCGAATGAGGAAGTTTTGAAAAAAAATCGGGTTGGATACCAATGTCGTAACACTCCGTTACTGATGCTAGTATTATTGCAGTTAGTTACCCTTACTGTAAGCGTTGGTAGAGTAGCATTGGCAGCCGTGGTGGCGGTGGTAGTAGTAGTAGTACTAATAGTAGGATTATTAGTAGTATTCGCCGTATCAGTGGTGGTAGACGGGGGAAAAAGTTTTCTTCAGTGTTGCGACACTGTATTCCCGCCAGTGGTAGTAGTATTAGTAGTAGTAACAGCGTTAGTAGTGGTAGTAGTAGCAGCAGTAGTGGTCGTGGTAGTAGTAGTAGTAGTATTAGTGGTAGTAGTAGAAGTAGTAGTAGTAGTAGTAGTAGTCCGCCCGTAAGACAGGCTGGTGGGGGAATAGACAATTCTAAGTGTTGCGACACTGTATTCCCGCCAAAAATCGTTCCGTGAATAATCTCAAATGAAAGAGTTCGACACATTTTTTATCCACAACGAATGTATTTGGCACTCGATTCACCTCACAATGGCTTTTATCCTCCCTGCTCTTCTGTCCCGCCATAGACTGACCCATTGGTAGCAGAGATTGACATAGATGACTCATAAAATACACGGATTGCGTATACCTTCCGCACATTGAGCTATATAACCGATCAATGTAGCATGCATTTTTTCATTGATTTTCGATTACCTTAAAGATTCAGTTATACTTCATGGAAAACATGTACAAAAATATTCATTCTCTCGATCCTTTGATAGAAATGTACTTTTTCTTCCACTTTTATACCCAAAAGAAGTGGAGTATGCTGTTTTAAAAGTTTCTAATTGTGCGATTTTTGAATACCGTGAAATGGTCCTTCAATAAGCGTCATGTCTCTGCATTTGCCAATGTGGCATGTATAGGTTACAATGTGATTTGAATCCACTGCTAAATTTTATGAACCCCATATGGTCTCCTCTTAATACTGTAGAGAAGTATATGGTTTACCGTACGCGGAAACTATACGGTTTGTAGTTTTGGAACCCTGAATGTAAGTGTGACGGCAGGTAGGGTTTAAAATTATTCGGGAATTGGAAAAGGTTTATAAAACCAAATAATACTCTTCCATTAACTAAAAATTTAAAGAAAATGTTATTTGCTGCTGAATCAGCAAAAAATGAATATTTTGTGCATGGTTCCCATGAGATATAATCGACTCTTTCGGGGCATCGAAAATCAATGAAAAATGCATGCTTCATAAGTAGTCATTTTTTACCAAGTTTGGTTTTTGTATGCAGCCGGAAAGACGTTTGTTCGAACGCCGGCATCTTGGGGTAACCGAATTATGATCGAATTATGCTGCATAATGATTCCTTTTACAACCCTTTTTAATCTTTTCGAAACGAAAACGCATTTCGGAATTTCTGCTGAGATTTCATGAGTTAGCTCACTTACTGTACTACCGTATGAGTGAACTTCCGCTCCAAAAACCGTTTAATGGCTTTTAAACAGTGGAATCTTTGTGTTTTTAAAATTGTTCTTTTGTGAAAGTTTAAGTATTCGGCAATAGCGTATGGTAGTTAAACAATCCCTTTATGCTCCAAAGATGCGTTTTTCGAAATCACCCGTTTCGGGGCCGTTTTTGAGGGTTTCATCATCAGTTGATAAACTTATATGTCATGGATTTGCTCTTCCGTTTTTTGCATAAATAAGAGCTGCCGTAATGATCAGATTTTGGATGCTCCAGACATGACTTTGCCAGTTTCAGAGACATGAATAAATAATAGGTCAAAAATACAAGGTCTTTTGGCCAGTGCAAACCGTTGCGGCAGAAATGCTTAGTCTTCAGTTACGTTAAGACGCTGTCATGCTGTTGGCTGACATTTTGAATTACGTTCTGTTAAATTTTTTACTTGTAGTTTTCCTCAGGCGTTTCAGTTACAGCCAGCAAATGGCAGAAAGAACTGCAATTTCTTGCTTTAATGTGAAAAAATAAAATATTTAGGCCGAGGTTCTGCAAGATTCTACTTACATTTACGGTGATACAATGCATTAGATCTGTAATGATATCCCAACTTTATATGTGGAACGGCAAGCGCCGAATGAAGCCTTGTAAATTTTGTTAGGGTAAGTTACGTGTGATGAATTCGGAAAAGCAAATAATATCTGCTTTTGCAAGGTGAGACGCTGGTTATGCAAAGTGATATTTGGTTAATTCAAGTTGCATTTACCACTGTGGAATGCCAGGTTGGATGGGACATAATCCCCCTTTGTGATACAGGCGTCCTTGCATTAAATTCCAGGGGGCGTCTGTTAATTTGTCATAGCTTTAACCCCAACCCTTATTCTAACCAGAGCGTCAACTCTCCCAACTCTGACCTGCACTATAACCTCTGTACTCCTGATCATAAAACTATCGCCAACCCTACCCCTAGACCACCGATTTTCATGTGATACCACCTGTAATATGAGAGTATTTATGGCTGTGCCATATCTTTAACTAAGCTGTTTCCATGTTACCAAACAAAGCAATCCGGAAGAGTCTGTTGAAAGACAACAATTCTCTCATAGAATTCTAAATGAGAATTCATATCACCTGGTCTCACGAATATCGATCACATTTTGAAATTCACGCACGACATTGCTTCAGATTTGTGGACTAATAGAACATAATATAAACTGACAACGACCGCGGTTAACTCTGCAGCTGATAAAACATATTGCAATTTTAACCTTGTCAAATACTTTCAACAAGCCGAAATAAGTCATTTCTCCACATTCAGCTATTTTGTCTTTACCTAGCGTTTCCTAAATCCGTAATTGTTTTTTGAATTAATTGTGCACAAAATCGGAGGGGTATTCACCAAATTTTCAGTCCAATATTCGCAAAGATGCTTCTATTAGTACTCTTCTTAATAGGTTATCGCATATTTAATTTAGATGCATGACGAATAAAAGAGATACTTAACGCAACTCTCCCTTAGTGGTACCAAAAAGCTGATGCGTAAAACCTTCCTTTCTGCCAAGAGGAGATAAGGGATATGAAGGAGATTTTGCATCAAACTATATATTACCTTGAACGCGGGAGTGTGTGGTCGCGTATCGCAGGTGATCTTGTGTTAGATTCCAGGAGTTAGTGTTATGGTTTGTACTCACAGGAATAGGCACCGCCTGGAATTTGACGAGAGACCACCATTAGCACGGGGGCACCCTAAATCTCTGTCCAGCTCTACACTAGAGTCAGCTGCAGTGAAAGTGACCGTATTCTTGTTCATTTCGCCCTCGTAGTAGTTTTTCGCGCTATTGGGTCTCTATGAGTACATGTTATGTTAGCGAACACATTATCTGTCGCAACTACGTTGCCTTCCGAGAGGGGAGGTTTTCCGAACAGGGCGTTTCTTATTTTAGTGCGCTTGCTTAAATTTGTGAAGGCAACTTTGTAGTTAAGGTCTACTAGAAGGAGTGTACGTCACAAGGTTCTCTAACGCGATTCCCTGAAGTGAATCTGCACCTCGGTGTAGACAGTATTTCGATTTAAAATGAAGACTAAATGCAGTGAAGCATTCGGGTGACCAACCGAATCAACAAAATTACACTTTTAAATTGAAAACGGCCAAAGATTCTCGAAGAAATGTCTATGTTTTCTCTTTGCGTATTTGCCTCGTTATTCGCTGTTCGTTCCGCCAATACTATTGTCATTTCCAGCATGATTTGATACCATTGTCGTTTTTGAGTGGCATTTGGACTGCATGGATGCCTTCTATTTCTATTCTGTACATAACAAATGATTGCAATTGCATTCCGTTAAGACGACTGGCTGATTGGATATCTAACTTATGGGCCTTTGTCTTGTCAATTACCGGTATGTGTTTGTTTGCGTTACGGCCTCATTCCGGCGATAGAATCTTTGCCAAAATCTACAATCAGTATTAATACACTGCATCTGTGACAGGGGGGAAATTCGCCAAAGGGGATACTCTGTGAACCCAGTTATAGAAAGCAGTAAACATGTATGTCTGGCAGATAAGAATGCGTAGAGCACGGAATGACATATGCCTGGATGTCATCTGCACTGAGGGATGTTTATTTGTAACGAATTTGTGAGTCAATTCTAAATATATTCTGCCAAATTCGCAAGAAACTTACCAAAAGCATAAATACATTCCACTTCAGTATATTGTTTTAGACGTAAAAAAGAATATATTCGATTCCGATTTTAAGGAAGAAAAAAACTGATTCGAAACATTGCTGCATTGTTTACGAACAATAATTTATAAAAATAAATAACCAATAAATGATCTATATTCCAGGTTTTGTAGGACGTCCTATCTGTTGATTTTTTGGTGATGATCGCAATGTATGCGGCATGGCCGACCTTTGCAGCAAACTTTTACTGAGCTCCCTGCGACGGCTTTTTATGTAAAAACACACGATTTTTGCTATAAAGAAAATAGTTAATTTGCTGCTTTGGCGCCCTGAAAGCGACTAAATTGGCAATTCAAGTTTAAAAGTATTGGGGAAGTGAAAAAGTTTCAACACTAAACAATACCTCTGGTTAAGTATAAAACTCGCTATACAATGAGTAAAGGAAAAGAGATTTTGTTCATATTTCTTATGAAATGGAATGTTGTAAATTCGATGGAGAAATGCAGACGGCCAAAAGGGAGTCTGTAAAATACCGATTTTCTGTCGTGACCGGAATAGATTGAAAGTGGGCAGCATGATAATTTATGTTACAACCCTTTATAAGCAATCTTTTCAGTCGTAAACAAATTCCGCAATTTTGACAAACACTTCACGAGATAGTACATCTGCCATCTGTGCTGAATTCGCATTCAAGTATTTTTTTGACAAAAGCCGACTTTTTGTGTTATATCCCAGAGCAAGAACAAATGTACTCCGTTCGGTTTGATGTGTTAAATGTTTACACGGACGTAAAGCTGTTTTAGAACCAAATAGTTGGATGGTGGCCATGGTCTAAGATATCAGGACAATAAGCCAGGAGGGTCTCTGTCAAGTGGGCACCTAAGGATCTCAAAACAACGTCCACGGTCACAATCATATTTTCTGGATCGTGGCCAACTTCTCTACTTCTGCTTTTCAAATTTTTGCCATTTCCGCCAAGATGTTTGCTTTGAAAATTGTTGCATATTTAGCGAAATGACCTGCAAATGTCCTGATACTTCACGGACAACGAACTGTCAGTATTTTTCTCAAATGTGCGATCAGAACCTCGTTAAGAAGGTCGAAATGTTATGTCTCGCCATTTCTGCTTGAGATGCATGGTAAAACTGCCAAGTGCAAAGCTATGTGTCATGAGGATATCCTGAAAAATCAAACACAGTCATAAACATATAAGTTAAGCCATAGACGTTTTCCCTGGATGATTACTTTGTTCACTGTTGATAGCAGCGGCCGTTTAAATATGCTTCAAAACCATGATTTTTCCGGCATCCTCTGTCGATCGCCGCAAGAATCTTTCTTTGCATTTGATTGCTCCATGGCCATCAGAGGAAGAAATGCTTAAAAACCTCAGCTGATGAAATAAGCATTTGTTCAGCAGGTACTAGGACTCCTAGAATGGGAACTCGCGACTCCCGTGATATCGAGCAGAATAAATGATCTCCCTAATGTTTTTATTCCTAGACGAAGTTTTTCCTCTGTTATATCACTTATGAATACTTATGTCTTTCATTTTTTCCGAAGTACATTCGCATTACGCAGAAAGGAATGTCTCATTTACATGCGCTTACTCGGAAATTAATCAGACAAAACGCAGTTGTGTCTGCTTGTTGACTGTTTTATCGCCAGAACTACCACAACTCGTTTGGATAAATGGTCAGATGTGGTTATGTAGTCCCAACTGAAGTAAATGAACCCCAGCCACCTGTAATACGGGACTGGTGACAATAGGGCTTTTTACAGAGGGGACCAGAGAACGCACAGACGACGAGGTAAAGTAATTGTATGCAAAAGAAAAGCTATTGGGGATGCGTGGTCGTACATTGAATGAGTGAGAAACAATTGAGCTAACCCCTAAAGCTAACCCTAACCTCCGACCCCTAACTCCAAACCCAACTCCAAAAGTATTGTGCACATCAGGTGGGGCTAATGGCCACATTTCACTATATATATTTTCAAAGAAAGTTTAAGTATTCGCTTCGTCTGGTAGCAAACTATACATCAGCAGTCGACCACAAATGTAATCTTCCCTTGTACCTCGCCTTTTCTTTAGCAGAAACTGTATACTTCATATCGCGAGTAATCCTGTTCGGCAAATTACCGAATTTGGCGTTGTGGCTCAACAATATGGACGTACTGTTATCTGAAAATTGCAATGTTGTCACGTATGACTTCGCCTCACTTATGTGGGCAGGCAACATTATATCAAGAACTTATCTGCTTCTTCTTTAGTTTTCTCCATATTAATGACCTCTCACAGACACAAACGCAGCTAACAATGTGCAAATATCTGCTCTCAAAAACACTATAAATTGTAGTTTAGACAAGTACAAATTTACTTTTTACGACCTCAAAATGTATACGAAATCCTTACACAATGACGAACCCTTCCCAATTCGTCTCTTGCTTTATCCACCACATAAGGACAGCTTCACATGTCTCAATTTGTGTCACTGGCCGAATGCTCTGCGGATCAGTTTAAACTTCGCACATTTCGTACGTCATATCCGTTTTGGTATAGAGTGTTCTGCGAAGGTTATAGGGAAAATTTAGTGACTATGCACTTGTCCGATGACTTATCTATTTTTTGAATGCTTCTAACATGAAGGTTTGAATTGTTTTATATTTCACTCAAAATTTAGCGCTCATCGGATTGCTGTCATAATACTGCAGTCAGACAGCCTTCCAGTATGCTGATAGCAATCTATTTTGGCCAGGCAGAATCACCGTTGGCGACAGCTAGTTTCCGTATCCCGTATTGTCATATATCATTATTTTTCTGGCAGAACTCAGTGGGTGTCATTGGGCTTTTGGCAGACAACCCTGTCCCCTGCATTGTAGGATGTCAGGCAGGAAAGGGTTAACGAGGTGTGACAAAAAGTCATTCTGATTTGCCTTTGCGATTTGCAATCGACCAGATTTCGCGAAAAAATGATATCCTTAGTATTAGCTGTTTGCTGATGCAAATTGAGCAAAATCTCACCAAGCAGTAGGCGCACGTATCCTATGTACATATGCAAAAAAATAATACACAAAGACTGTATGGTTCATAATAGTACTTATTGCCAAAATTTGCATAAAAGATCGATCAAGATCGGTGTCGCAATTTACATAACAATTTAGTAAATTCGCTTTTCAGTTTACCCATCTCCAAGTGACAGGTGTCTGTTATTGACAAACTGCCCTTTTTCCCTTCGCCTTCAGCTAAATGACGCCTTTGTGTAAAATTTTACTAATTATGATCCGTACTAAACATTAATGTAAACCAAGCTACCGTGCATGTTAGACTGATGTCATCTCTTTACATTCGGGTTTTAAAACACTACCCAAAATTCCTCTATGGATGTAAGAATTTTTTATCGTTTTGTAAACAAATAATGGAGGATAGGAGATGAGCATTTATGACTGTTGACTATTCCTAATACCCACTTCGCTACACTTCCTAGGATACCTGCGCCAATTTGATTGGAAAAGGTAGTGCTCGATCACCTTGTCGTGGGTGCATTCCCCGCAGACTTGGTTGGAGTTGTCCAACTGTAGAGACAATGGCTTCCGTCAAAATTTACACTACTGTGAATAAGAATGCGGCGCTTTCTTTTCTCCTGTGATTTTGGGCTAGGGATCTCACAAGTGGTGGCCTTAAAAGGGTTAAATAATGAGGGACAGTTAGATCAGAAATTAATTTTTGTTTTTACTGATCTGTCTATTAGTGTTTGCACTTGAGAGCGTCCTGACATAAAGTTTTTAAGACACGGGAGACTGTCTACATTTCAGTCTCCATCGTCCGGCTGGACTTGTCGCCGGCACTCTTTTAAAACCCTTTGAAATAGGGTTTTAAAAAATTTAGCTTTACAGCTTTGGCGGATATGCAAAACATGATGTGCCCAACTATGTTGTTCAGCTATAACCTATTCGCATATGGGTTTCTCATCATTTTAGCTGATATTTGGAGATAAAAACCTTCCCAGCCGTCAAATACTGTCCTCGTCTCCATAGTACAAGTTGCCCTTTTTCCCTTCGCCTTCAGCTAAATGACGCCTTTGTGTAAAATTTTACTAATTATGATCCGTATTAAACAGTAAAATAAACCAAGCTACCGTGCATGTTGGACTCATGCCATCTTTTTACATTCGGGTTTCTAAACACAACCAAAAATTCCTCTATGGATGTAGGGATTTTTTATCGCTTTGTATACAAATAATGGAGAATAGGAGATGAGCTTTTTTACTGGTGACTGTTCCTAATTCCCCCTTTGGTACAATTCCAAGGATACCTGCGCCAATTTGATTTGAAAAGGTAGTGCTCGATCACCTTGTCGTGGTTGCATTCTCCGCAGACTTGGTCGGAGTTGTCCATCTGTAGAGACAATGGCTTCCGTCAAAATTTACACTACTGTGAATAAGAGTGCGGCGCTTTCTTTTCTCCTGTGATTTTGGGCTAGGGATCTCACAAGTGGTGGCCTAAAAAGGGTTAAATAATGAGGGACAATTAGATCAGAAATTGATTTTTGTCTATTAATGTTAGCTCTTGAGAGCGCCCCGACATAAAGTTTCAAGGCACAGGAGACTGTCCACATTCTAGTCTCCATCGTCCGGCTGGACTTGTCGCCGGCACTCTTTTAAAACCCTTTGAAATAGGGTTTTAAAAAATTTAGCTTTACAGCTTTGGCGGATATGCAAAACATGATGTGCCCAAATATGTTGTTCTGCTATAACCTGTTCGCATATGGGTTTCTCATCATTTTAACTGATATTTAGAGATAAAAACCTTTCAAGCCGTAAAATACTGTCCTCGTCTCCATAGTACAAGTTGCCTATCTAAATGCACCTGGAAGAACGCTTGTCAGAGAAAACGTTTTCTTATTTTCGAATAAAAACTGAAAGAAAACCTGGGTCACCGAATATAGACCTCAGTGAAATTCGTCCCGCAGGTGAACTGTTTTCTAAAAGACGCTCTAATAAGAACTGCATATTTAATTAAAGTCTGAAATTTTACCACTTTGTTTGTTTTTAGCAGGAGCAAATGAAGTTATTTATTTGTCAGGCTACGATGAGAATCGCTACATCTTTTCTACTGCTTAATGCTGGTCTGTCTGCAACTTCATGAGCAGGTGGTGCGGGAGGTTGCTAATGGCTTGGTAGGCGTTTTTCCCGTAGGGGAGATCTCATAAACTTTTGAGACCCGTTGGATTGGGTTTTCAACTCGTTTATGCACGCGCCGGTTGTTTACGCCGGATGTGTAACCATTTACTTTAAGCCCCCGTCGGATACATTGCGCAGAAGTTAAAAGCAAGTATCAGGCGCTAATTAACAAAGCCGAAAGACCGATTGCGACGGCGAGCAAAATCTGACGTTGTCTGCCTGACCTGGTGCAGTCGCGGATACGGCAACGTCTGAGATAATGAAAGATCGCTCCCGACGCGAATGGTTGAGCATGCAGTAAAAGTGAGGATATATGATCCTAGCTTGCAGGTCGCCGCTTATTAGACGGTAACCGGTCAGACATGCGAGTTTGGTGAGACCTGAATTATCGCAAGAGAGGACAACCGTGTAATGCGCAAATTAAATGAGTACTGGTTCTCCGACCAACGGTCACTTAACAGGTTTAAGGTCTCCCCTCCTTCAGATTTTGTGTGGAAACCGCGTAGATACGTTAATTAATCACAAAGGAAGGGTTTGAGTTATCGACATTTCCAATTTCATTAAGACAAGCTGCTGATTTATATGTCATCAGCGCACCAGAACCGTTCCAAAATAATGAACACATCTACTGCTAATTAGAATACATGTGTGGTGGCATAGTAAATGGGCTCTTAAATGCTACAATCTCTCTTAGCCGCAGATGTCTCTGCTAATGGGTTCGAGTAAGAATCCGAAATGTCCTATTGGTAAAACACTTGTTCTAATGATCACGTGTTCCTCTCACACTCTTATATTTGGGACCCAGTTTGAGTTCTAGCACCGATTTTAACGGTCTAGATCTGATGAGAAGAAACCATCAGTTCAGCTCACTAAGGCATACATGTATTCTAAGAATGCCCCGTAAAAAGTCGTTATTTCAACCCTCGTCTCCGATGCTGTTCCCAAAACAGGGACAGAGACTTGTGCGCAAATTTGTTTATAATGACAGTAGGGTTGTGCAACATTTATCGCACTCTCTCCATGACAACCTACACTCAGTGCCATGTCATGATCAGGGAGACTGGAGGCTCATACTGTACACTCGAAAGAAGAGTATAATTAGGTTTTGAAAAAGTTTCCAATTATAAGATTTTTTAAGACCGTGCAATGTCCATTCATACAGCATCGTGTCTGTCCGTTTATCACTGCTTCTCATGAAACGTACAACATAGTCCACATCTGTTACAAACTTTCATGGACTCTATATGATATCTTCTTAAAGAAATAGGAAAATATATGATGTTACTTAAGCAGAAAGCATGCACCTTTTAGATTGAAATCACTAAACTCTAATGCACCAACTGATCAGGCTTGAAATTATTCGGGGATTGGAATACTTTTTTAAAACCTAATTGTACTCTTTCTTCGAGTGTAAAATGTGAATACGACGGAATTCCTTATAAAATGAGCAAAAGAAAGCATATTTTTGTTCATGTTTTTTATAAAATATATTTAACTTTTCAAGACCATCGGAAATCCATGTGGAAAATGCATGCCACACAAGTAGTCATTTTTGACCAAGTACGGTGTCTGCAAGAGATTGACAAGAAGGGCATTCAAAAGCAGACACCCGGCCAAGTCTAAAGTCTCGTATGATTATGCCGCAAGATACTCTGTGTTAGCAACCCACCTAAATAATTTTTCCTAATCGGAAACGAATTTCGGAATTTCTGTCAACATTTCTTGAGATCGGTCACTCACTGTACATTTTTACAAACAGGCACATGGATACACGATTATACTTTAGTCGCGTTTGCGTGCACTGGACCTGTTCTCCAGTTAACCGCCAGACGTATGGACATCATGCTAAATCTTCGACCGCCAGAGTTTTTTATTCAGATCCTTTCGCGTTAGGCAGGATGTGTGCTCTCGTTCTTTTGGATAATTCCTCAGAATGCCTCTCGGACGCAGAGCGATGTGCTCTGTGCTTCATTTGTCTTTGAATTCACGATGGTTACAGACAATGCATGCTCTTCTCTTAACTTTCTCCACGAGTCATTTTCTCGAGCGATACACCTCAGATCCTTGTAGATCACTTACAGTGAGCGACCGATCTCGTGAAATGTTGGCTGAAATTCTGAAATGCGTTTTCTGTTAGGAAGGATTACTTGGTCGCGGTTGTAATACTGATTATCTAAAGGCATACTCTTATAACATTTCGGACTTGGCAGGATGTCGGCTCTTAAATGCACCTCTTTTCAACCTCCGGTGGAAAGCGTGATCAGCAAAAAATGACTACTTATGTAGCATGCATTGTTGCCATTGATTTTTGGTGGTCTTGGAAATTCAAATATATTTTATAGAAACCATAAACAAAATATGCTTTCTTCTAGTCAATCAATAGAGAATCACGTCTTATTTATATTTTATCCTTAAGGAAGGAGGATAAATAGGTTTTAAAAAAGTTTTTTAATTGCCGAATAATTTGGAGCCTGATCATTCGTTGCATTAGCGCTTAGTGATTTCACTCTACAACATTCATTCCGTGTAAAGAAAATCACATATTTTTCTATGCCATAGAAAGATATCATACAGAGTCAATAAAATTTTGCAATGGATGCGGACCAGGTTTTACATTCGATGAGGAGCAGTGGCAAACGGCCAGGTACGATGCTCTGTGAATGGACATTTCGCGGTCGTACAAAGTCTCAATATTAGAAACTTTTTTAAAACCTAAGCATATTCCTTCCTTAAGGATTAAATATAAAGAAAACGTGATTCTCTATTGATTGAATAAAAGAAAGCATATTTTTGTTTTTGGTTTCTTTAAAATATATTTGAATGTCTAAGACCATCAAAAATCAATGGGAAAAATGCATGCTACATAATTAGTCATTTTTTACCGAACACGCTTTCTAGAGTTGATTGAAAAGAAGTGCATTTAAAAGCTGACATCCTGTCGAGTCCGAAATGTTATAAGAGTATGCCTTTAGATAATCAGTATTACAACCGCGACCAAGTAGTCCTTCCTAACAGAAAACGCATTTCAGAATTTCAGCCAGCATTTCATGAGATCGGTCACTCACTGTACGTTTGATCCTTTCCGACGATATCATATTATCGTCTACACTGTGGG
Organism: Spirometra erinaceieuropaei; assembly: GCA_902702965.1. Taxonomy (NCBI): domain Eukaryota; kingdom Metazoa; phylum Platyhelminthes; class Cestoda; order Diphyllobothriidea; family Diphyllobothriidae; genus Spirometra; species Spirometra erinaceieuropaei. The sequence goes on from CACRXP010000142.1 coordinate 901,324, forward strand.
GGCATGTTTTCTTACCTGCAGAAATTCAATTTTTTTTTCTCAGTTATCCCCCCAAAATTGGCATTCTTTTGACTTCAGTCGTCGACTTGCGCGCCGACAGGAGTTAAAGTATAAAGGTGTTTCTGACACTGTGGTCGCTCAGACTTCAAAATGAACCACCTGTTAAATTGCATTTCTGAGCGTAAATACATCCGAGTTCTTCAAATGACCTTAAAAAAATCATCAGATAAGGATGAGACAACTACCGAATACTTTGTACACTCGGTATCTGTCTGATAAGCACAGGATCGTTATCGTAGATAAAACCGAAGTCGTCTGAGGAATCCGTATACCATTTAAGGTATAGTTCACTGTAGTCAATTTGAGAAATCTGCCTTTATACATAAATGTATTCTGGTAAACAGGCGTCCCATGAAATAAAATTAGAGGCAGATGGAATTCATAAGGACCACAATAACCTCTATTGGGTAAATTTTCGAAATCGGTGGCTCACTTCCTGGTCATACTTATGGATCATGTACAAAAACAGCGGCGAGACTTGGTTCTGCAGTCCCACTTGACTGATACCACATGGTTGGCTTACTAAGACAATTTTTATTTATCTTGCCCGCCTAAGACACTCGCTGGATTAGGGAGAGAAAGAATTTGCAAGCAAAGCCCGGAAGCACGCGCAGGGAAGCGAGTGAAAGTGGCGTCACTCGCTGGATCAAGGTGATAAGGAGGACGTAATCACGGCTGGAAGGCCACCGTGGGAACTATGTGGTAATTCGCAGTGCGTGGCCACTGTAGTGGAACCGACACACCGTCAGAACAATTTCATTAGAAAGTCTTCTTGTCCGCTCGCTGGATTAGGATAGTAAATAGAGCGTAAATAGGACTTGATGCATGCGCAAGGAATCGCATGTAAGTCGATACTTACAGTAACCAAGGTTGGCGTATAAGCACTCCTATCTACGTGGCACAGCCACTCGCTGGATTGAAATGGTAAGAAGGATGCAAATATTTGTAAAGCCATCTTATTCGTGTCTCCCAAAATTTACTTAGAAAGCTAACCATATGGCATCCCTCTGATGGGGGTCGCCAAAACAGCTATCTATCTAACCGTGGCGAAAAAGCTATTCTGCGATTGGTCGAATCCTGCGCTACTTTGCGTCAATTGCACTTCGTCATATCTTCAACATTGGCTGCGGTCACTTCTTATTTGTTCATGATTAATTTGTACGTGTCATCTAAATCGATATGGCAATTGATGCATGCCTCAGCTGAGTACGTTGCTTCCGGGAGTTTACCGACTCTCCTTACTGGGCAGGCGCCAACAATGCGAGTGTTGTCCCACGCAGATTTGCGTTTTGTGTCCTGTGTCTGAATGGCAACGTGGGATAGATGATTTCGTCTCCCGCCGCTAACTGATGTTTGTGTATACTTGTCGAAACAGATTTTCCAGCCTAACCGTAATAGACGACACCACAACTGTCGCATAGAATCTTGTAGGCAAGACCTTTCCTATCGAGGTAACCAACCCTGTCCTTATGATGTAGGAGCTGTGTGCACAAGGTTGTCGCGATTTGCTTTGTTTCTTGTATCTAAAGTTTTTTCAGCTGTCTTTCGGTGAACCCAGATGTGTGTTCCATGCATGGGGGAGTTCGTCAGGTGAACGTGCGTGTGGACTGTATATCGAACGCGGCTATCTACGAACACCGTCTACGATCTGCTCTTCGCCGACTACTGCGGACTCAACACCATCGATCTCCTCAACGCAGGGTGCGCAAACTTCAGCCTGACTACCAACACGGACGAGACGGCGGTTACGCAACAACCGTAAATCGACACGTAAAACTGCACTCATCCTTGAATCATGGTCAATGGCTACCAAATCAAAGCCTTGGCTAATTTTGCTTATCTTGAGAGCACACTTTTTAACAGCATTGGAATCGAGAATGATGTTGCCGCCGGATCTCCAAAGCCCGACAAGCTTTCAGCCGGCAGCAGAACGTCGTGTAGAGTCGCTACAACCTCTAAATGAAAACCAAAACGAAGATGTACAGGGCCGTCGTCCTAACGACATTTCTATATGGAGTGAAGACCTGGGCCAGCTACTCCACCCATTCCAGGGAGCTAAACCACTTCTACCTCGGTTGCCTTCGCAGAATACTAAAGCCGGAATGGTCAGACAGGATCCCCGAGACGAAAGTTCTAGAAGGGACCGGAATCCACAGCATTCACACCGTCTTGAGGCCACTGGAGCTACGTTGAAGCGGTCACCTCGTGAGGATGGAAGATAAAGGACTACCGAAACAAATCTTCTTCGGTAATGCCACCACGGGTACTCATCGACGAGAAGAACAAAAGGGCGCTACGAGGACAATTTAAAAGACTGTCTGAAACTACTGCAGATCACCCCGGGGTCTGGGAGGACCGGCAACCACATACAAAGCAAACTAGATCGTGGCAGCCAGAGCCAAAAGGGAACCTCGCAAATCACAAATGCCTCGTCTTCTTAGTGCAAACTGTCAACCATTTTCAACATCCCCGCGCTGCCAACGCACATTCCACGCACGAATCGGCCTCGTTGGACACCTTCGAATCCATCAACCTGACAATGTCTACTTCTCCTCCCACTTCCACTCCTGCTGCAAACCCCACGCCCACCGCCATCCCCCGTCTCCGCCGATTACACTGTCTCTGTCCCGCCACCACTACTCATCGACACTATCCGCCCTGCCCGAACCCCTGCGTCGACCACAGCGGCCAGCACCATCCCCACGTCATCACGCGCTCCCCCCCCCCATCGATAGGACGACATCCGACATCGCGCCATCCACTACTACCACCACCGCCATCAACACCCCCACCTCCAGCCATGTGGACTCGGTCCCAGCCTGTCTTCATTGCGATTGCACTTTCGCCTCCCTTATCGGCCTGGTCGGTCACCTGCGCAGCCAACGTACAGAAACTGGCGAACCAGTGCCTGGCTGCATGCGCATTTATGAAAACTTGTCGTAGAAAACCACCAGCTATACCACTCCGTCACGCCTTTTCCCACCAGTAACTTCAACAGGCGTCACAACCACCCATCACCACTCAACATGGACAGGCAAGTGGAAGGTGCGCTTCTCAACTCCTCAGTGCAGCTCCACTGCTGCATGTGTGACCGGGGTCTGAGGCTATCACGGTGCGCCAAGCGCTGTCACTTGGAAGGCTGGCATCTGGCACCCCCAAATCAGTTCACACAGTCTGTCCAGTTGTGTGTGTGTTTCCCACCACAGCGTGGAATCCGAGCCAGACGTTGGCGGCACGCCTAGGTGCGGCTTCGGCCGTGCCAGCCTCCAAATCTGTCTTGTGTTGGTTGAAATCCTGGTCATTTGTTGTGTGGACCAGGGGGTGCGGAGTGGAGCGCCAAAGCGAGGATCCGTCCGAGCCATCCACCTGCGGCCTCCCTCGTCTCCGGTCTTCTTGACTCTGTCTTGACACCAGGCCCAGGCGGGGGAGGAGGAGAGAGTGCAGGTAGATGCAGCGCAAGCCTACCGGCACTATAAACCCCTGCGCAAGTCACCGTCCCTGCTCTCACCTCTGCTGTGGGACATACGGTGGACATCATCGAAATCGATGGTCGGACTGTCGTGTGTGTGTGTGTGTGTGTAGAGTGGCGGACTGGTGGGAATAGAACAAGACTGTCACGGTTCCTTCTTAAACTAACCTGCGGAACTCTCACCTATGTGAAGAGTGTGTGTTACGCAATATCAGTCTCTGACTGGTTACCCACTCGTTATCTATGTTATGAACTGATTGGACGCAGTTGACGAGCCGTCGCGAAAGTCTTTGTTATCATTAAATCGTGCCCTCCCTGCCTGCTTCATTTACACACGACTGAGTTTGGATGCATTTCAATACTCATAAAGCCCTTGCTGCTACAGTAACCTGTATACTTAGTGTTGAACGGAGAACCATAGAAAAGTTTAGTTTTTGAAAAGATATTGCATTTTATACATGCTGGAGAAATCCAGAAAAAAATGGACGCGGTTTATTCATCTTATTATGCAATGAAATAATGTCAGATCTTTAGAGAAAACCTGTATAAAGTTTGTGCACAATTATTGCTGTTCCGTTACTACAGTTACGACGACAGGAGTGAAGGCAATATCATTAACTCAACAGATATATTTTTTTAAGAAATCTTCGTCTTGTGCAATTAAAATCGGCGACTGCCTGGGCGGTATCCCGTCTACTACAATTTCCCCCGCGCAGTGGACACTCTTGGGAGAATTGAAAGCAACTTCCGAAGAATTTACGACAGTTGACGCTCATTCATCAGTTTTAAGGACATTTGGCAGGAAGCACCTCCATGTGTTGCGCTGCAATTTTTCCTGCCACTACCGACGTCGCAGACAAGCCGACAGTTGAGGAATGTCGACTGTTTGCACTCTGGTTTCGGGAATGTGCATGCATTATAGGTATGACGTCATCAGCGTTCTCCCACGGTCCAGCTGAATGGGCTCGAATGCTGGCTTTCTGACCGGCCGCCTGCTTTTTTAGTAATCGGCCTTACTCCCACTAATTAAATAGCATTTTGTAACTCCAAACCCCATGAATTCTAGTCAGTCCATAAAGGGGAGAAGAAATTAAACCGCCAGCACGCCCGAAGTTGCGTTGGTCGCACAACTTACCTATTGCTTGTGCGAGTAATCGGTACGCCTCCACTCATGACCAGTGAGGCAGGCCTGCTTTCTAATTAGATTGTTTTCCTGTCAATTTTTTTCAGGTTGGTAATTTTATTATATATTTAAAAGGTTTCTGTTTCTCGAAGTGTGCAGTCTGCTCAACGTGATGGCAGGGCCATAATTCTTGCAGTCGGAGGGATAGACTCCGCGCAACAGCCGGATGATAATGAATCATTCGTTATATTGAGAAAATCGGAACTTGCGACTGTGGCCTTCCTCCTAAGTTACTGTTCAAAGCCAAGCAGAAATGTCATAGCTCACTTGAGCACTTAAGTAGAGTCTCCGATTCTCAAGAAGAAATGGGCGTACTCGATAGGCGGTTTTGTAGATTGGGATACTCAAGCTAACAGGCAAATTTCTTGTATGCCTGCCTTCACCGGCGCACAGGAACGTCAAGAAAGGACAGTTGATTGTTTGTTCTAGCTTCCATTGCGAATTGAATATTCAGACCAACCAAGTTCAGTAATCTTTTTAGATCCTCAATGTCAGTTTCTTTGACAACAAACGAAGGTGTCGTCGACATAAAAAGCCCTGAAGGGACTACTTCTGCAGGCAGATCTGATAGAGGCGAGCCCATTGAAGTGCTTTTAATTCGTTAATGTATTTTTCCGCCAAGGGTGAAATAGGTGCTAAGACAGTGTCGCAGATGGTCGGACTTCAGGGGCTTTTCTTTCCCCACATAGCGTCCAGCCAGTAGTTGTTTCCTAATGTCTATCGCTGGATGCTGTGCAACGGAGGTGAAGAGCGAGACGACACCAAAGGGCACCAAGGATTCGTCTGGCTCTAACTTCAGGTGTTTTATGCGCTCGAGGAATTGATTCACAACTGCTACTGCTGTTTGTGGGCCTTCCGCCAAAAACGGAAGTTAACCAAATATCCATTTCGCCAAATTGTATTTTGTAGTGCCACGAAGGCATTCGATTGGCCTGAGCGGGACGTCTGCCCTGTGTACCTTCGGCAGACCGCCAAAACGGGTCGTCGCGGAGTCTGTGGGTTTCATGAAGAATCAGCCGCTGGGCGTAATTGCTCCTTCGAACATGAGTTTTTTAGGCTTTTCTTTATTCGGATGACCAGATTTTTCATTTATTTGGCACAACCTAGCTTGTAAAAGTGCTGGCCATCGGGCAAGTCCTGCACTTTTTTGGCAGTCTTATTTGCGGAAGAACCGATATTAGCCGTTAGAATGATAACGTAGTTGTCTGCCTTTATGTTCGTAAATGTTCGATGTCCTCACTAAGAGGAGGTTTGGAGGCGGATCAGAATCCATAAAGCGAATAGACGAGTTTCTGGAGGCCGCTGATAAGCAGACTCAATTTCTGAGATCGAAATTTTATTCGCCTGCCGTTTTGTCGAAGACTACGATAAATAACCGAAACAAACGCATGGGAGACGGGAAGTTAATAGGATGTGAGCTCTATACCATCCCAGCATTGGAGATGATGATCCACAAACCACAGTCGAGCAGTGAAAACAATTTTTTGAAAAACCTAAACGGGTAAACTGCATACCACACCAGGTAGAACGTAGCACTACTGTTTCGCAGAATCTGCAGTCGAAGACATCAACTCACCCCCGAGAAACGGACGTGCCCAATTCCCACCTCAAAGTCCCCTTCAAGCTTTAGGTAACACGTAACGTGTAGGTGGAAGGTACGATAGTGGATTTATTGATTTCTAAAGGAAAAGCAATCGGTCTTGCGCATTCGGATTCACTGGGTCTCCATCTTCATAGACCGAGTTCGTGGGCTCGGTATATGAGTGATTTCATCGCAGTCAAACTGGATAAGCTGCTGGCATTCCAAAACAGACAACATGCAGTGAAAAAGGAAGAAGACAACTGGTTGTTCCTACTTGATGTCTTTATATTCTCCAAGATGTTCGAGAAAGGGACAAATACGAGGTAACCGCTGAGCTATGGTAGACGTGCCAAATCATCAAATGTTAATCGAAATTCCGAAATGTGTTTTGGCTTCGATAAGATTAAATAAGTTGGATTGTAAGACTAATCATCATGTGGTAGAATTCTACAATACCGTTACCTCAGGCTGCCGGCTTCCGAACGAACTTCTTTCCGATTGCATGCAAAAACTATACCCTGTATAAAAAAAGACTGCCTAGTTAGCATGCATTTTTCATGTTGATTTTCAATGTTCTTAAAAATTCAATTATATTTCATAGAAACCATGAATAAAAATATTCATTCTCTTGCCCATTCGGTAGAAAAGGGCATTTCCTTCCAATTTTATACTCGAAAGAAGGGTATGGTGTGGTTTTTAAAAACTCCAATTCCTGAATAATTTTGAACCCGACCAGCTATCAAACTTGCATCCAGAAATTCCAAGCCGTATATTTACCGCATACGGAAAACCATAGATTTCTCTATGGTATTAGGAGAGAACCATTCCAGTTTTATAAACTTTTGCAGCGCATTTCAGTTATATTGATAAATGCAGAAACATGACGTTTTATGAGCGCCATTTCACGGTCTAAAAAATCTTATATTTAGAAACTGTTTTAAAACAAAATTATACACTTTTTGGAGTAGTAGATTGGAAAAAGACGTCATTCTTTACAGAATGAGTAGGCAGATGAATATGATTATGCATGCTTTCCATGAAATATAATTTCATTAGCCCACCTACTGTACATTAGACTTTCCAGTCGATTCCAGAATGATTGACACGTGTTCTGATGTGTGATTTCATTTTCATGATTATTCTTTTCAGTTTTTTCCAGAAAGTGTCTTATACATTCATATCATACCCATTTTCAAGTACAGAATTATAAAAAGACGTCATTTTCTACCGAATGAGCAAAAAATGAATATTCTCATGCAAGTTTTTTATGAAATATAATTGCATTTTTAAGGTCAGTGAATATCAATGAGAAAATGCATGCCAACTAAGTACTCATTTTTTGCAGAGGGCAGTTTTTTCATGCAACCTGAAGGAAGTCCATTCAAAGGCCGGCATCCTGAGGTAAGTAAATTATTGTAGAACTATGCTGCATGGTGATTGATTTTACAACCCTACTTAATTAATATTTCCGAATCGAAAAAGTATTTTCAAATTTCGATTGACTATTTAGGAGTTAGCCCACCTGCTGTACTTAAGTAGCGTTGTAATACTGATCGCATTGCGGCATAATCAAAAGATAATTCAATTACGTCGGGACGTCAGCTCTTGAACGAAAGTTTTTTCGGCCGTCTGCAAAAAACAGCACTCCGTGAAAGATGAATACTTGCTTAGTAGGAATTGTTCTTATTGCTTTTCGATGCCGTTATAAATTCAATTACACTTCCTGAAAAACATGCATAAAAGATATTCATTCTTTTACTCTTTTGATAGAAAACTACGTCTTCAGATTTTGTATTTGAAGAAAAAGTATAATTCGGTTTTCAAAAATTTTTCCAATTCCTGGATAATTTTGAAACTGACTTGCCGTTACACTTGCTTTCAGGGCTTCCGAACCACAAGTTGCCTATTTTCCGTACACGGAAAATCATGCATTTCTATACGGTATTAAGAGGAGCCTATATTGGACTCATAACATACATTACAATTCCCAATACGGATGCTCAGAGGTTATGATCATCTGAGTAACTTTACCAGTATATGAACTGAAAGCGGATATGTTGGACAAAAAATCCGCCGACTCAAAATCTCGCAAGACGCAGGCATACGTTGAGGGTGTCCTGGGAGACGTCAACCGACCTCCCACGGCATTCGCGGCCGGGACTAAAGGCAGTACAAAGGCAACGATCGACTGCCACTCAATGAGACCGAAATACCTGCCATATGAGCGGAAAACCTCTAGGGCCGTTTATTGTGTCCGGTGCAGTTGAATGCAAAGCAACTATGCCAGATAAACTGAACGATTACCAGGGTCGTGTAGGACCAACCTAGCACATCCGAAAACGAACAGCAATGACGTCGATTCTGAAGTCATGACTGAGTTGACGAGGTCTAGGCGCGTCTTTGGATATGATCTTTCTGATATTTTTGCAGGACATGACAATCGATTGGACTTTCATCAGTGCTGTCTAGTTCGCAATCCACCAGCAATTTCATTGGCCCATACGTCCCTTCTATGAGTCATAAATACTTAGGTGGCCAGAGAGCTAGAGAATGCAGCACGTTCCGGTGGACATTAGTCCAAGTGGCAATATTGAGGAGCTTATTTGTTTACGTATAAACAGATTGATTGCCAGCACAGAGGACTGAGCGGTGGACATTAAGCCTTCCGATATGGGCAAGCACAACATGATTGCCCCAAGTACGGCTGTCGACGTGCAGTATTCCTAGAAGCTGTAACCACAGATACTGCAGTCCTTCGTGCCTACGCTGCCTTCACCTGTTACTCTCTCTCCCGCTCTCTAATTATGGCATCGAGAGTTGATTGAAAACATCTGAAAAATAAAATTCTTGCTTTAGCGACCGAGCCCCTGTTTGTCTACTTGCAATAACTGGACATCGTGTCACGAATCCGTACTGTGCTCCTGAATTTTTGTTTTTGATTCGGGCCTGTTTCGTTTGTACGGTTGGATGTTCGTCTAGTAACGTATACAACAATTAACTGTTAATTCCCTTTCAGCAAATTTTTATTCCGCTTGCCTCGACGGCGGATCGTGGCGTCGGATCTTCGTGCGAATTTATACGTCAAAGTCAGGCGTGGCGCACTCAGCTGTCGCCGACACGTTTTTGGCATAAAACGAGGCGTGGTTCTCCGATGCCCACTCTAGCAACAGGCATCTGGACCTTCCTGCAGCTTAAAAAGTCCTACGTCATCACACTCGTAGAGCTCAGGACCAAACAACCACACCGGACTTAAGAAGGCCGCACGGAGATAGCCCGACGCTGAGTTTACTCGGTGAGGAAGAAGAACCGCCAGACCAACCGCCCGACTAAAGTCCAATCAGTTCCCCTCGACGGAGTGGTGACTCACAAAGCACACAGGCAAAACGCCCGTCAACCATCTCCCGAGAGGCCGAGGCAGCGAGAGGAGGGAAAAATCGATCAGCATGAAGCCGGCCAACAAAACTGCCACTTTAAATTAAATTTCTGATCGATGAAGTGCATTTTACGCTTGGACAAGGAAGAGCCGACCCAGCTCTTTGAAACGTCAGCACTTAAATTAACCTCTTCCGGAGAGCCTGTCTTCGTCTTCAAAAGCATGCCATAACTTCAACATCGACCTTTCGTTTGTTGTTTCTGGGCTCAGTCATGATCACCGTCTGATGCACCGTGAGACGCTGAGACGACGGGCCTTCTCAGATTTTGATTATTCATTGCGGTAATGATTTTCCAGTTGAGAGCGGTTTTCAAGAGGCATTCAATAATTCCCGCCAGAAGATTGCTACTACAGTTCATAATCTGTCTACTGTCCGCAAATTTTGTGGACATTTGTGTAAGCTACCCTTCGTTTACTGCATCACTAGGGCTTCCTAAAATGCCACTTGGGCTTTTGTCGTTTGTTTTGTAGATTAAACCTAAATTTGAAAACAGGCATCCCAAGAATCATAATTCGAAAGAAATAAGCTCTTTGGGAAAGATAAACAAGTTTTATTGTAAATTTTCGATCCTGGTTCCCCAAGTCGTCTTCAGACGTGAAGTAAGTGTGCAAAACAGTTAACATTTAAACATGCCGAAAAAATCGATTTCGCCTTGTCACTCCTGCTTGTGTAATGTTCTGATTGGATAACGCCTTCTCCACTTTTCATTGAGGCTGTTGTACACCGTATCCAATTCTACGTGTCGATTGATGCATGCGCTATCAGAATGGATGGCCTCTAAAAATTCACGACCCTTTTTGGATGAGCAGACACCTACAATGCATGTCCTGTCCCAGGCGAATTTGCGTCCCGTTTCCAACGTATGCATGGCAACTTGGGACAAGTGGTCGCGCCTTTTTACGGCCAACTGATGTTCGTGTATTCGCGTAGAGGCCGATTTCCCAGTTTGACCACAGTAAACTGCATTATAGGTGCTGCGTGGTATCTTATATACGACTTCCTTCTTATCTAAATAGCCAACCCTATCCTTAGGGTGTGCAAGCTGGTTACGAAGTTTAGTCGTCGGCTTGTGCGAGACATGTATTTGGTGCTTCCTCAGGTGTCTTTCAACTAGTTCAGGCACGTTCTTAATGTACGGAAGTGTTCGCCAGTTTTTTGATCTGGGCGCCTGATCGGAACAAACTAGTTCCTTCTCTTTTTCTTTTAACTCCTGGTGTCGCATGCATCGGTGTACAAAATATCTAGGATACCATTATGGGAAAACAGTTTGGACAAATATTTCAATTCTGTTTGATATGTTTCGCTGTCAGAGCAGTGAGTTCTTGCTCGGTTAAGGAGGCTGTTCACGGCACTCCGTTTGTGAGAAATCGGGTGATTGCTCTCGTAATGCAAAAGGACTTCCGCGTAGGTTTCTTTGCGGTAAACCGAAGTATGCAATGTCCCGTCAGGCTTTCTCTGTACGAGGACATCAAGAAACGGGAGTTTGTTGTCAGCCTCCTTCTCGAGTGTGAATGTGATTCCTGGAAGTGTTGAGTTTATAATATTGTGGAGTATTTCTAGTCGATCACTTTTAACAATGACAAACGTGTCATCAACATATCGTACCCATAATTTGGGGTTAACTAGTGGTAAGGAGACAGCCTCTAATTCCTGCATCGTGACTTCAACGAGAAAACCAGAGATGGGTGATCCCATAGGGGTCCCTTCAGCTGTTGATAGTATTCCTGTACAATTGAAAAGTTCGTTTCTAGACAAAGGTCTAAGATTTCTAACAAAGCAGATGCAGGGATATCCATGTCGTAGTACTGGAGACGTTCCTCTGTACATTGTCTTGCTAAGTCCAATGGTATGGAGGTGAACAGAGAAACGACATCGAAGGATACCATTGTTTCATCTGCTGCGATTCTCAGTCCTTGTAATTTGTCCAGAAACTGAGCTGAATTATTGATTGATGTTTCACAATCCTTTGTCAACGGATAGAGTTTGTGGAATAGCCATTTAGAAATCTTGTAATTAGGTGCACCGTTTGACGATACTATCGGTCGCAGTGGTATTTCAGGTTTGTGAATATTAAGTAGTCCATAGATCTTTGCAATGGCTGGTTCAGTATGTCGTAAGGGTTTGGCAATATCTCCTGATATTTGTTTCTTTCCTGTGAGACGTTTTAGAACTTTTTCAATGGCCGTACTCTGCGTTTTAATAGGGTCCGTGGTAAGAAGTTTGTACGTTGATCTATCCTTCAATAATGACAACATCTTTTCGTTGTAGTCTGCTTTGTTTAAAATCGCAGTTGATCCTCCTTTGTCCGCAGAAAGTATGATGATGTTTTTGTCACTTCTTAGTGTTTTTATTGCCTTCCCTTCTTCGTGCGATAGTACTGAAAAGGAATTTCGGTTCGTTAAGGCATGTACAGTGCTATTCCGGATTGTGAAACGTTCATCGTCCGTGATGTTTTCTGCTGATATTATAGGCTCCAAGTTTGCAAGGAAGTCTAGGTATTTCGCATCGGAGAGATTATATTTCATTCCCTTAGAAAGCACACTTTCTTCGGCCGTTGTAAGTCTTCTTGCTGACAGAGTCACTACCTTTTTCGAGCAAGTTTGGTCTGGAGGAATTCGTTGAGAGATGGCCATCCACTTTTTGTCTAAGACACTCCTCTTTTTCTGTCTTTCGATGTTGGAAACACAGGAAATCGTTTCATTTAGAGATTCAACTACTTCTGAAGGGAGGTTATTTCGGCATAAATGCGCATGCTGTTCTTTAAAAGCTTGGAATTTCCGAAGTCTGAAGTGAGCACTGGATATAAAGGCTCCAAGCATATTTTGTCCGTAACTTAAGGCCATTTGATGTCCTTGAGTAGTTCTAATGGCAGGTTTTATTTCGACAGATTTTGGCAAAATCCTCTTGGTTCGGCATTTGTGTAAAAACGATAACTGTTCTCGCGTGAGACTTTCGCGAATCGCACATTTTTCCCACTGTCTGGCTTCTAGCAAAACATCGCGATCAAAATTCATACGTATGAATTTGAAAACAGGCATCCCAAGAATCATAATTCGAAAGAAATAAGCTCTTTGGGAAAGATAAACAAGTTTTATTGTAAATTTTCGATCTTGGTTCCCCAAGTCGTCTTCAGATGTGAAGTAAGTGTGCAAAACAGTTAACATTTAAGCATGCCGAAAAAAATCGATTTTGCCTTGTCACTCCTGCTTGTGTAATGTTCTGATTGGCTAATGCCTTTTGCACTTTTCCTTCAGTCCTCTTTTTTCAAAAATTGTGAAACAAACGTAAGAGATCAGGGTCGATAATCTGAGAAAATGAACTACTCACCGGATCAAGGTGCATTGCTGACCTTTCAGAGAGCTTGGCCGGCTCTCCATTACCAAAGAGTTTAGTGCAAAGTCGGCCAGAATTTTGAACAAACGGCCGAATTAGTTGGCCCTGAGCTAATCAATGTTTTTCGTCTTTCGCTGCTTTGGCTCTTTTGTCCGTCGTTTATGAATGTTGGTAGCCTCCTGTGTTGTGTGCCGTCACCTCAGTTGGAGTCGGTTGCGTTAATGCACCCCTTTTGGGTGAATTAGTCGACCGGCATCAGACACCTAGACTCTCCTACGGCCTATGAAGTCCTACGTCATTACATACGCCGTGACCTGGACGAGATGGTCACACGGAGCCTAAGCATGTCGAGCAAACACGGTCCGTCGACTTATTTACCCAAAAAGGGGGGCACAAACGCAACCGACTCCAACTGAGGTGATGATACACAACGCAGGAGGCCACCAACATTCACAAACGACAGTCAGAGGGCCAAGTCAGCGAAAGAGGAAAAAATCGATCAGCCCATGATCAACTACTACGGCATTTTATTCAAAATTCTTGTCGATTTTTGCACTTAACGCTTTGATAAAGGAGAACCGGTCAAGCTCTCCGAAACTTCCGTAATTCCATTTCCTTGATCAGGTGAGCACTTCGTTTTTCTCAGATTACGGAATCTTTCTAAGCAGGTAAGTTGTACGCTCTTATCCAGGCCGCCGATCCTATACTGGCTGTTGTCTGTAAGGAAGGCTTTAATACTGAGCTAGACCACCATGACCACCATGGCTACTTGGGCGGTTTTTATTGGCTGTGATCACGCGTTTCTGTTCACCCTACGTTCCTTGGCGGGTTTGTAGTAAAAAATTTGTTTGGCACACGAGGGGTGTGGCTGTAATTTCATACTGGGACATTTTTTAAATTATGGATACTGTAGGATCTGGAAGCAGAAGCGCCAGTTGCTTTTTCATGATGAAAACCGCATCCATTTTTGACGGTGATAGCTGCAAAATACAGCAGACTGCCAAATGCCAATGGCTGCGATAATCGCTACGACTTATGAGCCGCTGATCAAAGTCTGAAGACATACATTTCAATGGAAAAGATATCTTCCATGCTTGCATGAAACCTGGTAACCTAGTGAAATTGCGTAGAACGGACGTCTGACAACCGGTATTAGGCAAAATTAGGTACATCGTGGTTTCATAACGCTTCGATATTGGTATTTACAGTCTGCGTTTATTTAGCTGTTATGCATACGTCAAAGGGGAGAACACTCATTTCAACATGTTCCGTTATTTTGGAAAACGGGCCACCTTGATGCGTAATTTTTAGTAGATTTCATCCTATCGTATTTGAGTCGAAGATATATGGAGTTTGACACCCGCCTTAAACCAGATTTAATGTCCCTGAGGCGTAGAAAATTTTTTTAAAAACATTGCATATTATGCGGTTTGAAGACTTTAAGAAAATCTTTAAGTGCAGGCTGTGGTTCGAAACATGCAGTTATTTATCCATCTCCCTAGGTTCACACATGGTACGCACACTATAATTCAAAGGAATACAAGTCCATGCAAATACGACACCAATATATATATACATATATTGCCAACTAAAGCGAAAATGCGCGTCCCGGTGGATAAATGAGAAGAAGAAGAGGCGATCTCGGGAACTATGGGTTTAATAGCCTGACGTTTCAAAAGCAAACAAGCTTCCATCGTCGGAGTTGGGTTCTGTATGGCGCCTCACAGTATTTATGGGTGCTGAGCATGCGGGAGTGTTGTCGTTCCTACTGCTATTCGTGCAGGATCTGCTGCGGGGGGAGGAGCTAATTTCTGCCGTGCTGGTCGGTCCCTTCCTGCGTCTCCTCGTCGGGTGAGCTGTGTCGGGATGGCAGCGGTCATTGACCTCGTCTGCATTGCCCGCATTTGTTGTGCCTGACCCGCGTTTCTCGTAATTGTCGCCCGTTTGCCTCTGCCCGTGTGCACCTCGGTGGCTGCAGGCCCGTTGCCTGTTTCTCCTTTATCGGCCTGCTGGTCCCCGTCATCGGTGTTTGGGCGCGAACTGTGTTCACCTGGGCTTGTGATGCTGACTTCCTGCCTTTGATTCCGTTGGTTGAACCGCACTCGTAGGGCCTGGTAGGCTGCCGGGAGAATCGTGCAGCGGTTGATGGAGGTTGGTACGGTGTGCCAGGCCTCGAGCGTTTCCCTAGCTGTCTGGTCGGTACCTCGGCCTAGGATTTCGGCTTTCTGGAAGGCGAAAGTGTGCCCAAAGGCTGCACAATGTTCCGCCACCAGTGAGAGTTGGTCCATCCTTCTCACTGCCTTTGCGTGCTCACTCATGCGGGTTTGTAGACGTTTTCCGGTCTCTCCAACGTAGTTCGCCTCACAGGAACTGCACTGGACACGGTAGACGACATTCGCTGTTTCGCCTCGTGACAGAGGGGCCTTGGGTCTCATGACGAGACGTCTTATTGTCGCTTCAGGTCTGTGGGCGACGCCGATCCCCAGTGGTTGTAAGAGACGAGCGACTGCTTCGGATACATTCTCAATATACGGTAGCGCCCGCCACACTGTTGGTTGTTCTCTCGTTGACCTTATAGCCTTCTTTGGTTGTCTGCTGCGTTCGATGAAACTACG
Source organism: Spirometra erinaceieuropaei (assembly GCA_902702965.1). Lineage (NCBI taxonomy): Eukaryota > Metazoa > Platyhelminthes > Cestoda > Diphyllobothriidea > Diphyllobothriidae > Spirometra > Spirometra erinaceieuropaei. The sequence goes on from CACRXP010000142.1 coordinate 917,000, forward strand.
AGGGTAACCGTTGGAGATGAACATCTGCCGAAGATAATGAAGTTCGGCTACTTTGTCGGCTGCCTCGCTGTAGTGAGTTTCCGCCCTATTGTAAAGAGTCCGCACACAGCTACGTTTATGGCACGACGGGTGGTTACTGTAGTAACTGAGGACCTGACGTGTGTTGGTGGCCTTTCGGAATACCGTCGTTCTTAGGCTTCCGTTAGTTTTGCGGTGGACCATGACGTCTATGAACGCTAGCTGGTTGTTGACTTCTGCCTCCATTGTGAACTGGATGTCCGGAAAAACAGAGTTCAGAATCGCGTGAAATTCGGAGACCATCTATATATATATATATGGTATTGTGGCCTTCCACGTGCTATATAACTGGCTTTGCAAACAACTGGAGACAAATAAAATCCCACCAACTTGAATAGATATCGCTTTTTTCCGGCAACGCCAGTGGCCAGTTGTACCCACAATACATTTCCAGCGCGCAATCGCATACAAACTGACCAAGAATCTGTGCTCTCCGTTGGAAAATATTACAAACTCGACCGGGTAATCGGAATTTTAACTTAAAGACGCACCTAAAGTTAAATTAGCGGTTTGCGTCATATTCGACGCCAACCATTCATGCGACATTAGCAAACTTTAACCACATTTTACATCCTGTTGTTTAAAGAATAAAAAGTGCTTTTTGACGGAAACCTACTTAGTGTTGGTCGATGCTGACATCTATTTGTATTAAAACATGCGGTCACCTAAGTCAGGTAAAAGAGACAAAAGTGTTTAACACACGCTTAAATTGCTTCAGTAGACTGCGTCTACGGACTCATTAGTGTTTTCGAGATGACACACTTTTTATCGACTTTGGAACCCCCAATCAAAGTGTGGTTACTTCAATTTCTCAAGTTTCTTAGGAAAAGTGCATTCTCATTAATTCCGGTGTATGAATGAGGGAATATTTCATTTTGTCGCGAACTCGCAGCATAAAAATTCCTAAAGATTTACCCAGGTGCAGGCGTACCCCTTACTTTCAAATTTCTCAGTCACATTTTGTCAAAATTTGTTTCTAAAATTGTAGAGAAGCGCCCACGGATCTTTTTTACGGAACTCACTCATTCCGTTGTGTCTGAGAACTCTCCCTCTCTCGAGAACAACTAGCAGCCGCACAGCGGCGCATGAGGTGGGCAGAATAGCATTACCGACCAAGACAAAGGGGAATGGAATGGCCGCCTCTGGCCTATTAGTTGTCGTCAGTCAGCCCTACCCAACCCCGCGGTGTGGAACACCTGGGGCTCGAGCTCGTGACCTTTTAGCTAAAAATCCAACGTCCCTAACTACTGAGTCAAGGGTTCGTTGTTTTGTCGGGTGCGATCGGGAATATAGAGTGGTAGAGGGACGCTCACTGATCGTTGTTTCAGAACTCGCTTGTCCGTGGCTCAGTGATTAGAGGCGTTGGGCTTCTAACCAACAGGTTGCGGGATCGAGTGCCAGGAGTTCTAGGCCTCGGGGTTTGGCCTGGCTGGCTGAAGACGGCTAACAAGTCAGAAATGACCATTTCAGTCTTCCTTGTCTTTGTTGGTAATGCCATTCTATGTATTTCTACTTATAAAAAGTCGTTCCTCTAACTGGCAAACTGATTTTGGAGCGGAGGACATACCCGTCTCATTTTCGTGGTCCTATATCGTCAATAAGATTTCTGGTAGTAGAGGACACCAAGTAGCCTAATACGTACAAGCATGTTGGATGTCGATGGGCGCCGGTTCCGTCACCCAGTTAAATCCCCTAAATGCAATATCTCAGCTTAGACACTCCATTTTTTATCAATCTTCGGTTCGTATAACTTAAGGGATATTTAACTTACCAGGCTACAAAGCATTCACTATGAATTCTCATCTTGTAATCATTTGGATCTTCTTAAGCTATTTAGTTAAAAAGGACTCATTTGAACGGCAGATCGACAAGGGGATACCGTTCAGATTCAAACATAAATCATTTGGGTTTTGTGTCCAGCTTAAAGACTATCCTGTTGTTGCCCTTTTGCTTGTCCAAAAGGCTAATGGTGTGTGCCCTGGCAGCAGACTTAAAGACCATTAAATAAAAAGCCATACAACAAATCTACCGATGGCCGTAAAAAAATTTTCAGGATAAACGTAATTTCCTATATTAAATACATAAGAAATTAATGGTTTACGCCTCTCTTCAAGGATATGGAGATCGTTTTCACGGCGTAACAACAGTCGCGACTGGTAAGCGTTTGGAGAAAAACGTCTGAACTTAAAACATAATATTCTTTTATACTCAACCGTTATTGCCACCCCGATTCAGGCTGCCTTTTTTGCGTTTTCGGCCACTTTTATGGAGTTTACGCACACCATTTATTTTAACATCGCTTGCAAACTTAAAAACCTAGGGAGGTGACTTTGCGTTTATGGTTACAAGACTGTAACAAAACCGTCAAACTGAAAAATTCTAAGTAAATATCAAGCGGCTATATGCGCGTTTTTTCTAAAATTGAATCAAAACACACTGTTGATCATTAAAATTTACCAATTAAATATCATTATTAATACTGGTTTTCTTCGCAGTTGTCTAGATCTTTTAAAGCAATTTGCTGTATAATAAGAATGATAGACTTTTTAAAAACCTTCTCTGTAGGTGAACTGGGATGGAAAATTGAAAGTCAAAAGACCGTTATTCACTAGGATGATTCAATAAAAATACAATAGCTCGCTTTGATTGGCTTTCTCGCTAGGCGCGGTGTTCTCTACGTCCTAACCAGAGCTACGTAATTGTCTTATGCATAACAGCCAACATTGCAGACGGCAGGTTATAAAGAATTTATTCGGAACTGCTGCCTCCCACAACAGGCGTGTGGAAATAACTGTAGGTAGAACAACCCGACGGTGGGGGGGCGCCATGAATTTTGGATTAGGTCAAAAATGCCGCCTTCAACCCCCTAAGAAAGTCATAAATTTACTGGTTAGGCCAAGGTTCTGTGCCATTATAAGTCGTTCAAAAACGCATTAGCAAAGTTCCGGACCGCTATTCCCCCACGACGTATGTTTGAAGAACAAAGTGAAAGGTTGAATTTACAGTTCCCGTGGCAGTCTCCCAGACAACTATTAGCAAAGGATATTGCACCCTTTTCCATAATAAAGATGACTTTTTTCGTCACATTCCATTTCTTTCGAAAGGCACTTACGTCTGATATAGTCCACCATGCTTTCTGGATTCGGCATTAAATTGGCCCTAGATTTATGCATGTCCTTGTTCGCCATTATAGCTGTCCACTTGATGCATAGTCAAATCGGACCACAGGCTGACTGGTAGCTTTATATGCTTCATTTACTCATTCACCATGATGGTTTGGTTTATAACGAAAAACATAGTACAATCTTACCTCGGCTACTCATTGCAAGGTTTCGAAAATATTATTATTGCCAATATTTTTCTTGCCAATTGCCTTACACTTCACGGGAAGGACATCCTCTAGGAAACCGCAGACATTACCCTCCCCACTAACTCTCCAGTGCTATATGTACAAGTTCAAAGCATGACTTAAAATGCCTGAAGGGATATGATGGGAAGGAAGAGGTTCATCGAGGAAAATCATATTGTTCTATCGAATTTGCAAGTTAGCAACACCGACCCGCCGACAGACGAAATGGAGAAAGTGCGGCTGCCATACTAGACCGATTGGCGCAACAGGAAAGACATTGAGGCAGAACATTAAAGTGTGTGAGTAATGAGGTGGGAACATTGTCACGGTTGGTTCCTGTCTGCGACGGGGGGGATAAGAGTTACGGCCCAGTGTGCCGGAGGGGGAGGGATGGGAGGTTAGTGGGTGTACGGGCGGCCGGATTAGCGGTCACTGATGCGGCATGGGAGCAGGGCTCAGTGAGTAGTGATCGCAGACCTTCATAATGCAAGTCTAGGTCAACATGGCTGTTGTCACTGTTCGCACTGGAGTACCAAGCCTTAAGGAATCCTCGGGCCCATTTTGTGTTGACGATGGCGACAACCTCATCGTTATCCTAGTTGAATCGGGAGTCGAACTCGGATGTAAGCACAGGAACGAGGGACACTGGGTCACGGCGACCGGCAGCTAGTTTGTGTTCATTAATATGAGTGCCCAGACGTCGACCCATATCGCCCCCATACGCGGAGGAACAATTGCCACACAGGATGTGATAGATCGCACTTTTGCCGCTCTTTGGGGATAGGATCCCCAACTTGAGATGGTTCTGCGCTCAGTGAGGGTACTGGCCTGTGGGCAGGGCAGATACCGAACCGATTCAGCTGCCGGGCGATCACTTCAGAGAGCCTCTGCATGTAGGGCAGGGAGACGAGATTATACGCCGCAAATACTTCAGTCAAGGTAAGGCCTCGGGGTTGTGTCGGACACAAAATGCAATTCTTCACAAAACTGATCGGATACCTGTTAGATCG
>CACRXP010000142.1:921503-974356 GCA_902702965.1 Spirometra erinaceieuropaei
GCAGGAGAATGTACATACCCAATGGCATGAGCGACAGAGTTGAAAATATCCTTTTGTCACCTATTCTGTATCATTGATTAGCATAGTGAGGTTTCTACCGCTCTTCGATTATCAAGAACTTACTGGATAGTCCTGCCTCTGTCAATGGTCAAATTGCAGTAATGTCTTGTAAGTAAAACGTCAGCTGCCAGTCCAGCCGTGAAAAGTCAACTGCCTCAGTGAGATCGGATCATGTCATCAAGGAGATTGCCTGAATGAAGCCAACGTTTTATCCGTCTGAGTTGCGACAGCCCGACCGCAATTAGTTATTCGACCAACTTACAGCAACAGGTGGGTACTTTAGCTGAAATTTTAAAAATCCAGGTCTCAGTCTGAATCGCGTAGCTCAGGTTGTTAGAACCAAGCTTGTCCCAAATGGATACTTGTTAACTCTAATAACTGACGTGATGTGCATTCCGAGGTGATATTATGATAAAAAAGAGGGTTATTTGGAAAATCGAGTTATACTCGTGAATTTCAAAGTTGGTGACACCAACCCGTCGTCAGACGAAATGAACAGACGAGGTAGGCTGGCGTGACGTGACAGACAACGACAAAACAGACAGCTGCTGCATGGGAGGGGTGGGCCACGAGTTATGGTAAACTTTGGAGCGGGTGGGGGAGGGAAGGGAGAAGCGTTAGGGCTGCCTGTGTTGAGGTGGAGAAAGAGCGGGGGAATTGCGGATCAGTGGGAATGCGGGCGGCTGGTCATTGATGTGGGATGAAGTCAGAGGGCAATGCGTCAGAGTTCGAGGTGTTATGGGTTTTGGTTGTTTTTCGCCGTGTTGCAAGGGGGGAGTGGCGGACAGCATATTTCTACAGAAGGTGGGTTGACTCGTGAAATGACAAGTGAAATTCCGAAATGCGTCTTCGTTTCGAAAAGATTAATTAAGTAGGGTTGTAAAACCAGTCAGCCTGCAACACAATCTATCTTAATTCACCTACTTCATGATGCCGGCTTTCGAAGGAACTTCTTTTCGGCCGCATGCAGGAACTACACTGTAAAAAATGACTACTTAATACGCGTGCATTTTTCTCCTTGTTTTTGAATGCCCTTAAACAGTCAATTATGTTTCGTGGAAAACATGCCTGCAAATATTCATTCTTCTACTAATTCGGTAGGAAATTGTGTCTTCTTTCGATTTAATACTCGAAGGAAGGGTATAATTTGTTTTTAAAAAGCTTATTAGTGTGAGATTTTTTAATACCGTGAAATGGCCGTCCACAAAAGGTCACGGCTCTGCATTTACCAATGTGGCTTGTAAAGTTAGTAATACGGCTCAAATGCACTACTAAACACTATGAACCCCATATGATCTGCTTTGAATACCGTAGAGTAATTTACGGTTTTCCGTATGCGGAAAATATACGGCTTGTAGTTTGGAAACCCTGAATGCAAGTGTAACGGCAGGTCGAGTTCAAAAATTGTTCGGGAATCGGAGAAGTTTTTGAAAACCGAATTAAGCCCTTTCTTCGAGTATACAATTTAAAGAAGACGTAATTGCCAATAGAAGCGAAGAGACGAGTCCCAGGAAGTAGTCTATTGGCAATGTATTTGAGCGCGATGCGCTCCGATCGGCCCGGCGATGGGAAATCTTCGCCCTTCGAGAGGCCTCTACGTATTCGCAGATCCGGTTTCTGCACAGGTGTCTCGACAATAATGTGTTACCGAAATGTGTTTCATACAAGCCACCGGTTAACACGGATTTGGCGAGACGAGCAGTATTTCAACATGGCAGAAAGATGATCCGAGTGCTCCTCCAAGATTGCCACGCGAGACTTCGTAAGTACCGTCAAAGGATTGACCAAGAAAAGACCAGATGCTGTGAGTTCATGAGTGAGATCGGTACGGATCTGCTTCTGTGGAGGAAAGCTGAACAAGCCCGCGAACAGAGCATGATACGCAACGCAGCACTGGAGAACAAATTTCGAAAGTTGTTCAATCCAACGTCGCCCAGAAACGACAAACGGATGCACAACCTGTCATCAAAGGAGCTGACGAAGGATCAGATGCAGGTTTTACGGCACGAAGCTTCATTTAACACGGCTGACGCCAAACCCGTTAACATGATTGCAGCAGTGGAATCAATCCTTTGTCAGACGGAGGCAACGGAGGAGACTAAGAACCTCATCCGACACCAAGTGTCGTCTCTCCTGATGGCCCACAGACCGCGGGAAGTGCTTTCCAAGGTCGAACGTAATGCGCTTAGAGAACTCAAGGCCGACAAGGACCTGATCATCGTGCCAGCGGACAAAGAACGCGCCACAGTTGTACCGGACAGAACAGACTACCTTCAAAAAGCCAAAGGTTTACTGGAGGACCGACAGTTCTATGTCCCATGTGCAAAGAACCCTTTAAAGGCGCTGACACGCGAAATTAATGCTACGTTGTTGGCCTTGGAGAACTCAGGTGCAATAACATCGACGGACAGACGCATGGCAAGACCCCAGGGTACGGCTTTGGCCCGATTCTATGGCCTCCCTAAGGTGCACAAAGACGGCGCTCCTCTCCGACCCATCGTGTCGCTCAAAGGTACTCCAACGTACGGACTGGCTAAGTGGCTGTTCCGGCGTCTCAAGTTCCTGACCGCTGAGTCAGACACCACGGTCTCTACGTCAGCACAATTCCTGGAGAAACTCAAAGGGTTAAGCATCCATCCAAATGAGGTCATGGTATCTTTTGATGTTACATCCCTTTTTACTTCTATTCTCCAGCACCTGGCGATCGAGACAATTGAGCTGCTACTTTAAAGCAAATATGATGAAACGGAGAACCGTCTTGGACACACCCAAATCCTTCAGCTCCTTCGGCTCTGTCTCAGGACGTACTTCACGTTCAACGGGACAATCTATGAACAGGTGAAGGTCACATCAATGGGTTCGCCGATTTCGGGATTCATCGCCGCGGCGGTCCTGCAACGGTTAGAATCGCTGGTCTTCCAACACCACAGACCGAAATTCGGGGCCCGGTATGTGGATGACACCTTCGTCGTAATCGAATGGGATCAGGTGTTGACATTCCAAGAACATCTCAACGTCGTCTTCCCGCACATTCAATTTACGATGGAGGAGGAAGAGAACAACCAGCTGGCCTTCCTGGATGTCCTTGTATGCCGCAAAGATTGCTGTGAACTAAAAACCAAAGTGTTCAGGAAAGCGACAAATACGATGCAAGTACTGAACTTCAACAGTAACCACTCAATCAGCCACAAACGCAGTTGTGTAAGGACGCTCTATCGGCTTGTCGACACGCACTGCAGTGAGCCGGAAGACAAAATTGCCGAACTACAATACCTCCGACGGGTCTTCAAAGCCAATGGCTACCCGCGCAACTTCGTCGACCGGTGCATACGCAAAAGGGACGAAAGGCCTAACCGCACGGACACCAAATCTTGGCGGGCACTTCCGTATGTAGAGAACGTTTCGGAAGCTGTCGGCCGCCTTCTCGCACCACTTGGGGTTGGAGTGGCACACAGACCGGAGGCAACCATCAGGCGCCTGATCATGAAACCGAAAGACCCACTGCCACGGGTAGAAACGTCTGGAGTCGTTTATCGGATCTGGTGCAGTTGCGGACATAGCAACTACATCGGAGAAACCGGAAGACAGCTCCGAACGAGAATGGCCGAACACGCGGCAGCGGTGCGCAGAAATGACGCCAGCTCTCAAGTTACGGCTCATTCGACGAGATCCTGCCACACATTCAAATTCGATGAGGCCGAAATTCTCGCAAGGGGTGACAACCGCGTGAGCCGGGAGCTACTGGAATCATGGTTTACTTGCCCCCAGTCCATCAACAAGTGCAACGATCTTCCCACTCCATACTGCGTGCTAAAACTTCGCCCAGGCGGAGTAACAAGCCATGCGTGGAGCGCAGACGTGAACGCTTTTCCCAACACCGGGGTCGGTGCGCCAGATGGTCGAGCAATCATCACGCCAACATCCAACGCACGTGATGAAATTGCAGCAATTATCGACTCGAATTTCGGCAATCAAGCAGTGATCACACCACGTGCGACGATCTCGGATGAAGGGGGGAGCCGTGAAAGTTTATAGGTATGCGGTAGCATGGCTACTGCATCCTATAAATACCGTAGCCGCTTGTGCAGCAACCACCCGTTTCTGCTTTTTTGTCTCTGATGATGGATTCGAGTAGGAATCCGAAACGTCAGGTTAATAAAGCTCTTGTCCTGGCGATCGTGTCTCCTTCTTCAAGAAGACGTAATTGTCTGCCGAATGAGAAAAGGAATTAATATTTTTATGCATGTTTTCCATTAAATATAATTGATTGCTTAAGGTCATCGAAAATTGATAAGAAAAATGTATGCTCCATAAGTAGTCATTTTTTGCAGAGTGTAGCTCCTACATGCAGCCGAAAAGAAATTCGTTCGAAAGCCGGCATTCCGAGGTAACTGGATTATTATAGAAGTATGTTGCATGATGATTGGTTTTACAACCCTACTTAATTAATCTTTTCGAAACGAAAGCGCATTTCCGAATTTCGATTGGCATTTCATGAGTTAGCCCATCTAATGTATGTGGCCGATTGGGGCTAGCGGTTGTTAGGGTGTATGAACAAGGCACTGATCGTGTACGTAGACCCTCGCAGTGAGCGTCTAGATCGACGCTGCGATTGATGCTGGTCGTGCCCGAATACCAAGCTTCGAGGAATTCTCGCACCTCTCTGGTGTTAGTCATTGAGATCACTTCAGGACCGTCCCAATTAAAGCGGTGGTCATACTTGGAGGCGTGCGCAAATACGAGAGACAGAGGGTCACGTCGACGGAGGGCCGAGTTTTACTCATTAATGCGAGTCCCAAGACATCGGCCTGTATGGCCAGTATAAACACAAGGGCAGTTAGCGCACGGAGTGCGGTAGATGACATTAGTTAACTATTCTTCTAGCACCTGGGCCTTAACTAGACGCAAGAATGCGTGTAGAGAAAATGCGGGCTTGTGAGCGATGGAGGTGCCATGTGTTTTATTTGTTGGGGTTTGTTCCAGATGCTCCCTGAATGTACACTAGTGAATAGAATTTCCGCAGCGCTGTATCTCCAGGACAGTCGGGGGCTTGGTGGTTGTCTCTGGACACGCAGAATTTGCTGTCTCGCCAGCTCCCCCCTTGCGACACATTGAACAAAAACCAAAACTCCCAACACCTCAACGCTGACACACTGACCTCTGACCTCATCCCGCATCAATGACCAGCCACCCACATTCCCATTGATTCGCAATTCCCCCGCTTTATCTTCACCTCAACGCAGGGAGCCCTAACGGTTCTCCCTCCCCTCCCCCCGCCCCGAAGTTTGCCATAACTCGTTGCCCACCCCTCCCACGCATCAGCTATCTGTTTTGTCGTTGTCTGTCCTGTCGCGCCAGCCTACCTCGTCTGCCGATCTCACTGTCCCCTCTATTCATTTCGTCTGCCAACGGGTCGGCGTCACCAACTTTAGATTCACGAGTGCAACTCAACTTCAGAAGCGCTTTATCGTTACTCACATGTTGGCTTGTTTATTTCCGTCGAAGAACGGGTCAAAAGTCTTTTCTTTATTTCGTAAACTTGTCGCCTTGCATAAGGTTCTTAATTTGAAGAAAAGATAACCGATTCGTATTCTGACTGAGATATCTGAAGTCGGAATCGCAAAATGAAGTGGTCATTCCGCGCTCCTTATCGATTGATGACCTGCGTTCATCGTCTCTCGATGGGATAGTTGTGCCCTTTTGATTGAAGACGTTGAGTTCTCGCTTCGCTTTTTGGTTGATGAACATCAGACTCGTCAATACTTGAGGTTATTGTAACAGTAGCTGATGACAACAAACCAGATGTGCCATTCTAGCCGGCCCGTTTCCTTGCAGGTAACACTTCTGAATGGATATTTTGATAGTCGTTCCCGACACTAGATGATATGGATAATCCAATTAGCCTACTCAGACGGCCTGGACTTTAACAAATCCGTAAGAACGATCGGTGAGCGCCCCTCCGCCATTGTATATTCCCGATCTAAAACGACAAGACGCCGAGCCCGTGACTCAGTGGTTCGAGGCGTTGAAATTTTTAACCAACAGGTCGCGAGCTCAAGCCCCAGGTGTTCCACACCTCGGAGTCACGTATGACTGGCTGACGACGGCTAATAAGCCAGAAACGGCCATTCCAGTCTCCCTTGTCTTTGTCATTAATGCCATCCTGCCTATATCATGCGCCACCGTGTGGCTGCTGGTTGGGCTCGAGAGAAAGCCCGTAAGGCACAACGGAACGTGTAACTTCCGTAAGAATAGTCTATGAGCGTACCTTCACCATTATCACTAAACCGTTAAAAGTTATCCATCTCTTCTGTAGACGCGAAATTCACAGTGCTGTAAAAAATACTTAAATGTGGTTTCATGTAGAAAATATTGTTTGACTGCGTCTGCATCAATATTTAGCACAGGACGTCACGTCAGAACAGTACCTCCACAAAAGAATGCTGTCTTATTTCTGAGAATTCTTTCCTCCATGCAAACTCTTTGTGGTCAAAAACGCTTGTGCAATGTGTCACCTGCATATTTTGGCTTTGAATGGAAATCCGTGCGTCTTTTAAAAGTGCATATATAAACTTGTTAAAATTAGCTGCGGCAACTGCGATTCTGTACCTAATGAGGATGTGTTTTGTGGTTTCGTCGCTTTTGTGAAAAGCGCACTCAAAAGACACACTAGCTAAAATTCCCCTGGCGTATTTTATTGATTTAATGATGGTTTGCACCGTAATCACGCTCTTTGTTCAAGTCCTTTTACTACGAGGGTTTGTTCTCTTCAGGGAAGACAGTTCGACTTGGAAAAAAAGCCCTTCATGTTAGCCTGGTAGTTTATGCCAATAGGTGGAACGCACATCGTCATTATCTTCAGCCAAGTTATTTCGTGCTATTCGAAAGTGATGATTTATTGGCAGACGGATGAAAGGACATAAAAATCCCCTTTCTGAAAAACAAACGACATGCAGTCTCAAAAACTCAAAAAACAGCAAGATAAAGCTTTATATATCCATAAATCAACGGGCCTTTTGAAAATGAAGTATTTACTTCCATCGGGTAAAAATATATGCAAACCTTAAAGAGAGCCTTAAAAAATGAAATTTTGTGACCATATTTTGATTTTCATAGTGATTGTAGAAGCACTAACAATCAGCAGAATATACAGTACGTAAATATCAATTTTCTTTTGACTATAGCTTACGCGGGCAACCGAAATTTCTCTTTTCCAAAGTACACCATGTTACGTATAGGATTTAATTTTACACCAAGTTTCTTGAAAAACGAATCTTGTGCCGTCCAAGGACCCGTCGCCATATTTAGATCGCCAATTTAATCAAGGTACATCGGACATTTGTCCAGTGAGTTCTTGTCCATAGTTATAAATTTTCAAATTCGTTTCTGTTCAAGATTAAAAGAAGGACTTAATCTCGGGTTAAACACTCTGTGCTAAAAATGAAAAAATGGCGATGATACTGTGGGCCATAAAGTGAGATTATGTAGCTGATTTGGGCGTGCTTTTTGACGTCCGTCTTATGTCTTCAGCCTGCTGTCTTGATCAATCGCCGTCATTCAAATGTAGACTGTGAGGAACAGAGCATCTCAAAATCCAACTCGAAATTATACGCCCGTATATGAAAGTTACTCTTGAACGCTCGGTATCAGAAATTCGTTACTGAGGAGGTGAGTTTGTTCATTTGTCCAGTAGACATTGAATGCTCGTCGTAAGTCATTGTGCCAGTACAGCCGATGCGCTAAATTATGAACTGTTAACTGAAATTCCGAAAGACGTTTTCGAATAGAACAGACTACTTAAATTTGGTTGTGATATTAATGACCATGCAGCATACTCCCAAGATATTTCATTTATTCTGGGGTGCCGGCTTTTAAAGGAACTTCTTCCGGCCACCTTCAAAAACTACACTCCGCAAAAAACACCAGTATCTTTCTCCACTGCCTTTCTATTACTTTCCCATTATCAACTTTTCCAATTATAATATATGCGTATTCGGATAGAGAGCTGAGATGGTTCTGACCTAAGTTATTGCGTATTTAATGATTCAACTCTACGTGATTTTTTTGCTATTTTACAGCTGATCGTTTTGATATTTTTTTAAAATTTTGCCCTGCAGATTTAACCTGGAACGTCAACAAGAGTCTTAGCTCTTTTGGACTCTTTGGAAGCTGGGTCAGCCACGTTGTGAAATCCAAAATGTCTCGAAACATTATGGCCTGATTAGACTAAATCTGCTCTGCAACGCGGTTGGTTAGTTTCCTTCACAGTTAGGCGAAAAATACTTGCCAATATTCCACCAGCACCTGGTCAAACCGAATGACTCGCAGACCGCCTATAAGACAGATGCTTTTGGATTAAGACGTCCCATAAAAGAACTGCAACAACGACCCCGTTAATTCCGTCTAAAAACAATTGCTCCCCGTTTCATAAACTTCGGAAATAAAATACACATGTAATTTCGTTAATGTGTGGCGATTCCAGTTTAAATGATTTCACTCAAGAGGATACAGGTCGTCAGTATTTCGACCCCGCCTTACAAAATTTTGCTACTTAAAAGTATGTTTGATGATTTCACTCAGATTCACGAGTTTCGACGTCGACCGTGTATGAATCTTAGTCGTTCAGTCTCTAGGTAACCACAATTACGCGCTGACTTTTTTTAAGAACGCATAATTACAGAATAGTTTGTACGTAGTAGTTTTGAAATTTGACAGTCCGTAGAGCAGAAATAGGGAGACGTATTGTGTGGACACGTTAGAATTTTTATGTAACTTTTCATGTACTTGGGTAATTTGCTTTTCACTGTAAAAACTGAGAGGTCGCTCTGACGTCCATTCTCCTGCTTAGTGCAGGACTGTTCTAAATGGCGGTGACGTCGAATATACATTTTACAAATCATAGAAAATCAACGCGTCAACGTAATGCTTATTTTGCCTTACAATCTTCGCCAAAAATCGGTAGTATAATGCGCACTTTCTGGAAAGTCGCCATTTATAAGCGACAGAAAAGACTCGGGCTAAATGGAAACGCATTTATTAACTCTGCTGTCAGGGAATGGCAATCATTCGAGAGAGTGGGAGAAATTCACCTTCTTTTAAAACTATAAATTCGAAATTTCAAACAAAAAATAGGCTCCATTCACTATGGACAGAATATAAGCCAACAAATTACTCAAGAATCAAAAACGTTTATGCAGAACGAAACGACTACTATGGGGACAATTCGAGTCTTAGCCTCTTTCTGTCTCTTCATACGTAAAATTGCCTACCAGGAATGGTAATACAGAATGTTGATTCGCCGATGTACGCAAGAGATCAGTCGAAAACCACGGCGCTTCGGGTAAAAAGACATTGCAGAGAGATGATCAGGATGGCCAACTTTATCCTGAATTCGACTAGCAAATAGCTTGACCGGTTTGAAATGTCGTTGCAGGATAATGTCGACTAAAAATACATAAGAAACACCGGCAGCAAAAGGAGAGCACTCGGAGGACTCATCTTACAATTAGCAGATCTTTTTCGAGCAAAGCGGGAAAAATTATAAGAGGACAATAAAGAATAAGCAGAAGAAGAATACAGACATCTATGAACCGCAAGATTAGGGATTCAGGTGTGTGATGGGAACATAAACGACGAATGTGATAAAGAGGTTACAAACTTTAGTAAATAGGAACTCAATGTGGAAGGAAAGTGAAATATTTGGTGACAAAGTAACGCCAAGGAACCTGACAGAGGATACCTCGTTGGGAAGGATGTCCAAGGATTCAGAACTAGGAGAGGGCCGCAGTCGGAAAATACATTGAACTGATTTTTATTTTTCATTAGCTGGCCATTTTCCTGCAACTATACTGTGACATGGTCGAGTCCATCATTCAGAGACTGGATATGTGTCTGATTTTTGCGAGGGTTGCCAACAAGCACATCGTCAGCATACTTAACCAAAAGACAGCCGTTAGGGGATCTTAGATAGTCGGTGTGGAGGGAGAAAAGGTGAGAGGATAAAATGGAACCTTGAAGAACCCCACAGTCACTGGGAAGGGCCGTAGATATCCGCTTGCCGCATTGGGCAAATTGAGTGCGGAAAGTAAATTAATCGCTAAGCCAATAGACGATCCAACTACACGCGGATATTGTGGTAAGGAGAAGAGGACGCGGGAAGTGTTGAAGGCAGAGGAGTAGTCAAGATAACACATGCATACTCACGGCAACCCTTATCTAATTCTCTTAGATCAGAGTGGACCACAAGAGCAACAGCATCTAAGGTACTACGCTTGGCCCTATATTTAAATTGCAAAGAATAGGAAAAGCTTGAAAAGGATGGCTTTATAACATCCAGGGCTACTCTTTCAACAAGCTTTATTAGTGCGGAAGAGCAGGCAATTGGACGAAAAGATTTCGGACCAAAATTAGCGAATTTTAGGGATAGGAGTGATTCTCACCGTACGCCAAGCGTCAGGAATCTCTAACTCCAGGAATGACATGCTATTAAGATGCGTTAAGATAGGACTATCTGAGAACAACAAGATTTAAGGATAGAAGGTGAGATATCATCGGGTCCGGCAGCTGTTGACCCACGAACCTGTTTAAGATGTTTCTTTACTGTTGCCATAGACACGGGTTGTAAGTCACATGGTGACGGTGGAAGGTCACTTGAAGGAAGATGGGAGTCATTGTGATTAAAGATAAAATTGTCGGTAATGCTATTCTGCCTATATATCATGCGCCGCTGTTCGGCTGCTGGTTGGGCTCGAGAGAGAGCCCTTAAGTCACCACGGAACGAGTGAGTTCCGTATGAACGATCACTGAGCGCCCCCTACCATTGATAAAATTTTTCTTTAAAGAGTCTAGATCAGCATCCACGTGTACCGGTGAGCTGCGATAACCTTTGGGACGCTTAAGATTCTTCCAAATTTCTGCAGATGGAGGAGAAAAAGTATAGGAGGAAGATGAGATAGAAGGCTGACCAACAAATAAGTCATTTAGTCTGAAAATCTCTTTTTTATTAAGATGATAGCGTCTTTAAGGTTGTCACGTAAGCCTTGTTTGTAGGAGAGTTCCTTCTTCATCTTTAGAATTTCATATAGGGAGAAGAAATGTTATCTGGGCATAGCAAACTAGTATCAAAAAACAGCAGTCATCAAAACTTTTATCTAAAAAGACTGTTAGGTGGCTAGAGCATGATTTAACATTCGGTTGTTTAAGGAAAGCGGGGATAGTATAAGATATGCAAGCCTGAAGCAGGCGAATGTTTTGCGTGGACGTGTTGCAGACCTTTCTCTCAGGTTTAGTCAGTAGTGCACCTTTAGAGGTGAAATAAACTTTTGGAAGATGCAATATCGTAGAATTATATGAATCCGACATTTCAACACAAAAATCTAGAGGTGGTTGGTCAAAATGCGATCAAGAGGGGCATCAGCGTGAGCGTTGAAGGAGACAAGATCATCATCTTGACTGTGGAATGGACGTAGGGACGATCCTACCAAATCTTAAAACCCAAATTGAAGTTTTCGCGCAAAAGATGCCGTAGTCCAGGCGCGTTGTCGACAAAAATAGAAACACTGAAATGGCATGTTCTGACTTGATTACAGTTCTCAGGTTCTTGATGCACCTTCTGCACTTTTCAGTCTCGAGACATTTAAATCAGAAGTCGTGTGTTTCGGCTGCTTTAATTTTGTCATCTCTCCTGCGTGGGCTTCCTAATCCGATATTTCGGGTAAAGTCGAATTTGCAAGTGTTTATTCCTTACTCTCTGCCTACTAGCAATTTCGTCCTCAAAGTACAAGCCTAATTTCTTTTTGAGATAAAATATTATCACATTTTTGTCAGGCCTGCCGGTTGGAAGCCAGAAGGAAGCTTCTCTGTCTACGCTCACCAGACTAGTGGAGTAAAAGCGGCCTTTGCAGCTTTGCCCTCAACGAAGTAGGCCTTTGATTTTGGTGGTCATATCAGCAGTCCAATCAGTTGCTCATTCTTTAAAAGAATCCCGAAAACAAGGTGAAGTTCGCTTTTGATGAGGAGGGGTTGGCGCCACATATGCGGCTGCTGTATGCTTTTGGAAAACCACCAACCCTCCATTGCGCTATCTGCCATCATGTGATCGGGCCACATTTCTGTTCAGTAGAAAGAACGTCTGTAATCTGCTGCAACGAACGGCGCCTGTGATGGGATGCCCACCGAAATAAAGTATTACCTGTCTTTCGTTATGCGATCAAGTGTCGTGCGAAAATTATATGCCGGTATTAAATCTTTTGATAAATTTTATTTAAATGGTCACTCCCGGTGCTACTTTTTTCTTTGGTTTTAGAAAATGGCGACGTTTGAATGCACATTATTGATCGATTCGTCACTTTGCAACTGTTTATAATTTAGAAGATATTTGTTCGCATTCGTGAAGGTTCATTGAGTTTACAAATATATATCCTGGTGAACCGTATCGATCATTTGTGCTGTTGAAGTTTGCTTCTGTTGACAGAAAACAGGCCAGTCGGCTGCTCTCGAGGCAGCCTCTAATGAAAGTGTTCAGGCCATTCGCTGCAAGAAATAAGCCCCGGTTCGAAGTGTCTACAACCATGCAGACTGGAACTGAAAATACGGCCCTTAGACCACATGTGATTTCCACAGGAAGACCCTGTGCTCTTGAAGGTGATAACATGATTTTATTTTTATGACTACGTTGACCAGTTGAAATCCGCGGTGACACACATCCCGAACTACTGCCGTCTTAACTATGGAAGATACAGTATCAGCTCTGCTTACTTTAGCTTTTAATTTTCGTTATTTCTATACTGCAAGCCCATGACGGTAGATCCCCTTGATTACTGATGAATTTTGGCTATGCGACTGCCTATGCGGTGACCAAATGTGTACTCCTTGGACAAAACTGGACGGTTGCACTCCAGGCTGGAATCAGACCAAGTCAGTAGACATCGTTGCACGTTAAAAATGGCTCCTTATGTGTGAGCACTTCATGATAGACGAGAAGTGATGTTGGAAGAATGACATGCAAGAATGGTTATTTTCAAAACTAAGATAGGCATCAATTTAATTGGCTTTCGAACCAGTCCACTTCCAACCTTGCAATTAACTCCTTCTTCCTCGCTGGACCAAATCAGAAAACCGGACCGCAACTCCCCCCCCCCCCCACCACTGCACTTTATAACCTAACGCACAAGACAAAACCCCGCACCGTTTGCGTTTTTTATGCCGAGGTAGGTTAAGCACGTAAACGTACAGACCTGAAAGTAAATTACCATAACCGCCGTTTAGAGCATCGTCTGAATTGTAGTGTAGGTAAGTGACACTACTGGTGTAATTTCAGTAGATGTTTATGTCCGATTTTTTGTTTGTTCGCTCAGCGCAGCACTGCCCGGCTGCTGCTTTGAATCGTAAGTGGAGACATATCGACGTACAGCATAAGTTGGCCCTGCTGTCACGAATCTCCGTGAGCCCTTGACTATTTTTACACGCGCCAAGCGCAGGCTTCTGTCACGCTAGCCACCCAGTCGAGCCGAGTACAGAAGGCCCCCTGGACATGAGACAGGAAGGAATCAGTAAAGTCGACTAATGGTGGAGGGACGCTCACCGATCGTTCTTACGGAGCCCACTCGCACCCGTTGTGCCTTATGCGCTCTCCTTCGAGCCCAACCAACAGCCGCACAGCGACGCAGGATATAGGCAGAATGTTATTACCGGCAAAGACAAGGGAGACGGGAATGGCCATTTCTGGCTTACTAGCCGTCGTCAGCCAGTCACACCCAACCCCGCGGTGTGAAACACCTGGAGCTCAAACTCGCGACCTGTTAGTTAGAATTCCAACGCCCCTGACCACTGGACCACGGGCTCGTTGTCTTGTCGGTTGCGATCGGTAATATACAATGGTGGAGGGGGCACTCACCGATCGTTCTTACAGGACTTTTACGGACTTAGTTGGATTTTAATCTCCCTACGGTAGCTATATGGGCGAGCTAAAAGTCATAGCCTGCGGGTTACCAGCTGAGAAGTATTTTGTTTCCTGAAGATGAGAGTGCCAAACTACGCTGACTGCTTGCCATCGTTCTCGTGAGAGTTCTTTTCGCTATGAACTCCGGGTACCCCCTTTGAGGTATAGTTCACGTAGAGATAGGAGCAATGCCTTTGGTCATTGCATACACCTACACATCTGCCTCACTGCGAAAATGTTTGCACGCAAATCACTACTGCTGGATAGATGTGGGCTTCGTCGCGTGTGATGAAAAGGTTGGCTACACATGCGGCACATGACACGAAAGTAGATTGTGCCCTGTATTTGCTATTGCTGCAACTTCGCAAAAATAATCTGCCTCATCTGAAGGCGTTTTGTACATTATACCAGGGGATTGAGCATGGCCTGTCGAAGTAAATCAATAAGGATGCTCACCTGCAGAGTCCAACTTTGGTCTACAAGTACCTATGCTGGACCTCGAATGCGGACCACCCATCGGACAACCACAGAATTTTGTTTTACGTATCCTCTCACAGATCTCTCTAGCTGAGCTTCTTCTCTACGATCTTTCAACTAGTTTTTCTGGTAACAATTGGGAGATGGCACCCGAAAAAATCCGTCCAACCAGAGCAGCCTGTCTCACGGGATTGCGTGAATAAATATAAATAATAATAAGAAGCTTTTTTCAGAAATGGCTTTTCGAACGATAAAGTTTAACCTCATCACTATATGGCAACAAAAATGTGCGCGGTGTCGGATTTACTTGAAGAGGCAGATAATATGAAGTTGATCCAGGTCGTATTCCCTGCTTAATTGCTTTTTTTAAATAGGGGATTGAAAGCGGAATGCAGTTGGCTAAAGGAAACGTTCTACGTTGTGCTGTTCATGACCCTGCGCCTTCATATCCTCGCTTTCAAAACTGCACGTTCAATAAACACAGAGGACGTGATTGAAAACATCGCCGCACCTGACCCCTACGAGAGTTGCCATTTTGTGAAATTGCTTAGCTGATGACACCGTCTGTCTAGGATTGTATGCTTTTAAAGTTTTCCGGCCCTCAGTAAAATACCCTTATTTTATTCCTTTCATCAGCCTGTGGACGAACACTCATGCAGTCCTCCGGCATATTCTCATCGGTAACGGAAATTTTTAGGTGCCATCTCCCAATTGTTACCGTTTTTCTTTTACTTCACCGCTTCTTCGAGTCCATACTCGACGGCAAAATAAGAAGGGTACTGAAGGCGAAATAGAGGAGACAGCCCTTGTCAGGCAAGAGTGTACAAGAATATAGAGGAGCAAGTTGGGAAAGGATTGAATCTCAGACGTCAGCCAGAAGCACGCGAAGATCATATAATTAGCTAATCCACGCGGGGTCTTCTCAGGCCAGGACATGCATGTACAGAATGCAGGTGTATCCATCAGATACATGGCCGAAAAAATTCAAAAGGGTATTCGATAATAGAAAACAAAGCAGCAATTCATGCGATTAGATAAGATTTTCAGGTGCAACTGAGTTATAATCCCCGAAATATTAGGAAGGGGAGGGTAAAGCATAATAAGTTACGCAGTGGATGATCTAAAAAGAGCATGGGAAACGAATTAAACAAAGGATGGCAAAAGTAACATAGAAAAACAAGCCATAAATCCAGAAAAGTTTAAAAAGGTGCGAGAGGAGAAAATCAAAATGAGCAGGGCACGTCTGGCAGACGGGACGTGGAGAAGGCTTGGGGGAGAAACTGTGGGGGTTTAACCCTCGCGGGTGCCTTATGCGCCAGCGAAAACTTCGGCCAATCAACTTTGCGGGCATTTGGCTTAGCACTTGATTTTTTACGGTGATACGACTTTAAAGTTATCATTAGTGATGGCAAATATCGCGCTGACATGCTGATCTGTGCCTCTATAAAATTAACTTGTTATTAAATGACCACTTTCCATGCAGCGGCAAATTACTTTACGTAGGCTCATCGTTGTTAATCAGACCTTAAGGAATTACAGAATAAAGTCTGCTAGAGGTCAGTTAATAAATCGTAAAACAACTCAGCCGCCATGTAATGGTTTTTCTTTTGCTATTTTGAGTTTGCCCTTATTTTCAAACGGCGTTGTTTTATATCCCTTCATTAATGCAGGAATAATTGTTTTAGAGCGCTGGCTGCGCTAAAGCCTTCCCCTTACTGCGTGGGTTCGAATCCCACCGAGGCGCCGAGTTTTTCACAGTTGGTTCAATATGAATTATTCAAAATCTGCCAAAATATCAAAGAATAATTGTTTTATCAGTTTTAACCTTTCTGCTTCAGTTATGTTCAAGCATTTTGGGGAACTCATCGATGCACAGATAACATGGCCTCCACTTATTCTCACCTCTGTTACCGGGCATATATCTTTTCGGTTTTCTCTGCTGCATGATGAAACCGTGATATGTCGGCACATAGTTAGGTATCCGGCGTCGTCAGTATGGTGCCTGGAGTAATTGCCATTAGTGAGAAGAAATTTTTAGCTTCGGGACTCAACCTGACGGGCTTTGCTACGACGAATGCTCACGCAACGTAAAGGGACAGTTTTGGAATTAAGATGGTCTGGTAACTGCTGGAAAACGGTTTCGTGTTGTTATCGCAGACCTGCGGCGAGCACCTTTCAGCATGCGACAAAAAAACATGGATCGGAACGAGCGGACGGTTGACTTTCATTATGGTCGTTCATTTTTCTCTCTGATGATGTCACATGTCTGCAAATATAGCCCAAACGGCCACCTTGGTGAGAGTGGATGTTCGAGAAATCACTACTTTGGCAAATGCTTTCAAGAAATCTTTTATTCTAAAACTTCTGATAATCATATAGCACAACACCTATCTTCATGCGTAGCAGATTTAGAACAACGAAGACTGTAAAGTGTTCCTCGGCAAATCAGGAGCATTCTGAAACTCCACGGATTTCATCGTGATTAAATACGCCACACAAATTTTACAGAGGGGCAATCCTCTTTAGATACCCAAATTGCATTTTTGTGGCTGCATTTGCTAATTCTGTTTTGATCTAGTCGCCGCCCGGCCTGTAATCATACGACGGTAACAATCGGGAGATGGCACCCAAAAAATCCGCCTAACCAAAACAGCCTGGCTTACGGTACAGATGGTAATAGGGGTTTTATGGGTGATGGCTGGTCGAGATATACGATACTAGTCGACGGAAAGCCTTATTTTAACAGGTTAATGATCGAAGTTGGCCCGCTCTCCGTTCCGTTATTTAAAAAAATGGGTCGCCAAAGGCAGTATAGAGGTAACGGGCGAGTGGAAGGCTTATAATCGTCTTCCCTCATGCGACGGTAAATGCACTTTTGCGGGCAAGCATTTCTTGATCACAGACCGAAAATCTGCATTTTTGGGAACTGAATCATCGCCAGGTCATTCTACGCAGCTGCATCTGGTTAGCAGTCTGTATGAACGGTGCAGGTCCTAAAGGTGCGAGTCTGATACCAGTGAACATGGTCGCGAGGTGCGGGGGGAAGCGACAGTGGGATTAACGCAACCTTTGGACGTAATTTTGAAAATAACTCCTGTAGTTGCAGATTCCAAAGGTGATAATCTCCAGACCACAGTGACCAACACCTCTGATGGCGCGGCAACAGCGTTGTAACCCTGGTTATAACCCCGGATTCACATGTGAACTTCGTCGTTGGCATCGAATGTGTGACAAACGTTGTTTGAACATCCAATTTTAAATCTTTGATTTCGTTGCTATCTGAAATTTACCTCGACTTTCTCCGTGCATCAAGAGTACAGAAAGGCACTGCTTAACGAGATTACTCTATTATTAATCCGAAGTGTAAGCGTAACAAGAGCTTGCATTTACACCAACTTCCGCTCGTCTCGCTGGCCAGATTTTTCCTCCTGTCATTTTGGCAAAGAAATCAAAATAAAAAAATTTTTCGTAAATTTTTTTTTATTGTGGATGAACCATGGTCAGAATATATACAGTATTTAAAAATGAAGTTTAGGGGTAAGATATCTGCAAAGTTACACACCAGTACTCAAGAGCCGTGCCCAGGGGATTGACTGAAGTCAAACTCATCATGCCGATTTCGAAATCCCTTAGCAAAAGGATTGTTGTCAATCTTTACCCGTATCACATCGGGATTCTGATAGGCGGTGACAGAATAAAAGTGTGTTCCAGGGATGACATAGGATCCCACCAATTCCCATCCGCAGCGGTGAATAAAGTGGCTTGATTTGGTCCGCTCCATTTCCTCCTTTGTTAGCTCGCATGCAATGTGATAGCGTGGCATGTAGTGATGCATGCTGTACACGTAGATCTGTAGTTAAAATAAAAGTTATGATCTACTTAAAATTCGCTAGTAGCCGTACAAAAATGCACGTTTTTACTTGCCATATTTTGATGTCTACCGGCGTCCTTGCTGTTGGTTATCTTCGCGCGCATGAAATTGACTCCAGCCTCTGTCCAATGACTTCCGCATCGTGGTGAATCCTCTTGCAAGTATATCAGGGGCGCTAGTTGGAAAGTACTTGGTTAATCGACTCAAAGATATCTCTACAATCACGTGTGCCTGTTTTATTGGCGTCTCAGAGTAAGTAAGCTACATTCTCTGAATACCCGCAAAAGCAGTATGAAATATTGGCAAGTTCTTAATACTGAAGTAAAGTATTCGTTCACATTGTGGACTCTACTATAGGTAAAAATTAACTAGTCCTTAGATGAAATGCCATCTTACCATTGCCTTCTGATGGAGGGTAGACCTCGGCCTGACCACTGATCATCCAAGTTCCAGCCTGATGTTTGAGGACATGTGGCTCTAACATGACCATGTCCATAAAGAACATGTACTTTCGATTTGGTTCAAGCCCCTTAACGTTCACGGAGAGAGTGGGAAAGATTCGTCTACAGGCAAAGGGAAAATAGACCATAGGGCATTAACATCTGACCATCTCGTTACGAGACATACACTATGAAGGGGCCGGGGTCTCACCTTCCGCTGTTTGTTGTTATCATCTCTGCTTGACAGCTACTCAGGTCGTTCCAGAGTTTGGAGTCCTTCAGTTCAAGGTGAATAGCCGGTGTACCGAAGACCTTTGCATGATTCAGATCTGAACCTCCCACGCAAATGGACCGAAACTTTCCCAGACGAGGACTGAACCAGTAGGCTGGATCTTCTACTCCCACCGGCGGCAACATCTGCGCCAAAACTGCGTGCAACTCCGGTGACATGGCCATCCCTCTCTGATCCTGTAGAACCTTCTTCCGCGAGGTAGTGCTGATGCTTGTCTTCTTACCGCTTATTCCGGAGCCCATTCCCCCCGCACCGCGTCCGCGTTTCCTGGTGGGGCGTGAGGCAGCCTGCGTGACAGCCCTCTCGCTGACCTCCAACCAGGGCAGCAACGATTGGGCAGGGGTTGAACTGTCTCTCCGCGGCGTAGACTTGAGGTAGGCGCTTATTTCACCAATGGAAGTTGGCGGTGTCCAGGATGTCGGTGTTTGAGATGTGGCCGACTCAACGTAGTCTGCGCGAACTGACGGCAGGGATCCCGTTCGCGGGTAAAACTGTGACGGCGGCGGCGGCGGCGGTTGACCAAACCCGCCGAGGCATTGTGGATACCCCGACCCGTCACCCTCCAGGGCGTAACGCAGGGAATTCGGACCCGGCGACCAGGCGTACGACTGGCAGCTCTGCTGCTGCTGGCCTTGATCCAGTCCTCTTGATTGCCAACTCCCCCCAGCATCGTCAAAGAACGGACTCTTGACTGGCATGATGTAACTGATTGGAGGTGGGCGTGGATCCGTGTAGGTAAAGGGGCCAGGGAGTGCGGACTGGGTAATTGGGGGATAATTATCATTTCTTGGCAGGTTCATCGTCAGACTACCCGTGGGAACGAAGGACTCCACATCGGTGGAACTCTGTGCTGCCTCTTGCGAGTCCTCGAGAGGAGGCATCGGGACTTCGTATGCAGAACTGTAGCAGCATCGCTGTTGATCCTCTTGGTCTGCATAACGTCCTGAACTGTAGTTTGTAACGCTGGTGGTCATTGTGCCCGCGATTTTTACGGTCTGCTCGCCGGTCTCCGAGCTGTCCATCCACGTGTAGGCACTGGGTCGACTGGCAGAACTGAGGTCGTAGCCGCTGATTTGCTGACTGCCGTCTGAATTTGGGTAGCCACTCTCCCAATAGGCCTGGTCCTCAGAACTTCGACCGTAGGACAGCGAGGCGCTCCTGTCTTCCGATCTGGGCAGGGGATAGGAGGACTGATCGTGCAGAGCACCGCTTTCCTGTCGAAGACTGGGAAGTTCCGTCGAGGAAAAAGATGGGGACGTGGAACTGGAGAGGAGTTGGAGGTCGGAAATCAACTCCATTCCGAGTTACGGTCAGTTTCTGAGGACCTTGGGATTTTATTTAAAGCACACAAGGTTGTCATATGGCCAATTTGCAAAGGATTACAGTAAGTGTTTGCACAATAATGACAGTCTACGGCCGATGCAAGAGGAAATTGGGTTTTAGGAAGTAGGCGATAAAGAAACACGGTCGCTCGAAGAAGTTAAATACGTCCGACGATTCGGATTCGCAATCTAACTCATCAACGGAGGACAACAAATAAGTGTATTGAACGCACAGACATTGCGACATTTATGCTACGCATTTCCCAACGCCATTACATACATATCAAGATCAGCAGTTCATGCAGACTCTAACACTTGATGTCATGATTGTTTTACAGTCCGCACGCGATCCGTTTATTATTGCTGATGAACAACGGGCTACGTCATCGCTTTGGCCTCTTCGTACTTGCCGTTATGACCGGGTCCTGTCGGGAACTTGGAATGTTATTCCGAACGCGGATATCCGCATATGGATTGGGAGTGTCGATGAGAAGCGCTCCGCTCATTCCATAGGACGTCATAATTTAACTCGGATTAAATATGACAATAAGGTATTCCGACCCTACTTGCAATGTCTGTCATTTAAGTCTACTGCTCTAGACCGCTATTTTGGATCCGCGCGCCGAAGACATTTTCCGTAAACTTTGGCTGCTTGTTGAATGATAGTCGACAGCTCGCGCATCGGGACTCTAACTCGCGTTTTGTGTTTTTGTCAGCCTGGTTAAAACTACGATGGCCTGCCGGGGGCTTTAGGTTTTTCCTGTGACAAGTTTCATTATTGCGTTCTGATAAGAGAGAGCGGGATAAAGTCCCTTGCCATCACGCATGGTGTTGATGACACAGGAGTCGTGCAGTCCGCGACCTTTTGACCGACGCATTACTCACACGCTCGACCGACAGATCATCTCAGTACCTTAGCCTACAGCCAGGACGTCATGACGATGCACAACCTATGACTGATGATCTGAGCTGTCTACTTCTGATTGGTAAATGTCACACAGAGACAAGTCAGACTAGCATTGCAATTTCTCGGAGTATCTGACGTTAGCGAATAAAAGTGGTGCTGCCAGTCTCTGTTGGCCACATTTGCATTACCGACTGCATGACGACGACGATGATGATGATGATGATGATGATGATGATGATGATGATGATGATGTCACTGGAGCAAGACGTTTATTGACCTGACGTTTCGGATTATCAATCGGGCCCATCACCAGAGATTGTCTCTGAGTTAAAATCCGAAACGTCTGGCCAATAAACTTCTTGTCCCAGTGATTGCATTTTTCGTTATGAACCGCTGCCTGGAACCACGGCTAAACTTTTCTTGGAATAAGTACGTTCGGTGAGGATGTACATGAGTTCTTTCAGCGTGCGTATCCCGTGTGCGTGGCAATGGCTAGAGAGCATGCTACTCCTCCCCTTTCCGCGGCGTCGCTAATGTTCTCGTGAGAAATGGTTTCGAATTATCTTCATACTGTCGAATATCATTTTACCAGAACCCAATACATTCCAAAACCGGACGTTTATTGACAGCAAGCAGCCGTAGCTCACTTACTAAAAATTGACCTTTGTAATAGCCCATAGTGACGTCGGTCCTGGTGGTTCCTTCAGTGAATTATTTGCTATCGCCTGGTGTGATGTGACTACTCCACTAACTTCATCCGCAAACACAGAACTGTAGAACTTCAGTTAAGAATTCAATAGTTTCCGGACAAATTACGAGGACGTACAATTGTAACGGATGAGATATTGGTATCTCTCTCCCTCTCTCTCTCTCTCTCTTCACGTTCATATCACTGAATTTGACGAGGCAGAGCATATAAGAACTCTTCCATTCCTACGTCACGAATTTTCCGTCATCTGCTTTTTTGAACTTCTCGACTTATAACTCAAAACTGCTTTTTCGGACGCATGGGGATACTTTCAACAGTTGAAGGGAGTACCTATGTGGTCATCCATCTTTGGCTTTCTTGCTACAGTCATGATACACAAATAAGAAGCTACAGCCTTAATATTGGCCAACCCAAATCTGCAGGTGACCTAAATGGACAGCATTTCTGATAGTATTTGAAGGAATCAACTGGAAATGCTCCACAGAGTTGTCCTCCCAACCTTTCCATGATTTACGTTCACGTTCGAAATGCTCTCGTGCATAGAATGGCGGATGGAGCATTCTAAACGTCAGTCTAGTGCAACGAATCCTGTGTGGAAGTTATTATGTACTGTGAAAACAGTCACCCAATCGCTCATAAACAAAGCGCTGTTAACGTTCAAAAACACACTGCTATAACAATGACTGTATAGAGCCTCAGTATTCGAAGAAATTGTTTTCCAAAAATGGGTACCCTTGAAATATTGCAAGTCGGTCCATAATAAAATTGGATTTAAAAGGCGGAAAGCAATGAACTAGGTTGTTCCAATCAGGTGATCAAACCACTGAACACGTCCTTACATTAATAATGTGTCCGAACTCTTTGGAAGGCACCTGAGGAAGCACCAAATACAACTGACGCACAAACCGCTGACTATACTGGGCACCCAGGTAGCACACCTCAGTGATAGGTTTAGTTGTTTTGATGAGAAAGAAGTCATCCAGGGGCATTCCTGCTACAGCCGCAATGTAGTATACTTTGGTCAAGCTCGGAAGAGTGGCTCTTAACACACATACATAAACACCGGTCGACAGGAAAGAGGCGAGGTCACTCGCCCCATGTCGCCCCACAGACGCTGGAACCTGGACACAAACTTGCTTGGGACAAGACCCGCATTGCTGGGTTCTGTCCACCTAAAAAGGCAGAGAATCCTTGGAGGCCATATATTTTGATAATCCGCACATGAATGGACACACAGAATGTAATGCTGTGTACAAAAATCTCAAGGAGAAACTGGAAAAAGCCATAGCAAATCAGAATGGGATGTCAGTTCTCAGAAATTTCTAATTGGGCAGAGTGCAGAAACGGTATTCGTATTTTAGACATGTTTAAATTTTGGAATGTTTTGCACACTTGCTGCACCCTTGACGATGATCCGGGGAAACAAACGTCAAAAATTTGCGAAATAAAGTTTGCTGACCTCCTCAAAGCACTTATTTCTCCCAAAAATACGCATGTATCGGAGTCCCTGCATATAGTAGGCGGGCTAACTCATGAAATGTCAACCGAAATTCCGAAATGCGTTTTCTTTACGAATAAATAAATTGAGTAAGGTTGTAAAACTAGTCAGCCTGCAAAACAATTCTACAAGTTTTCATTTACGTCAGTATGCCGGCTTTCGAATTAACTCCCTTCCGGCTGCATGCAAAAACAACACTCTGTAAAAAAGACTACTTGAGTAGCATGCATTTTTTTCATTGATTTTCGATGCCCTTAAAAGTTCGATTATATTTCATGAAAAACATGAATAAAAATACTCATTCTTTTGCTCATTCCGTAGATACTTACGCCTTACGTCTTATACTCGAAGAAGGGTGTAATTCGGTTTGCAAAAACTTTTCCAATTCCCGGAGAATTTTGAACCCGCTCTACCGTTACATTTGGATTCAGGGTTTCCAAACTACCAACCGTATATTTTCCGCGTACCGAAAACCACATGTTTCTCTACGGTAATAAAGGGGAACCATATGTAGTTCATAAAATTTAGCATTGAATTCGATCCATATTGTTAACTTTACAAGCGACGTTGGTAAATGCAGGGATATGAGGATTTATGAACGGTCATTTCACGGTATTTAAAAGTCCCACAATTGGAAACTTTTCAAAATTGAATTTTTTCCCTTTTGGTGTATAAAATTAGTATAAGAAGTGATTTCATACTGAAAGAGCAAAATAATGAATATTTTATGCATATTTTCCATGAAATATAATCGACGAGAAAAAATCATGCTACACAAGTAGTCGTTTTTTTACAGAGTATAGTTTTTGCATGCAGCTGGAATGAAGTTACTTCGAAAGCCAGCATCTTGACGTAACTGAAATATTATATAATTATGTCGTTGATGGTGGTGGTGGTGGTGGTGGTGGTGGTGGTGGTGGTGGTGGTGGTGGTGGTGGTGGTGGTGGTGGTGGTGGTGGTGGTGGTGGTGGTAGCATTGTAAAATAAGCCATAAATTCTCATCCCAGTCTCTCCGATATCTGTCAACACCACTTCTCAATTATTATCAGGTTTTCGCAGCGGAGGCTGACAATCTCGCCTACTTGTAGCATTTCATCTGACTGCGTGTTGTAGTTCCAACAAAGCACAAAAAGAACACCTTGCATTTTAGTCACATGTCAGTTTGCGCCGGAATAAGCTTGACCCTGATGACAAGCCAGTCCCGCTCATTGAACTTCACAAGGCCAGAGATCCACTGCCGTACGTCTTCTCATGTCCCCAGTGGTGTACCTCATCACTGCCGCCAGTCAGTTTCGGATTCGGGATAAAATTTGCATACTTCTAAATTCCATTATTAGGTTATCACGACACTACCGAACCATATCATTCGACGAGTGAGTAAGCTGGACCTGGCTTGTTTTGCTGCTGATCGACCGTTCGGCCGCCCGTAGAAGACAAGATTACATGGGGAGATTTGAGAAAAGGAACTCTTAGCTTGCTCTGTAGACTGGAAAATGGATAACTGTGGAGGGTTTGGACATAATCCCTACTATAACAGTTCGACAGAAGCTGTCATCAAAATTAATTCTCATTCGGTTGTCGTCCTCCATCCCTGCCTTCGCTTTAATGGTATCTACAAAAATCCCGGGTACGAACGCAATACCTCATAAAACCTGACTGCAACAACAAATCAGTTGTCTCAAAACTTACTCTTTGTCGGAGCGCCACTGTGAACTAACGTCCGAGCATGAATTGTAGGTGGCGGACGAATACATACTCGTCCAAACTCTCACACCAGCTTCATCGACGTCCAGCTTCATTAGTGTTTTTTTATTTGCTCAACGTGAGTGGCTCGACATTTACGTCAATATCGCGACAGAATCGTTCACTAAACAGAATACGATCCTTATCTTGCGCATTGTAGCTCAATCACGTGGAAAGTTTTGCCCATTTTGCTGTCAAGTAAAAGAGAGGACAGACCTACATATATGGCCCCCTAAACAGGACATCGAAACGGAGCAGCCTGCCAGACGGATGACTTTTAGTCAACTTCCAGTGAAGTAAGGTTCAGGTTTAAGGATAAGGCTAGGGTTAGGTTAGGGTTAAAGGCTAGATTTAAAATTAGCGGTAAGGTTAGTCTGGACCAAGTTTAGGGTTGAGTCAGAAGCCAGAGTTAACAGCAAAGTTTAGGTTTAAGGTAGGGCTAAGGACCAAGACTAGGTCAACAGTTTAGATTTAAATTGGGATTACTGCTAGGATTAGGACACGGCAATATTCTGCCCTTTCTGGAATTACGCGCAGGTCCACCTCTATTACTTAGGTGGAGCGTACCTATTCCAATGTCCTGGTTTGGGGGTCATACAGGTCAAGTCTATCAGGTAAGATGTCGAAATAATGACCAATAGAAGAAGAAGAAGAAGAAGAAGAAAACAAAAATAAGAAGAAGAAGAAGAAGAAGAAGAAGAAAAAGAAAAAAGAAGAAGAAGAAGAAGAAGAAGAAGAAGAAGGAGAAAGACGGGTTAGAAGTCAAGTCAGTCAAAGAGGCTTAATTTTTTTGTGACTGTGTCCAAATGTAGAGATCGCGATCGAAATAAGACGTCGATTTCTGAACTCCGACCGTATTTCTTTAGACCAGCTTCCTGATTGCCTCACTTTGTAAGTATGCAATAAAAGTGATTGTCCGGCTTTGACCGAGACCGCATGCGACCGATATGTAGTAAAGAACTACAAATAAAGTGCGCTCGCTGCCGCCTTTTGTTCTCTGAATTTTTGGCTTCCGCACTGGTTAGAAGGCCCTAGTAAATGAGGCGGTGGCCCAGATGGTCGACCCGTCTTCATAGTATTCCCTTTTAAATCTGATTACTTAAAGTCTAGCAAAGGCCGTGGGCGAAAAACTGAAACTCGCCGTGTGCTTTAAACATGAACATAATATGTCGGATAAACAAGCAGGGGAACAGTGATGTCTTTAAGTGATGACTTCTGGGGGAGGTATTCTTTAATAATCACACGTATCTAACGGACGCGACTTGAAAATCGGGTCGGAAGTGACGCGTGTCAATCCAGGCATTCACACCCTCAAACGAACGTGGACTTGATTTCCACGAGTATACTGTCAGGTATGGCGTTGGAGATCCATGCGGCACGTGGAGGGACTGCTGTTTGGGGAGAAGAGTCGGTAGATCGGACTATAAGCGTTGGTTTGACTGGCAATGCCAATGATTTTCGGAATTCATACTTGCCAGGAATTGCAACCACTTTTGACAGCATCCACCGCAGTATGTCTCTCTCCCTATCCTAATCTTGTCAATCCAATCGTATTCTAGCTCCGAGACTGCCCAGAGGTAATTCAGAATGAACTTGCGTGCAGGAAACCGCCTGGACTTTTACTCACAAAAAGCACGTGATGTCGATAACTCCGCGACTAATTTATACGGAATAGCTATCCAAAGACGTTTTTAGGTTGGTGCCGACGTGTTGCTTCTCTCTCATGGACCCCACCGGCAACACCACCGATCGTTCGACATCCTCTTTCATACACTAAGAACATCTCAGAGCTGACGGAGCGCATACCGGTTCAAAGCTGCCATACACGCCAGGACCACAGATATGAAAGACCAATTAAATCTCAGGTAGAATTTGGGCGTAGATTACCGTATCTCGTGCCCAAACTGTTCCCACAATTATGCAGGTCAGATTGAACGCAAGCTCGGGTCGCGCATACGCGAAAATATACTGGCACCGAGGCGACAAATTATCACAAGCGACCGCCAACATCTTCAGAAGGGGTAACGAGTTTGACTTTGCAGATGCCAACCCGAAAATAAATCAAGCGGGGTATAGATTGAGGTTTGGACCTCGGACGTGAAGTCAATCAGTCGATGTATCAGTCTGGCGCCGGCGTACAAGACCCTGGTCAGCCATCTCCACACCTGCGTTACTAGACTTTGATTAGCGAACAACTTCTACAACTGTCTCCTCTGACAATGGGCGTCAGAATTAGTGTGAATGCCCCAGCAAATAAACAGTGGTCCGATGTGGTTTTGTAGACCACCTGAAGTAAACAAACCCCAGCTGCCTGTAGCACGCGACCGTTGGTAATAGGGGTTTTTACTGGTGGAGCCACGGAACGCACAGGCGGGGAGGTTAAGTATTTGTATGCACAGAAACGCGATTGGATATGCACGGTTGGACTTTGAGTGGTCGAAAAATAGTTGTTCAAACCCTTTACCCTAAACCTAACCCCTAACTCTAACCTCTAGCCCTAACCCCTTATTCTCATCCCTAACTCCCAACCATAACCCTCTAACCCCAGCCCCAACAGTATTGGGTCCTTCACGTGGGGCTACATAACCACATCGCTCCCAGACCAACCATCTTCACCTGAAATTCGCATATTCACCACTAGCTCAACCCGGACATTGCTCCGATGTTCACATGAGCAAGATTAGTTATAAAAAGCTACGTCATGAGGGAGCAGGTTCAGTCCCATTTGTTTGTTTATGCATATATCCAATCCAAGGCAACTGCAGTGTCACGACAGTTTGAATGTACCTCAATCCGGGACTCTTGAAGGCCCGCGGAAACGACGTTAATCTTTTTGCACAACTTTGAATTAACCGGTCTCTCCACGGAATCTGGATAGTGGATCGACCTTCTGAAAATGCTAGCCATGAAAATAATCAGAGTCGGGCCGGGCAAACACACTCTTGCGAAACGTGCATTGTTAATAACTTCAAGCTTTCTTGGCTGTGTGCTGCCGGAACAGCCGCCTATAACAGGACCATGACGGACGTTAGCTGACATCCGGCACAATCTTGGGACCCTGAACTAATGTGAACATAGAAGTTCAATTTTTGAATTCAAGAATTATGGGAAATCACTGAGTTGCCCGCGCAACCACTACGCTACATTCCACGGCTTTGTTGAATTTCTAGACGACTTGAGTGTTACGATGGTGCCGAGACAATTCAGTAGGACGCAAGGCTGAGTAAAACGGCTTCTGAACGAGACAGGATGCAAAAGTTGGTCACGAGGTCACGTATGCTTGTTATTCTTACTTAATCAAACCACTTGCGCAAGACTTTCTGTGAAAGCTACACTTAGACGGAACCATCCTTGTTTGTCTCTGTTAGCACATACTTCGTACATTTTAATGTAGTTACGCTGTTCTAGTTAGGTGCACATAGGTTGGTTACAAAAAAGATAGCATCTACATCACTTCGTCATCTCAAATGGCGTTTCTCAGGGGCGAAAATGAGTTAAGGCTGTTGGCTTGCAAGGCGATTGACTGAGGCGAGTTGCTTGCCCTTTTGATAGTCATCTCCACCTCGCCAAGGAATAGAAGCTGCGGCGGCCACAGCTGAGGCGGTCACATGGAAGTTACCCCTAGATCTTTTATGGGAGTTGACGGACTGTCGCCGTTGGTACAGTAGGTGGGCTAATCGAGTAAATATCAACCGAAATTCCGAAATGCGTTTTCGTTTCGAAAAGACTATTTAGGTAGGGTTGCAAAACTGATTAGCTTGAAGCGTTCTTCTACAATAATTCAGCTACCGCAGGATACCAGCTTTCGGACAAACTTCTTTTCGGCTACATGCAGAAACTATACTCTGTAAAAAATGACAACTTAAGTGGCATGCATTTTTCTCATTGATTTTCAATGCCCCTAAAAACTCGATTATATTTCATGGGAAACATGCATAAAATTATTCTCCTGCTCATTCCGTAGAAGATTACGTTTTTTTCCAATTTTATGCTCGATTAAAGGTTATAATTCGGTTTTAAAAGTTTCTATTAGTGAGATATTTTAGTACCGTGAAATGCCCGTTCATAAAACATCGCGTCTGCATATTTACTAAGGTTGTTTGCAAAGTTTACAATCTGGCTCAAATCCACTGCTAAATTTTATGAACCCAACATACTCTCCTCCTAATACCGTAGATAAATGTATGGTTTTCCGTACGCGGAAGATGTACGGCTTGTATTTTGTAAACCCTGAATGCCGAGTCAAGTTCAATATTATTCGGGAATTGGAAAAGTTTTTGAAATCCGAATTATACCCTTTCTTCGAAGGTAAAATTGAAAGAGGACGTTATCTTCTACGGAATGAACAGGAGAATGAATAACTTTATGCACGTTTCCCATGAAATATATTTGAATTTTTGAGGGCATCGAAAATCAATGAGAAAAATGCATGCTACTTAAGTAGTTATTTCTTGCAGAGTATAGTTTCTTCATGTAGCCGAAAAGAAGTTCGTTCGAAAGCTGACATCCTGCTGTAGCTGAATTATTGTAGAAGAATGCTACATAGCGATCAGTTTTACAACCTTTTCGGAACGAAAACGCATTTGGGAATTTCGGTTGACATTTCATCAGTTAGCCCACCTACGGTACATGTAGAGGTCCGACCGCTGTAAGCGACGACGCTGACCGTGCAGCCCATGGACTGGGCGCAACACCGACGAGTTGCATGTGAATTACTCTATGGTGAGTCAGACTTCTCATCATTCGTCGCATTGTCTCCTCCGAAGACAAGAAAATATCTGTGCTACCGGGTGTGAGCCAAACAGCCGTCTACGCGGACCACACACGACCTAACTCTACCGCAATGTGCCAGGTTTCTGCGAAAGATAGGGGTACTCGAATCCCGTGTGCGTGACAGAACCATAAAGGGCGCAGTATGAAGTAGTCACTTGACCTCCCTCTCGGACCTCCTGCCAGTCACCCGACATACGCACTGTTCTGTCTGTAAGGACCAAATTACTCCGTCAGTTAGCAACCTTCCCAGTCATGACTTTTAGTCATCCACGATGGATTCTGGCACTTCAGGTCTGTTTAGTAGAGGAATGCGCTGGTGTGTCGTAGAGAGGGCTTCTCCGTGCCATCACAGTAATGGGAAGCAGCTGTGTGAACCGGACAGATGAGATCTGCAGTGAGCCAAAGGCCAGAAAGGTCCTTCTGCGACGTCTTGTGGTAGAGCAAATCTGTGAGAAATCAGGATAAACGGTGTGAGTACTTACAGCATCCGTGGAGGGACGTGTTAGCTGTTCCTACGACTATATCTCAGAGGATCTTAATCGCTTAGGTACTATCCGGGGTCAGAGTTCAGTTCTGTTGCGGTGTCCTGAGAGGATGTTGGGAAGCAGCTTCCGAAACTTGCGTTCAGGCGGTCTGACCAACAGGACTGCGGCTGCGAGACTGGAATGGGGGAGTTTCGATGCGTTCCAAGTTACTGGCCAGTAAATTTTGTGTAAGACATCACTCACCCAGTCATCAGTGAGTGAAGCAGAAAGGACTGGTAATTTGTAATGCAGTTTTTTGCAGTCTAGGCAATGTTAAAATCGTAGATGAAGGATGCATTATCATGGCAAACTTTGTTACATCCTCTATCAAAAACCAAAGCGAGTAACTGGATGAAATCCGCGACGGGAGCCTTACTCCTGTTTCAGCTACAAGGCCTTCGCCCTGGCAAGCTATTATCGTATGCACCATTTCGTAGTAATGTTGGAGAGAACTTTTCCAACTGTCTTAATTAATTTACAGAGTACGTGCTTTCTGATTATAAGCATCGCCGGGAGGACAACCGTCGTGCCAAAATAGTCAGATTAAGACATACCTCAGACTGCGGGCAGATTGCACACGGCACGAACATTCGACTCAGGTTTTACGGGTCTCTGGACTGCAGCGCAGGCCAACATCACGGTGCCGAAAAGAATCGAACAAGACAAAGCAGGTGTATCAGGTGCGCGGCAGAACATTGCTTAATTTCCGCTCCCTGCATCTCCGGGGCTAAGCACGGAGTCCATTGCAGGATCGAGGAGGTTAAAAAGCGTGGAGACAAGCATTACACCTTTTCAAACAACTGACTACGTGGCAGTCGCCCAGTTAAAAGTTAAGAGCTCATATTCACTGACTATGCACCAGGTTCTCTACTGCAAACTGGATTGCATTTCAAAGAATTCGCCTGAAGCCCTTTGCCAACAAGTATGCATTCTCATTGGATATCGCTTGAAAAATTCTTAATGAGCATTCGTAAAAGACACGGTTCCTAGTGGAGGTTCATGACGGCTGGCTCTGCCATGTGAGGGCCTTCCAGAACTTTTTGGCCATCCCATGAGGGAAAAATAGTAATCTCGAAAGAATTTACAAATGTCTTAGTCTCCCGGTTAACTTCTTGTGGCGCCACCTTCCGGAAGACAGATTACAGCCAAAAAAGCTTGAAATAAAGAGCTTCCCACGTGAACCAAACTACTTGTCAGAAACAGGAAGCTGCGTTCAGATGAACTTGTATGTCTGTATGCGCCGAGACTGTTAGCAGGTATGTGCAAGTCTAACTCGCAGATGCGACATGCATGTACTCAAACTGGACCTATCTCCTCAAATCGCCACGGTAGATTCTGGTCGTGGGATGTTTTTGAAGTAAAGACTTTGAGGGAGCTGTCTTTGATGAGCATTACATGATTGTCATACTTACTACGACTACATGTTCCACGCTTTAAATGTTCTTTACAGATGTCTGTGGGAAAAATATCCGCAGGGATCCGCATCTCATGTTTTCCCTCGTAAAAGCTTCTCGTTTCCGTGACTGTTCACGTTGTCCTTACGTCAATCAGAAGTTGAACCACTAGATGTTTCGGCTTCCTCAGCCATGCAGCGAACGTAGGAACCGTTGAGAGGGTGACAGCGGTAGTGTGGAGTACCCCGATTAACTGTCGGTAGATTGTAGATCGTGTTCTGATATATGTACTTGTTGCTGGTGACTGACAGCTGTTCCCACGTGCGGGAAGACAAAAAACGGAGATCAACTGAGCGAGAATTAAGGGATAACAGAAATGTCTGCCAGGGGATAGGCTCAGTTGTTCGATGATCAGGCGCGCTTTCGGGATGGAACGCTATTGAATATTTAACTGGATAACGTATCAGCACATATTTATCACTTTACTCGAACGTATCGTTTTACCACCGACCTCCTTCGTGTTCTCCTGCATTCCCACTCGTATACCTCACCCCTCATTACCATACGACACGATTCACATCGGCGAGCGTGTTACTGCCGGTTCTAGGTAAACTGAACGTGTTTTTGGACTGGAGTTCTTCGATGCGACCTCAAATGTGCAGGTCGGAAAACGAGTAAGGAATTCGGGCTCACTGATACCTAGACCTGAAATAAATTTATCCCTCCAGGCCTCGAACCAGAGTGAAGTATAATGGTAGGGGGCGCCCACCGATCGTTCTTACGGAACTCACTCGTTCCATTGTGCCTTACGGGCTCTCTCTCTCTCTCTCGAGCCCAACCGGCAGCCGCACAGCGGCGCATGATATAGGCAGTCTGTTATTATTTGCAAAAACAAGGGAGAGTGGAATGGCCATATCTGGCTTATTAGCCGTCGTCAGCCAGTCATGCCCAACCCCTAAGTGTGGAACAGCCGAGGCTCGAACTCGCGACCTGTTGTATATTCCCGATCGAAACCGACAGGGCAACGGGTTCGTGGCCCGGTGGTTAGAGACATGGGCTTCTAACTAACAGGTCGCGAGTTCGAGGCTCGGGTGTTGCACACGTCGGGTTTGATTATGACTGGCTGACGACGGCTAATAAGCCAGAAATGGCAATTCCAGTCTCCTTTGTCTTTGTCGGTAATAACAGAATGAAATACTTCGCGAAAAGGTAAGCGAAGAAGCCACGGATGGAGATACTCCACTGTCATAAGTGTTGCCCAGTTAGGTGTTAACAGGTTCATGTATGCATGATTTGTCTAATAAACGTATATGATTTTAAGCATGTTGGGGATTCCCTGAACAAAGTAATTCCAGAATCCTGTGAGGACTTACCGATTTAAAGTCCGCAGTCCATAAAACAGCTTTTCCTGGTAATTTCCCGTCCTCTAATTTGGCGTTCAATCTATCTTTAACACATGGTCAACCTATACCTATCCTGACAGGAAAAAGCAGCATAGTCTTTGCTGATGGGGGGGCTTTGTCGCAAAACCAGGCTCCGTTAGGGATTTTATACTGGTGAATTCCAATGTCGCAGTTGTTTGACTCACGTCCTAGCGATTGAGATAGATCAGTATTCCGTATGCACAGCAACTTCCAGGAGGCGAGTCAAGTTACGTCTCATAATAAGACTAATCGTCGATCGAAGTCTTGTATAGACCGCGTGGTGGACCAAGCGGACAAGCGATTGTTTGCCAGAGCTTTCTTCTACCTGAACTCTGAGGCTTGGCCAAATAACCCTATTGAGTTCTGCCTTTAATCGGCCAATAGTCGTCTACTTTCTTTACTTATCTTGATTATCAATCCGGTTTACTGTGGTAATGGTAAAAGATAAAAGTATACAACGGTTTACCAACAAGAAGGAATGTCGAAAATGGGAAATACTCTCTCAATCTATGCCGCCCTTGTCAAAAACAATACGTCAAACACTTTTATATCCCATTTTTCTTTAGCCATGGCGTAGAACTGTAAACCTTCCTAGGCGTCCACGTAAATTAACTTTTAAAACTGACTCCATCACATTCATGCAGTCTGGTCGGCAGACCACGAGTACGCCGCGGACACTGTTCTGCTGGAATCGTGTCCTGAACTGGCGTGCCCACCGAGAACCCTCATACTTAATGCTTATTTACCGGTGTCGGTGTTTATCTATTTTCGTGGGATCAAAGGATAAACGCAACTTTATCATAACTGGTGTGCTCTGTTCTAACCTTCGAGTCGTCATGACTGTCAGTGGTGTCCGCGTGTGTCGAATACCCTCTCATCCTCCATAAACCCTTCTCTTCGCATGTGAATGCTCCACTCTGGATTGAAAGAAGCAAAATTTGCGGGTTTTGACTACCGTTCTTTGGTAAACTATGATTACTTGACTAACGTGAGATGAACTTCCGTCTAACTCGGGAAATTTGCATGTACAGCGGCAGCAGCAGCAATGTGGGCTACTTTTCTGTCAAATCAGCAACGCAGCAACCTGCTTTGACGGCAGCCGACTGTCTAACCACCACTGTTTCCATGAACTGATTCTTGGATACATACCAGGAAGACGGGTTGCCGGCTAGCCTAGCTCTTGGTTACCCGGCGCATCCACAGGTGGTGGACAGTGGAACGGCCTTCAGTGAAGTACTTACTTGTACTTGATACGGCTGCGATCATGCCTGATCTAGCCGGCCTCGATGATGTCACGAACTGTACCTCTCCACGCGGGACGATCTGCAAGCAGCAGATTTGGACAGCTCAACCCATTCCCTTCGCCAGCGACGGAGACCGAATACTGAAGGTCCAAGCACTACCTCCACGTCTTAACGAATTATGTCGAGCCAGGTTTTGATCTGACCCCCTCTACGACGCCTCCAAGGGGGCAACAGTGCCGGATCGAGGGCAGTAACACTGAGCTCCTGAGGCGGACGACAAAGGACATGCCCGAACCACCTAAGTCGTCTTTCTTGAATGGCCTAAGTTATCCTTGCGAGGTTGTCCCAGCGGGCGCGGACTGTCTCATTTGAGACGAGGTCGGTGAACTCCACTCGAAGGATGGTCCTCAAGCAGTGGTGGTCAAATACCTCGGGAAGACGGGTTGCCCGTTAGCCTAGCTGATGGCTACCCGGCGCGTCCACAGGTGGCGGATAGTGGGACGCCCTTCAGTGAAGGTTAGCTGCGACATAAGCAGACCCAGGTCTGATGAATAAGCAGTCGCGGACCAGCAACGACAGTGCTACCAGGTGACGGAGGGCTGAGGTCTGGCACGCTGAAAGTCTTATAAAAAGCCGCAAAACCCAATGACGGCATTATGATACGGCGACCGTAAGCCGCCATTAAATAGCTTTGCTCGCCACCGCTGCCTTGTGGTTAGACTTTTAGGCCAAAACGCTGGCGGATACAACCTCGAATAGGCAATTCGAGCGGGTTTGGGACCCTCCTGTGCCCGAAATTCCAAAGAAACCCCATGAAATATGTCCGATTACAGTACTTCGACCCCTGCTACGGTGTCCGCGGAAACTGACGCGTTCCACAAACCTGGTCCAGTGGTGCGGGCGACTAGTATGCGAGCTGGACTACTCAATCGGGGGCGGACTCTTGGTACTCCGGTACCAAAAATGAACGGTCCAAATCTGCTGCTGCGGATCGTCACGCGTGCAGAGGTACAGTTCAGGGCATCATCGAGGCCGGCTAGATCAGGCATGATCGCAGCCGTACCAACACAACAACGCATATATATATACCTACGTAATTTAACCGGTTCCTAGTGCACCCGCCGTTGTTTTGAATCATGAGAACTATGACTGCATTACTGCAGCAAAAACAACTTCTAGTTCAAGGCTGTATTCATTCCGACTCGGTTAGTGGTGGTAATAGGAAACACACGATGCATTATTTCGGTCATAGCGCAAATTTGTCCGCTGCCAGTCGCGTGATTGGTTTGAGTGCGAGGCATTTACTCTCACGTCTGGAGGCAAATCCGATTATTGAATTTGAGCAGCAGGTGACTTACATTGAATTGATCTGAATTCCCAGCTTTGTCCCCTCCAAAGGATACTTGCACTAGGTTCCGTTAGTTGTTATGTGCTTAGGTCTTCGGTGGCTTCGACCCCAGGACTTTAAAGCCGCATGATTTACGTCAATTAATTTTCTTTCAAATGAAAACCCGCGGATAAAAGCAGAACGGCGGCTTTAGTGGAATGAAAGAACCATCTCACCTATCAAGATTGGAAGACATTACAACCCTTGCAACTGCGACCATTTCTTATTTGAAATAGAAATGATTAAAAAGGGTTTCAAGGCATTTTGCTAGTTGTGAGTTGTTAAATTCTTCATACTTTGTTATCGACATAGAGACTCAATTTACTGCTCAGATTTTCAATTATAAGCACTATCCTATCGTTGGAACGGCAAGGAATCACTCTACTTAAATACTCCTCCTAAGAAAGACTATAATCTTTAGATCAAAGCACGCCAATTGTATTTCATTTACTCTGAATTAAGCTCAGGCAGCGGGAAGAAATGAATACATACCAACTCTGCAAGATCAGGACCGTGTGCGGCGGTTGGGAGTTCTTGTAAAAAAAGTAGTCCGTTTAACTGGCCCGGGTGCCTCAGCCGTTGATTTCAAAGTGAGCGCCACAGGGCTTTTTCCCTGTCCTGGTCAGACCGACGGCCACGGACCGTAATTTCATTGGTTAACGATCTCAATGTGCTAATTGGGCAGCCGCCAATAGGCGAGTGACGTTGGGTCTTGTGTATGCGTGCTCCCCTCCCCCCCCCCTTCCCTTTCGTTCGCCGCGGCGGCAAATGGGCGTGTGACCGTTAAGGTGGCAGTTATTATGATACTAGTCGGCAACATGCTTCGATAGAAAACTTTTCAAGCTCAGAAGAGGAAAAGAAGAAGCGATCACTGTAACAGGCGGTTTATATGTCTGATGTTTCGGATTAAAACTGTGACAAGGTGTAGTTATAACAGACTGGTCTCTCAAAGGCTACTGTTATATCTCTTAGGAGAATGGTTCCGTTAAGAAAGTTGCTATTTTCATCATAATTACAATTTTGATGATATCTCTAAACCCTGACTACTTACCAGTTGTTTTCATCGGTGAGTTCACTGAAGCCGGTCAGGCGACCGAAATTAGGACAGAAATACAGGCTAATTTAACCCAGCACTTCATCGCTGAATCGGAGTCCTATGTTTGTCAGATACTAACCTGAATTCTAAACTCAAGTCTGATTTACTTCACTGTGCCAAGCAAGCCCGAAATAACAACCTACCTCCTTTTTTACCGCTGCCACAGAAACAATTCATTAGAGATTTTGGCATCTTTTTTTGTTGGATTAGTTGATGACATCGAACTGAGCTTGTTGAGTAGAATACCTGCGTGATCGTGGTAACTGATGAAGCGTTTGAGCCAGCTGAACTGTGTCATAATCGGGCAGAGTAAAAACGGGTCTAAGTATTGGGCAAACCGTGTAGGCTCTCCCAAATCATTTGAAATTTATAGGGGATCAGTCGGAAAACCGAATCATTGATAGTGGAAGCTACTGACGGAGCAAAGTTTATATGCAGATTTGAAACCTGACAGCCGCACCCAGAAGGTTTCGGCAACTGGGCGTAACCGATGATAGCTGTGTAGTAGAGCGAGAGCACAACCCGGTCAACTGGATTCTTTTTGCTCATCTTACTGGTCTTTTGATTGTTCAACCAGTTTTTTCGTCCTTATGGGAATTGGGCCATATTCCCTTCGCTGGTTTTCCCCATGAATGTACTTTAAATTATAATGTGGGACCCAGTTAGTAGCCTTCATGGAATGCTGGAAAACAAGAAATATCAAAAGTGTCCCTTCAGATGTCTGACCCGGAGCAGGTGGAAACGAACACTGACATCTAGACCAATGACTTGTTCGTTATACCCAGCAATCGCAATTAGTTAACTCGATCCCCGCTGACAACGATGTCCAGATGGTCAGCCGTGGGTGAAGGCTTCTGCCCTACGACCTTCAAGTATAGGACCGGCTTGAGAGTGTGCTGACAGCCGATTGCACCTTAGTCTTTTACAGCCAGATATCGCACAGATTTATCCTCTGCGTGAGCCTAAACTCTAGTGATGCGCAGTCTGAAAGCGTGTGCTACGCCAGTATCAGCAAGCCATGGCCATCGCGGCCTGGTATGAGCTGGCAGTTCCCTGACACCTAGCTCCCTGCCGGTAGATGCGCTTGCGCTCCCGCTGCCCGGCCATCATCGTCCTTCTCTTGGGGGTTTTTTTGTTACTGCTGTTGTTGGTAGTCAAAAACCTGGTCATTTGGTGAGTGGACCAGGGGGTGTGGAGTGGAGCGCCAAGGTTCGAGCTCGACCGTGCCATCCACCTGCGCTCTCCCCGTATCGCGGTCTTTTTGACTCCGTCTTGACACCGGGTCCAGATGGGGAGTGGGGGGAGGAGAGAGTGCGACAGATGCTGCGCAAGTCTACACTCGCTATAAACTAATTCACGTGCAAGTCACCGTGTCTGCTTCAGCTTCCAGTGGAGCACACGGTGGATATCGTTTCCAGCGACGTCGAACAGTCGCTGCGCGGTCCCCGAAAACAGTTTTCTAAGGTAAATGCCAGCTGTACAGTCTTCAAGATAACGCACACGATGCCGCTATAGTGAACCTCAAAATCGCCCAGCATCCCGTAATAGATCCGCGCTTTTTTTCATCCGTATGTTATGCGACCGGCGCATAATTTGAAATTTCGAAAGGCTTCCATCAAAAAGTGTCTCGAAAATTGGGGAATTTCAAAGGAGCTATGAGCCGCACGTTTCAGGGGTAGTGCAAAATGGACGAGAGCTCGGTCGGGCCATTCTCCCTTGCGTATTATAAAAAATCAGCCCAAAAGCCAAATGGTAGGAGTATCCACTGTGGATTTAACTGCACTACAGATGTCGCTACAAGAGAAAAACCATACTTGTTCGCTGAGAGAGAAATGATAGGCTAAAGCGGTTAGTTGTGGTTTTCCGCCGCCCCTCGTGAGCCATGGTCCAACCCCAAGTGAGAACTCCAACTGAAACTTCTTTATTCTCAGATCAGGCGCATTGTTAATGAATCATGTCCGACCAAGAAAATCGAGGTGCTTCCTTTCCGTCCGGCAGTCAGGGTGGACTCACATTCTA
Source organism: Spirometra erinaceieuropaei (assembly GCA_902702965.1). Taxonomy (NCBI): domain Eukaryota; kingdom Metazoa; phylum Platyhelminthes; class Cestoda; order Diphyllobothriidea; family Diphyllobothriidae; genus Spirometra; species Spirometra erinaceieuropaei. The sequence continues at coordinate 960,623 of CACRXP010000142.1, forward strand.
TGGGGGGCAATTAAAATCTACGCTCATATATCTGTTTCGTTAGGTCACAGGTCCTCTCGGAATGTGCCGATAAATCCGGTAGAAGCACACTCAACTTGAGACGTTGCTAAAGAATCGCGTACCCATCACCGCGTCTTCTCAACAGCAATACCAGTCCACTGTAATTGATAACAAATAACCATTGAACAATCCATCTCTGAGAAGTGGCGACTGTTTCATTTCTGAATGACTGCTAGCTGACCCGTCTCAGCTGCAAACTGGGCCGTTCTACCCTCATCGTTGGTGCTTGTAGCTGAAGCTACAAGAAATTGGGAATTACATATCTTAGAACTCTTTGAGGCAGGCATTTAGCCCACACGGTCCACTCTCGGTTGAGAAATCGATTGTTCTTTCCTCATCATTTTTGCTTGTAGTTGCAATTATGAGGAGTTGGAAATGAGGTCATTTGAAGAGCATCTCCTCTATACGGTATGCACTACTTGACTATACGGCCTAAACAGTTCCCTCGCCGTTTAGTCCGGCTGGTAGTCCCAGTAACGTGAAACTCAGCTGGCCTTTTAGAGAATTTCGGGATCCACAAAGTTAAAGGCGTGAATGATCTAAAGCCAGTTCTTTCCAGAAGGCTGTAAATCAGCGTTTGGGTTTGATACATGAGTGAAACGATGACCCGTGTACTGAGGTATTTAATAAAACAAATTCCAAATCATAACTGCAAGTAGGCAGATATTTAAAAAGACTGCTGTTCGTTTCCTGTTTGCCTAGTAATTCGCACTATGGAAGTCGTACTCACACCTATGAACTACATTTATGGATAGTGTAAGTTGTGAATCGTATTGGTTATCGCTAATATTTATTGAACCAGTTTCGTGAAGAAGGAGACACGATCACTGATACAATAGCTTTATTCGCCTAAGGTTTCGGATTCCTGTTCGGATCCATCATCATCGAGCAGGAATCCGAAACATCATACAAATAAAGCTCTTGCCCGAGCGATCGTGTCTCCTTCTTCACGACTGCTTCCTGGGTCTCGTCTCGCCACTTTTATTGAACCAGTTTCCTTCTACTAAGGCCTGGTAACTTTTGTGGACATAGGCGACTAGCGTATGAGTCGTGTTCACTAGCATGATATGATTTCAGTAAATAAGGAAGTCGTTGCATTATGTCCTGTCCTGACTGCCAATTTACGATAAGCAATCAATAATCCAAAAGTAAAAGAGCCTTGCATATTTTTATGTCCTAATAGCACAGCATTTGCATAGGAGTAAGTCTACATCGATCAAATGCCCTGCCTAATTCCAAAAAGGGGCAGTGCTCTCGAAAGCGACTGAAACAGAACGGTTCAGTCTTACGTTAAATGTCGGCTGTTTATTCTGGATCCATCCGACTTGTATGATTATTTCTCAGAAATTAATTTTGACTTGGCCTTTTCGTGCACTTTCTGTAGCAGTCGTCACTAAACAATTTTCAGTCAGATATAACCAGACGAGGCAAAACGGTTATTTTGGGTATTTCCCACCTGTGACACGATGTATCCATTGCTTGACCCGATTTTGTAAAACTCGGTCCTCTCAACGGGATTTCGACCCACGACAGCAACTGCAGGTCTCTGTGCACAGCCAACGTATGCAATCCATAAAGTCTGACTCAGTAAGCTGACTGCTCAGGCAGGATTTCCAAAGTAATCAATCTAGAATCTACCAAGTGACTTCCAAGAACACGCAACAAACAGGTGTTTGGCAGATTTACATAATCCGCCTGACATCGCTGCTAATAACTCGGCGGTTTCGGTGGAGTTCAAATCAAGGCTTTAAGTCAGGAGAGCATACTTTGTCATTTGTTGCCCCGATAAAGCAAAGACTTTCACATCAAGTAAATGGTTGTTCTGGAGCAGCCAAATGAATAAGAAACTAATTATTGTTTTGTTTATGTCATGCTGCAAAGCAAACTGATTATTTGGAATGATCGACTGACGCAACCTCTAATCAGTAAATTGTCCGCTGAGTCGTCAGTCGCGTTCGTAAAGTCACGCGGCACGTGGAGTCGGCGCACCTACTGATCCTCCCCTCCCCCCTGAGACTGAAACCGATTACGTGAATGCAGCGGCAATTAACTTGGACGCCCTCCCCCCCTCCCCCCCACCCACGGAATGCGGGTCGAGGCGTTAATTTGCCTGTTGGGCTGACGGCTCGAAGTCCGCCCTCCAACCGGCCCCCCAATACTCAGGCGGCGGAGGGGGGGATAGCAGGACCTTGCATCCACTGCAGCTGACACGCGTGCGGCTGTAATTGCGGTAGCCTGACCCCTGGCCAATTTGCGTTCCGCTCTCGTACACGCGTGGGTGTTTGAGCTCAGCGGCGAAGGCGTCGCATGCCTGCAGGTAGGCAGCAACGGGCTCGAGAACAAAGTCACCTTAAGGGCTGACGGCCGCTGGCAATCGAAATCCACATGGGGGAAGGGCATAATGAGGGTCAGGGGGCCAAGGGCTTTCTTTCACTTCTTATCTCCCCTTCGCAGCTTCTTCTGCTTGAAACGGCCTTCTTACTCTTCTGCTTCTTCCTCCTTCTGTTCAACTTTTTCATTTCTCCTTCTTGTTTGTATTGTTCAGCATAGTTATCATCATAATCCTCCTCTTTCTCTCCACCTTCTTGTTATAACTTCCCTAGACTTTCTTCTGCTTGATCTGATTCGTCTTTGCATCTCCTCCTCCTCCGCTCCCAACTTCGTATTTTTCTCTTCACATACTTCTTTTTTAAACTATTTTCTAGTCGCCCGCTTCTTCCTCGTCGTTTTCTCCTCATTCGGTTCCCGTTCTGCTGTTTCCGAGTCCTCTTTCCTCACTTCTACCAACTTATGTTTCTTTCTTCCTTTTTTGTCTATTTCGACTGGCAACTCTACTTCCTCCTAGCAGTCATCCTATTATTTTTCTCTTGCCATTGTATAGTTGCTACTATTCCTCTTTCTCCTACACTGTCTGCCTTCCTGAACACTGCTACGGATGAGCTCATCCGAGGTCCTCCTGCGGTTTTTCGGGAACTGAGGTGACGACTCAACGGTCTTTTGACCTTAAAACGAACCAGGAAAAGGGCATTCAGCAGATAACTCCTAACAGTACAGGTATTAATACAGCGGTAGGGGAGATAGGGGTACCACAGCTGGCGGCGACAGTTAATAGTCTCCCAACGCTTGCAAGCTCTGCGTTAGAAACCGTATTGCTTCAACGATTCCGAATATCTTCGGATGGGATCTGAACCGTCAGACTGAAAAAAGTATCCCTGTGACTGTATCATACTGCCAAAACAAGGACTGCCGATAGAATGAAGCACCGGTTGATTGGCTTAAACGGTTTACCGTGTATTGGAGTGGAGCGCTGAGCATTCATCTATGGCACAGTCGTGGATAATTTAAACGTAGCAAGCTTTATGACAAAATGTCACTGCACGACATGCAGACTTCGAGTGATGTGAAATAATTTAAGCGGATTTAAATGGCTTTGTTAAAGATTTTTGCCCGCACTAAGCAAACCCGACTTAAGGACTGTTGGTATTTAATAACATCCTCGCATCGGTGTTCACAATATCCGGCAAGTGCGGGTGGATGCCAAAAATCCGTTTGAGGTGTCTCCGTCTTGGGAATATGCGTTGGAACTAGCGTCTTTACTTTAGCGATTACACACTTGTGTTGGAAGTGTGTTCACCTGTCTGTCCAACCGGGTCTTGGGGCCAAGTGTAGAGTCCTTGCTGACATTCGCAGAGCCAGCAGGAATATATGCTGGAGGGAGTTCCAACGGTGACATGGAAGACTGGGATGATCATTTCTGAATTATTAGCCGTCGCCAACCAGCCTAGCCCAGACCCAGGCCCTGCCGCACCTGGGCCTAAAACCCGCGTTTTTGATCATCAGGCGTTATAAAATCCAACTCTCCTGACTTCTGAGTCAGGGGCCGTCGAACTTTCGGCTGCGACCATTCTAAACGTTGTTTCGTGGTTTCGCGCGTGAAGTCGCTCGGGCTCCTAGACTCGCGCCGGCTTCTGTGCTAGGCTTTCAACGGCAGTCTGTTGCCTTTTTCTTGCGCGTTGAGGCGTTCCTTCGGTCGGTAGACTGGGCTTGGTCTATTCGATTGATTGTGCTGTGAGCAGGCTGTATGACAGCTGGACTCTCGTGACCGGACGGTGCCCACCTTGTACTAGAGAGCATGGTGAGAGCAGAGACGGTGACTTGCGTGTGAAATAGGTTATAGTGGTAGTAGACTTGAGCAGCATCTACTGCGCTCTCTCCTTCCCCCACCTTGGGTCGGTGTTATGACACAGTCGAGGAGGCAGATGAGGGCGCAGGTGGCTGCCACGTCGAAAACCCGCACCTAGGCGTGACACTGCGGCTTCTGGTTCAAAAGCACACTGGCCGGGATATTACACAATGAGAAAAAAGAGAGGGCCGACTCGGATCTCAGAGGGCGCAGTGTGGACCAACATCTGGACGTGCCACCACACCCCCCCAGTGGAGGCATTTGTTGTGGGTGCACATTTACACTAATGCCTGCCAGACCCCGATTTGACGCATCTACAGCGTGGTCCATTTGAGGGGCATGCAGGTCATATACTTACTAAATTTAGCAAAGCCTTTACCCGGTGACACGACAGAGTCAAGAAGGAGTGGATGTGGTGGTTAGGACAGTTAAACTGTCCGTCTTTGTGTGCCACAAACGCCTGGCCCGCACACAATGGACCAGACGCCCACACAAGCAAGAGAGAGGGCGGCTCTAAAATCCATGGCTTGGGACGCTGACAACTGACGGGATGGCTTAAGGCAGAGGGTAAGACTGCAACGGCTCACTCTTAATGTCCCGATAGAGAGACCTGGCTACGCACACCATAGTTGTAGAGCTTTCTGGTGGAATTACAGCTTAAACTTCATAAGAACAAAAAAACGCGGAACTGTCAGTTCGGGGTCGGAAGGATGGGTGGGGTCGATTGCTATTCCAAACACCTCTGAAATTGCCAAAAATGTCTTTTAGCAAAAAAATGTTACCATCTATCTGGAGAAGAGTAGGCAACGGAATGATACTGCAGTGGCCCTATTCCAAGCGTGGTAGCCAGGGTTTCGATCCCGGCCTAGCCTAGCTGCGACAATACTTCCAAGATAAAGCATATCTCTCTCCCTCTAAAAGGTGGCTGCTACTACACAATCCAGATAGAACGTGGGCGCGGAACGGGGTTCAGAGACACGGTTTGTAGGCTGTTGCTGTGTTTTGGCAATCAGTCATACCGACTGCGTGAGTCCGGCTTGATCAGTAATTGACCGATCTCATAAAATGTTGGCTGGAATACTGAAATGCGTATTCGATTAGGAAGGATTACTTAGACGCACGTGGCTATAATACTGATTATCTTGCAGCATAATCCTTTGGTATTTCAGACTCGGAAGGATGTCAGTTTTTGAATACACTGCTTTTCAATCTCCTGTAGAAACCGCACTCGGTAAAAAATGGCTACTTAAATAGCGTGCATTTTCCCATAGATTTTCGATGATCTTGCAAATCCAGATATATTCTATAGAAACCACGAACAAAAACATGCCTCCTTTCAGTCGTTCAATAGAGAATCACGTTATGTTTATATTTTATACTCGAAGAAGGAGTATAATTAGGCTTTAAAAAGTTTTCTGATTTCCGAGTAACGTGTAGCCTGGTCAGTCGTTGCATTAGCGTTTAGTGATTCCAGTGTACGAGGTGCATGTGTTCAGAGCAAAACAAACCATATATTCTTTTATGCCTTTAAAAATATATCATAAACAGTCCATAAAATTTTGCAATGTAGTTGGACTATGTTGTACATTTCATGAGGAGAAGTGGTAAACGGACAGGAACGATGATATATGAATGGACATTGCGCGGTCTTAAAAAAATTCATAATTAAAAGCTTTTTAAAACCTAATTATACTCCTTCTTCGAATATTAAATATGAAGATAATGTGATTCTCTATCAAAAGACAGAAAGAAAGCACATTTTTGTTCGTGGTTTCTATAGAATATATCTGGATTTGCAAGACCATCGATAATAAATGGGGTAAATGCATGCTAACTAAGTAGTCATTGTTACCGAGTACGGTTTCTACAGGAGTTTGAGAAGCAGTGTATTCAAAAGTTCACATCCTGCCGAGTTCGAAATATCATAGGATTATGGAGCAAGATAATTAGTATTACAACCCCACCCAAGTAATCCTTCCTAATCGAAAACGCATTTCAGAATTTCGGCTAACATTTCATGAGATGGGTCATGCACTGCACTTACTGAATTTAGTACTAAGGACAGCTCCGTGTAGCAAAGCCCTCACCTTTGCCAACAGAGGAACTTCCAGTATCGAATTCGAAATTCCAACAGTCCGCGGGATATGACCGGGCTTTCCTCTTCGTCTTGTACTGGTTGGTGTGTAGGATGGAACGGTGGATTTCGTTATTCCACTATGATGCCTTTTAAACTTCAAGGTCAATAAAAATTTGACTCATGTTATCAGTTTTTGGCGTATTCACCTATCGAGCCTTTGTTTATTGCGATAATTTCGAGTGCATACATCACCATCATCAAGTGCTGCTTGAAGTCCAGATACCCGGACACCCGTGGTTTGAATTCGAGCTAGTTGTTCATCGAGTATTGCTGGATCAAATGTTTACCCGTTTGATAATCTAATATTCCCCAATGACTGCCTGTGCATTGCTTATGTTGACGACATTAAAAATCGTACTCATTTCCATGTTCAGAATGATGGCCTGGAGCAGGTCTCAGCATTGCTATTGGTCTATGGTCTTTTACTCAACAATCAAAAATCCATCCAGTTCGACCGTCGTTGTCGACGATATCCACCGTGTGCTCTACAGCAAGGTGAGAGCAGGGACGGCGACTTGCCAGTAATTTAGTTTATAGTGAGTGTGGACTTGCACAGCATCTACCGCACTCCATCCTCCTCCACCTGGAACTTGTATCAAGGCAGAGTCAAGAAGACCGCAGGCGGGGAGGGACGGGGTGTATGCGTGGTAGAGCCCGCACCTTGGCGTTCCACTTCACACACCTTGGTCTACACAGCAAACGATCAGGACTCTAACCAATAGCAAAATTGGGGAGGGTCGCAGGGGTTCCAGTGTGCGCGACGTACACTGACAGCTGGGTCTGCCACCGAACCCCCAACATGTTGGCATTTGTAATGGATTACGTTCCGATAACACGTTCCAAGATCCGGTGGTGGTCCAGCGCATCTACCACGTGGCCCGTTTAGGCGCACTGACTGCGACCTACTCCCATCCCTGAATCCTTTGACATTCTTCCCACTGTCCTCACATCTTTCCTTCTCCCTTCGAACTAAAATCCTTTCTGCCCATATTCGTCAAAGCGTTTATTTAATTTGTCGTTTACGTTCTTACCACGCACACCTCAACGCCTTATCTGGAGATTTGTAGATACTCGTATTTTCCTTCTCAGTCTTTATAGTTTTTTTGTTATTTTCACAGTTCTGCTTAGAAACGAATATTGAATTTAAGACGTGTCCTCTGGATGCTCTCCTCTGTCGCGGGTGTTTCGTTTGTCTTTCTAGCTGGTATATTAATACGACAACCTTTCCCAACGGTCGAGCAATTTGCTGGTTTAATTCCGGATGATGTTGACCATCCCCTTCATTCTGAATTAATGGCTTCGAAGTCTTCCCGCCCCGTGCGCCGTGACTTTCGGTGTACGTCGGCATACCAAAGTCCCGTATTCCCATTTTTGACACGTGTAAAGAGACTGAAATACAGGAATTGATACCCGAACTGTGACCATGATATATGTTCAATTTTTATGCAAACCCATTTTCTCTCTCATCATTTATTGATTTGTATTCTGGCCACATGAATGAAGAATGTCATTGCCAACAATTTGGGGATGATATTTTCAAAATAAAGCGTATTTCTCTGTCCCTCTCTATCTCTCTCTCTTCATCCACATCCTAATGGCAGAGGTCCGGATCAATAAAAGTAATCCAAGACTGGGGTTAGTCGACCTACCCTGATCGCACAAGGGAAGCGGACGTTTCAGTTACATGTGAAGCATTTGGTCTGGAGATCATGTGGGTGGCTGCATAAGGGCTTTAAAACGATGACCTATAAGTGCTAACATCCAAGAAAACTGGTACTGGAATGGTGATTTCGGGCTCCTTATCCCGCCTGCCATCTAATTCCTCGACAAACCGTTCAAGGCTAGGAATGCTACAGCCAATGAACATGCACATGTCTTGGTATAACCGTAGTCAACAGAATCACTCCATGTGTTTTTAGAATGTAATTGAGTCAAGCTAATGGGTCCATACTGAAAGCCGACCATAAAACGACCATAAACGAAATGATGCGATCCTTTAGCTGATAATAATTTGCCAGAACTTATTTAAAACGAAACCCGCAATGGGACCCCTTCGACTCGCGGATAAGTATGCAATATATATTGTGATTTGGAAGTGATTTCAGTTGCCTCGTTCAGACGGAAGAGTTCCTAATTTTTCCTAGTCTTTTATTTCATCTAAAAAGCCGTCAAAAGGTCGACTCCTCAGGGGCAACCCGCCTAACACCACTTTACAGATAACACACTTGGCATCAAGTTTCACTTAAGGGAAATTATAATGCTGCTCATCTATGTCGTATGGATGTCGAGAACCTGCCCTTGAAGTATTTCGGGCACATGTGGCGTACTGAAGATGATGCCCCAAAGAGCCAGCTACGTAAATACGGGGTGTTGACGCCTTCGGAGATGTATCAACTAGCTGTTTTATGGCTACCATTGATCTTATGCAGGACCAGCTATATTCGATCGGATATTACAATTGCAAACTGACCACAGAGTCCAGACACACGCTACAGAGGAATCCTGAAGGAAAAAATCCTGAAAAATCTCCCCAAATCTTCCCAATTTGCATAGTGTTGTAATTCTTCTAAAAATTGCCGGCAACGGTATAGAGAAGGACCCCACTTAACTATCGGTAGACCGTGGATCGTGCCATACGTGATTTATGGTAAAGGTAGTTTTATGGATTAAGATGTGAGTTAAGATGTGAGGTCGTGGGAAGTAACCGCTGTTTGTACTGTAATTTCTGCAACACCCTGCAAATTTATGTCAAGATAAAACCCCATATGACGCGATCCGCAATCTACTTACAGTTAAGTGGGGTTCTTCTCCATACCGTTGCCGAATATCATATGCCATATGGCGGAATGGAAATCGTAGGCGATTTCGCAACGGTACAGAGAAGAACCCCAATCAACTGTCAGCAGACTGTGGATCGTGTCATATGGGGTTTTATCTTGACATACATTTTCAGAGTGTTGCTGAAATTACACTACCGGCAACGACTGTTTCCCACGACCTCACATCTTAACTTGAAATCCCTTATTTTGTGAAATTTACTAGTTGTTTATTGTTAAATTACTACTCACATTTCCGTTGTCGAACAATAGCGTAAATTAAGACTTTCCGCATAAACCCAGGCAATTTCTGTGTTTTCTTTCAGTTGACTCGCTTACTGTCTAGCGTGCTGTCCTCCCATAAAACTCCCTTTGCCATAAATCCCGTATGGAAAGACCCATAGTCTACTGACAGTTAAGTGGGGTCCTCCTCTATACAGTTGTCTGATATTGTTCTGTTTTTAATGGCAATCTCGTTGCAATTGCACTAATTATATGATTGCATCCGAGCATGTGCTCTGGCCTGAAGGTACTCCAGCTGAACCGAAGTGTCTGCTTTATCGATCTACGAAAATACCGTCTCCAAATTATTGCATCAAGACCTCGTTTCTTAGTGTGCTTCATAGATAGAAATAAAACATGCGCTAAGTGAAATATGAAAGTAATTTTAAAGCATAGAGGAGTGCTTCAGAGGGGCCTCAGCATGCTGACTGCTACGCTCGAATATGCCACTGGACAAAATAGCTACTTACTATATGCATCTGATTTTATAGATTATTGTAGCCCGCTCAAACACCACTATTTTCCTTACCCCCGGGTTGTGAGTAGTTCGTTCCTCATAGACAGGTGGAGGACGATTACTCTTCCACACTGTCTTGGCACTTAAGAAAAAAGTGCAGAATATTTTAGTTTAAGAGGAAGTCGGACTGATTTTAAGTAGACTTGAGTGTGTAAGCATTTGTCTGTCAACAGGGTTTTGTAACCTGCTCTATATGAAAACATACTTCTAGAGAGAAACTGTGCTGTAATCTACATCATGAAACGCCTCGTCATATAAGCACAAAACGAATACTGGAATTGATTTTCGTGAAGGTTTAGGCCAAAAGGTTAATCGACCCCCAAATTTTGCTGAAGACTGGACATGATAAACCAAAATAGTCAGTAGGGAAGAAGAAGAAGGCTGTTCAATGGCCGGAACCATTTCTTTATTCGTCTGAGATTTCGGACTTCTACAGAAGTCCATCACCAGGTGTCAAAGCGGCAACAGAACAAACAATAACCTGCAGGTGACTGCGCAGAGCTCTGTAAGCCAGCGTCAGATCGATACATCGATTGACTGATTTCTCATCCGAGGTTCAGGATTCAATCGATTCGTGGCTTGCCTTGCTCTTGGTGGCTGGAAAGTTAGGCTTGATACCCGTTGCGTAGGGGTGGGCAATCACGTACGATAATCCGATACTCCGTCGTGCAGCCAACGAGTGCATTGATGTTGGACGCCAGACTGCCACCATGATTTTCTACTGAAGCAACCTCGGTTTTGGGAAATGCCTGGGTACCTCGTCACGATCAGGCCATTGCCTAGATCACCTACGGTTATCATAAGTGATCTACGTTTTACCACCACTTAATCGTGAAATTGATAAGTAGATTTTTGCAGAAAGGTAGCGCATGTCCGTCCTTTGACTTCATCAATTGCATGGCTCTCATCGCCACTGCGAAATTACTGAAAGTACCTTCATACTGGCGGGTCATATGTGGCGGCTGTTTTGGAAGCATTATGACCGAGTTTGAACTCGTGCTGGAAACGTAAACGCATTTCCCTTTTTCATCCTCGTTATTAAAGACATATGCTTCAAAATTGTGCTCCGAAAGAAAGACAGTAAAGAATACACATCAACTGCTAGGTGTGTGGCAATTTATGAAAATCACTGTAAAAATAACAAGTGGTTTCAATTTCTGAGGGTAAGTCCCAAAATCAGCCAACAGTTTCCAAAATACCTAATACTCATCATAAAAATATCATTATGACCTTGTTTTGGCATAAGTTGCTTCTCATCACGTAATTTAAATGACCATAACCGGCTGTCACAGACAATGGACTAATTATTGTACCTCACAGTTAACCAATTTATTCCGATCTTGCTTTTCATCGCCTGGCAAACGTAAGTGCAAAAGCTTTTTTTGCACTAGGCTTTTTGCCTCCCGCAAAACTCTGTTTTGGATCCAATAGCAGGTCTATGGCCCGGTAATTGGTTGGGTTTCCACGCAGAGTTCCATCCTAACTTGAAGTCGCCTTAAAAATGTTCATTCCTATCGAGAAAGAGAAAAGAAAATGCGGTTTGCAAACGAATAACCACGACTGATCAAAGTGTTCTGATATGAGGGCCACGTTTTCACGGACCGAAGTTGAAATGTGACCGTCTCTTGACGGTATAAGCTGAAGCCTTCCTTGAATTTGAAAATATTATTTACCTTCTACTGTTATCTACAACACATTTACTCCCTCAAAAGACAATTTGGCAAGTAAACGTAAGCTTTAGCTAAATCTTCTTCAGGCCTGTGCATTTGTATTGCTATCCAAATGATTACTGTGAAAATGAGGGCAAGCAGAAATCATTCTGTAGCTGGGGTTTTGGGAGGTGGGTGAGTGGGCGGGTGAAGTGAAAAACAAAATTACAGTGTCAGGGGGAGAAGGGGATGGCGGGCACTGGGACGGGTAATTACTCGCGGGTGGCTGGCATGGTGGCTTTGGCCCGCAGTAACTGTGGGGCCTGTACGAAGTTCTTCTGTGCGCATAGGACTGGTTTGTATAGCCTGACTGCAGCCGCCTCTGCAGTTGCCAACCGACGCTGTCCAAGTGATTTTGGATAGCTTGACGGGACTTTGTAAACCACTCGGAATGCCTATCCGACATCTACACAGTGATCTCTGTCTATCATATGCGCGAGGACAGAGCTGTTAAAATTCTTTATTTGGCCAATTGCTAACCATGCTGGAAGGAGTTCCCTTAGTCTTTTGGACAAACGCCGGCTCTTGCGACCTAACGGGAGCAGGTGAAGGAGTAAATACGCAGAGAAGTGGTCTGGGCTGGCAATTTGTCCTTGCCCTCCCCGTATCGGATGGGACTAGCGGAGGAGAGTACACGGACGTCAATTGCCGGAAAGGTCCGTTATACAGCTTGAGTAAGGCGTCTTCTAAGAAGTTCACTTGAAAAACCTTTTCTTTCCTGGCGTAAGCATCGGAGGCTTTGGTGGTCTCTCGGCCGTGTTGTTAGCGATGAATCGATCACGGTACCCGTTCTGGAGAATAAGACTTCCTTGGTTTACTAGTATGCACTGTTCAAGAGCTAGTATAGAACGGATAGGAATTTTTGAGTTATTTGTGTAATCCCCGGTACAGTTATACTGATTCTGTCAAACGGGCGTTTTAGGCGGGAAAAACTACCATTGGTTGTTTCTTCTATCAATTTGAATAGAATTTTCCAGGCATTTACGGCTATTTATTGTCTTTTGCTTCTCTCAGTGGTCTTATGCTCTGGTTGTTGTAGGCATTTTAGACAACAACGTTCAATAAACAAAAAAACTTGAGCACAACATATAGAGTTATTTGTAAATACTATTGGACTTTACTGACCTCAAGTACTGAGACTGCTTTGTATTTAAACCTTCAGCTATATCTACACGGGCGAATACACCAGTAACTTCGTGTACGACTCCTGAGAACTACGTGTCACCGAAGGCAGATATGAGATCTGTCAGATAACCATACAGTTTTACATTTCGAGGAGAAGAGTACACGGGTGTCAGCTGCTGGAAAGGTGGGTGATACAGCTTGAGTTGGGCGCCTTCTTAGAAGTTCACTTGGCGTGTCCCCTTGGAAAGGGACCTTGATGAATAGCTTCTTCTTTTCCGCCGTCATCGTCGGGGGCTTTGGTGGTCTTTCGGTCATGTACTCAGCAGCGAATCGATCGGCGCACCCGTTCTGGAGAACAACAGACTAAATTGCGCTTCATGTGTAACTGGACGAAACTCCCGAAATTGGTGTATTGTCCAGACTATTATTGGAGTCATCATGAATTCCTTTAAGACTTCTGTCACGCACTCAGACATCAAGGCTGATAGTAATCCTTTTTCTGATATTCCTCGGATAATAAAAGTCGGGAGGTATACTAATGCAAACCAGTAATTTTAACCCTCCGCTAAAACCTTCATTTGTTCCAGAATTCTCAGGCTTAACTTGCGACAGATATCCTTTCCATGCACTTCCTATGCTCCTTAACCATATTTAGGCCCAACACAGTTGACCTATTTGCTGAGACAAGTCCGATGAGCCTGGCCTCAACATCGCGACTGGAGTTTAAGTCAACAGCCATGCGCAGCTGCACAGGTTGGCCGGCCAGGTTGAATTGTCACCTCTTGTAACGGGCGTTGCGGTCAAAGTCACGAAAATCAACCAACGGACGTCCAAAAGACACACACCCACAAGGAGAAGGAAAAGGCTGGAATTAGGACTACTTCAAAAAGGTGATAATGACAGAC
>CACRXP010000142.1:974448-1017868 GCA_902702965.1 Spirometra erinaceieuropaei
AGGCGCATCGGTTCGAAATGCCTTCTGTGTATAACGGACGGTCGAACTCGGCTCCTCCCCCGCCGCTCGAACTAAAACGCCGCCACCACCACCCCCCCCCCTTTCAGCAGGACGCCAATGCTGACGCCGGGCCTCCCGTCGTCTGCATTCAGCGCCACCCCGAGGGGAGGGGGGCGGCAGATGACGTGATACCGTCGTCGTCATCAACATCGTCAATTGTACATGCGTGTCATCCTTTTGGCCGTCGTGACTGTTCAATCCAACAATTGTTCACTTTCAGACAATACGGGGAGGACAGGATAGATGAATCGGCAGAAGACTGAGCAGGACCGTTCAGTAGAGCAGAGTGAAGCCCCCACAAGCGGAAACTGATAAATCAGTGACACATTTTAGCAAGCATGGTTCTGAGACACTGCTTTCCGCTACTGACAGGTACCAGTAAAAGGCATATATCAGATTGGACTCAGCGTGGTGGGGTGTCAACTAACCCATCAAGAAATTATAGCGGATGCTATCGACAGCCCTGGGATATTTTTCTGCCCATGAAACACCAGAAAGTTCTGCTGTCACGATTATGAGGTCTATCATGTGTCCTGCAGCAGGATAAACGTAGGAGCGGTGACTTGCGCCTGGAACAGTTCAAGGTGATAGTGGACTTGTGATGCACCTCACTCGCCTTGGCCCGCCGTCAGGACATAGACAAGAAGGTCGGGATCGGAATCGGGCGTAGTAGGTGACAGAGTTCGACAACCCGTCTACGCGTGCCACACACGTCTGTTCCGAGCAACTGAGTGGAGGTGTTCTAGAGAACACGCCAGGTGGGGGCCACTACGGCCTGAGAGAAGCACCGAATTATACCATTAGATGACAGTTTTCAAAACCACGGCTCTTGGCTCACCGTGGTAGCTTAAAAGTGCGTCAGATTGTTTATAATGAGGAAGATGCGCTTAGTTCCCAGAATCGACCTCACTCCTATCTCTCTAACTAACCGACAAGTCTATGCTTGTCGCTCTCGATCAGGATGGACTGCAAGAATTCGAAGGTCAGATGGGATGGTGTATGTGCATAAAAGGCAACTACGATGAGATGAGTTTAATGGTGGCGTTATGGTAGCAAACACTGTTAACCGGGCAGTATGAACCTCCGTTCAAGGATGGTCAAAGGCCAATTCATGTTATACTTAATTCATAAAACTTTGCATTTACAAATTAGTTCTAAGGCAGCTGTAGTAACACCGGCGTTAGTGGGAGAGGGCAACACCAGTTAAATGCCTACTGAACTAATTAAAGTAGACACTACGTTTCAAGTTGAAGATCCGACTACTGAGAACAATAATTTACCCTTTGATTCTGACCCAACTGTGAAAAAGTCGACGACCTCGGTGGGATACGAATCCACGACAACCGGAGAAAGGCCTGAATACGGCCAGCGCGCTAGTCACCTGAGCTACGAGGCCCCCCTAAGAGCCGCGTGTTAAATAACATTTGGGTCAAGTTACCGGCCCAGCCTACCGCAACGAATGGAATCTACCAAAACACCTTTTAGTTACGTGAGCCTGGTAGTCATTCTATGGATTCTAGGTTGATTAATTAGGGAATTCTGCTTGGGCAGTCAGCTGACTGTACCAGAACTAGGCTGAATGATTATCATTTTGTCTATATCATGCACCGCTGTGCGGCTGCTGGTTGGGTTCGTGAGAGGGTCCATGAGGCACTACGGAACGAGTGACTTCCGTAAGAACGATCGGTGAGCGCCCCCTACCATTGTACCAGAACTGATAGATTTTATACGTTGTAGTAGGTTGGGTGGAATTAAAAGCAGGGCTTCCGGTGGGGCCTCAGTGGTCAGATGGCCTAAGCGCTGGTGGTACTCAGGCTTTTCCTTTGTTGTCGAGTTCCCTTTGTTCGTCTGGTTTTTCATAGTTGCGTCAAAATAAATTATGTACAATCTGCAATAACACCTATTAATAATTTCTTTGTTTGACAAGTTAGACCGGTTTTTAGGTCCATCTTCAGAGATATTAAATGGATTGTGGCAAAAATGTCCTAATTTGCGAATTATCAAATTCAGTTGGGCCTCATTTTTTGGTGTCAGCGACAATCTTTATCGATTTTTGCAACAGTTGCCAATCCTTTTGCTGGGTCTATGTGACAATATAACTTTTGTTATGCGGACGCGAGCTCGACACGTCGGTTTTGTGAGCCCCGAACAGATTCTCACACCTCTGTCATTTCGTGCATCGTCCTACTCTCGGCTCGTCCGACTATAGACGTCACGGCAAAAATATAAGGCAAGTATTTGCTCCAGACAGTTGCTAACCACATGTGGCATGCGGTATTCCCTTGGAGCTTCCCTCTAATGTCCATATGGTCTGATCCCCATTGTTTTTTCCACTATAACCCGTATAGATTTAGGAACAGTCAGGGCAAGGAATGTAGCAGACAGGACTCGATTGTCCTCCTAGGGGCAGTCGTTTTATGACGCGCATTATTCGACTGTGTATGGTAGCCACGCTGATAGGTAGGTCTCGACCGACACGTTATATGGTTTTAGATATTCCTTCACTGTTCCTGCAAATCACTCCCGAACGCTTGTTTCGTAAATGTCATCACGAACGCTCCTCTGGCAAGGCCGTGCGCATCAGATAATTTATGCGCCTGGACGGCCAATTGTTCTGAACCGAACGCGCAAACAACGGGTTTCACTAACCAGCGCTTTTGGTGTCCTGGGATGTGTTCATGTCATTCTGGCTAAGGTGTGGTTATCTAGCCCTGCCTGATGGATACAATACTGTTGGGGTTGGCGTTAGGGGTTATCGTTAAGAGTTAGGACTAGGGAGTTAGGGTTAAGTGTTAGGGTTAAGAGTTAGGGTTAGGGTTTGGAGTTTGCGATTAAGGTTACTGGCTAGAGTTCGGGGTTGGGTTAGAGGTTAGGGCTAGGGAAACTATTTGTTAACCACTCAATGTACAACCGCGCTTTTACAATAATTTTTGTTTTGCATATGACTACTTGACCTCGTCGCCTGTGCGTTCCCCGGCCCCACCTGTAAAAACCCTTATTACCACAGATCCCCTATCACAGATGGCTGGTGTGTGTTTACATCAGGTGGGGCTACATAACCACACCTGACCTCATTCTGTGCAGGATTCTCGAGTAGCTGTTCTTACGAGTGACTGTGTGGTTGCAATAGAAGGTGGGCAGTGTTGTCAGGTCCGTAGCCTTTCTGTATACGACAGTTATCCACTGAGGAATACATCAGTAAATGAGAGGATCTGTAGGGACACTTCCTCCGCTGAGAATGCGATGTCGTGGTTGGAACCTTCCCATTTTTGTCGTGGGTTCGAATCCCACCGAGATCACCGAGGTTTTCACAAATGGATTAAAGCAACATAAAGAGTTAACTGCATCACGAAATGCGTTTCTGGCGTTTACCTCGAGGCCTACAAAACTGTTGCCATAAAACTAGAGTCAAAATACTGGTTCGTGTTTCTGCACGGTTCGACCATCCAGTCGTTGCAGTGCTAGTTCAGCGGTTAGACCAATGATTGGTAGACCAGCGGGCGTTATCCTGCTTTGTCCAGACATCTCTTCCAGCATGTAAAACACGTACAGTGGAAGAGACTGACCAGTTGGTTGATGTGTTTTGGCCTTAATGGGGTCTTGTTCTTCATCGTGTGTTTTGCACAATGCACTCTAAGTCAACCTCGACGAAATGAGGATGTGGAGAACGAAGTCATGTCAAATGAGGCATTATTTAATCAGGCTCAATTTAATGACTGTGTAGGTCAGTGAGACGACAGTGAGACAGAGAACGAAACGAATCGAGCACAGCCGGACCCATTCGCACGCGTTAACACTTCTTGGTTAAACTAGAGGAACGACCATCGAGGCTGCCACACAAATAAATTCAGGGTTCCCACAGTAAAAAGGGAGCAAATCTGATTGGTTGATTCAATTTGAGCGGTTTCTATTGTTGATCTACGCATGAGCTGAAAGAGGACTTGAGTGTCTTTTCGAAAGTCCAGAAGAATAAAGAAGTGTGCAGCGTTAACACAGAAAATCCCGCGCTACGTATTTTTTCAGTGATTCGTAAGAAAAAGTCTATGATTCCTGCTTCTTGTACATCTGGACTGGGCATTCTCGTGTTTTACGTAGCGTTCAGTTTACCATCCCGTTAAAATTGGAAATGACTGCTACGTAAAAGCTGTTGGCATTTGTAGGTCTTGCATAAGATATCCCGCGACTTCATAGACCGTTTGTAGTCTTGGGTTATTTCTGATGGAAAATTGCGTCTTCGCGAGATGTAGCGCTTGAGATTGCAAAATACGTCAGCATTAGGGAACCTAACATCTAACTGACTTTTATCAAAATATGGTCCACGTTTTAGATCCTTAAACTATTCAATCGGAATGTTGTTGTTTGAAAAATTACACTTTCAGATTTTTGTTCTTGTTGGCATAAAGATGTTGTAAGTTATAAATTAGCAGAATAGATCTGAACTGATTTTGAAGGCCTTGTACACAAACTTTAGGCCACGAGCATATTCAGGCGACCGTCCCAAAAGTTTCAAAATTCCGAAATTAATTGAAGTCAAAAGTTGCCCTTTAAATACTATGTAATTTCAGCAAAAATGAATATACCTATAACTAGAAAGACTACGCATATTTCAGCATTTACAATCAATCTAAAGATCGAAATGGCAACCAAGAAGTTTTTTTTTCCTCAATCGCACTACTGAAAGTCATTGGGCTAAATTGCATGGAGTAATTTGTGACCATATGCCAGACTGCCAGCATTCGAATCACAATTATTTATCGACTACAAAATGCATCTCAGAATCGCTTTCCATATCCAGTTTATTTAGAAAGACCACCTCAATCGAGTTAAAAGGATTTATCCCACTAGCACTAAAGCATGAATCGACGATGCCCAATTTCTACTATGGAGCTGAAGGATCTATCAGAGATGGGCATTTAGAAAACGGTAACACTTCTGTGATCACAAATGCAGAGAGGATGTCCGGTAGGTGAACTTGACCTTCTTCTGTGAAAATTGTTCTCATTTGTAAGGAATGCCGCAACATGATCTTTCAAATTCCGGATGTCGCGCCGACATCTAAGTCCCGAATGATATGTTCTTTGACCTTGGATGCGCGTTTTCTCCAAGGTCATCCCCGCCGCACTCGGTGCACCGGATAACTCGGGCAGGTGACGGAGGCTGCTAAAATATCCCGCCAATTTGACGGGATTGTAGGCTTTTGTGGATTTAACACGTTTTCAGATTATTCTCCTATCATTCTTCGTCCAAATTTTAATTGCATTTTGAAGGCCAATGACAGCAATGGTATCAGTGCATTCTTGAATTTTTTTAACCAATCGGACAAATCGTTCACACATTTCTAAGCACGGCATAGAAAAGGCGCTATGATCTCCAATTATGAAACTACTTTTGTCGGTATCCTTAGCGCCTGCCTGAGCCTCAGGATCTCTCGGCATATCTGTATGTTGATTACACAAGTTAGCAATGCTTTTAAAAGGGCTATAGATAATGACTAGTTTCTATGGCTGTGATTGAGTCTGCTGACGAACCTTTGTGTAGCGCAAGAATTTCGGACGAATAAGTTTGCCTTTTCGACGACTGAGCGAAATATTTCACCCCCTAGGCCTTTTCCACCTTCCTTCCTCTTTTCCGTCGTCATTGTTGAACGGTATTCATTTTATAACTTCAAAAAATATCACAGGGCAAGTAAACATTCCTCTTGATTTTGAAGGAAATAATAATCGATGGAAGTAATAGTGGATATAGTTATTTAAAACACCTGAGACACCCGTTCACTGACGTCAAAGTGAATCATCCCTATGGAATGATCTTAATTATTGTAGGGGAAAGATAATATCTATGTCTGATCATTTAACTGGGACTTATAAAACGCATATTTAAATTGCCAGGATGTTTGAATTCGCAGGACAAAAGAAGTTCAAAAGGCAATCTGGCGAGCACACGTCTGCTTTCAATAAATTCTCTTCAGGCCTGTATATGGCTATTGAAGTAATGAGTTAAAAGATACGGTCGAGTAGATAATTAAGCTGTAGCTCGGGTTTGGGGAGGGGAGGGGGAGAAAAAAAGAATAAAAGAACATTTTCCAGCATGGTTAGGAAAGGGTCAAATAAAGAACATCAACAGCTTGATCCTCGCGCACATGGTAGACACAGACCACCGTGTAGACGTCAGAGAAACCAGAGAGGGTCCCATAAAGCTATCCAAAACTACTTGGGAAGCGCCTGTTGGCTACGGCAGAGGCGGCTGCAATCAGGCTACGCGGACCGGTCCGATGCGCACAGAAGAACTTCATACAGGTCCCACAGTTGCCATGGTTCAAAGCCACCAAGCCAGCCACCCGCATGCAATTACCGTCGCCGGGACCCACCTTCTCCCTAGCGCTGACTTGAATTGTGGTGTTTCACTCTCCCCTTTCTCTCCCCTCCCCAAACCCGAGCTACAGCTTAATTATCTACTTGCCCGTATCCTTTCATTTATAACTTCAATAGCCATATAAATGTACAGGCCTAAGAGAATTTATCGAAACCAGACGTATGCTCGCCGAATTGCCTTTTGAATTCTACAATGGTAATTTTCGCAACTACAAAAGA
Source organism: Spirometra erinaceieuropaei (assembly GCA_902702965.1). NCBI lineage: Eukaryota > Metazoa > Platyhelminthes > Cestoda > Diphyllobothriidea > Diphyllobothriidae > Spirometra > Spirometra erinaceieuropaei. The sequence goes on from CACRXP010000142.1 coordinate 981,099, forward strand.
AGTTCTTTAGTTCTTCTTTCCAGGGCTATGCCCTTGCACTCCAACCATCTTTCTGAATTAAAGAAGTCATGGGACGTGTTTCACCAACTTCATCCCAATAGGTTAACGTAATTTTACTTGCGAAATGCTACATTTATCGAACACGCAAAGCAACAAGACTCAGAGCCAGCGGAAAACTCGGTTCGCAGAGAGATTTGAACATCATACTCTCTAGATGCTGAAATGTTTTTGTCCATCAAGAACACACGGATTCGCATGCATGCCTACATACAGCTGGACGCGGATCTGATAGCCAAGACTGACAACTGGTCTCGTACGAGGACCACGGTATGGCTAACGTCGATCTATAATTTGGTTCTTGCTTTCTGGACTGTACACGAACCTCGCTCCCACTATCTGCGCGAAAATTGGGTCACCTGAAACTCGAACCCACATTACTCTCACGGGCGTCTTCTACTCGCAGTTAGTTTGTGACGGGCAAGAGACGTAGACTTAGGAATGTCCAATGAGCAGGACCTTTCACTGACTATGTTTTCTTGAAACTTTTTAGCATCAACACCAAGTTGGGCCTAATCGGACATTCTACAATAAAACTAGACCTTTCTGACAATGCGATGCGGGATAAAAACGCGCCTTGTGCATAAAAATGTATTATCAAACAAAGTCGGAAATACCACTTAAACATGTAGAGTCGAAAACATTATTTGACATTTTATGGTAAATAAATAGGCGGAAATGACGGACTGAGGACTAAAATAAACAGTTAATAAGTGATTTCCATCGTACACTTCGTTGGGGAGGTGATGATGGTGTTCATCTACTCGGATGGGATGGAGTGTTTTCACGGGGCATTCTGATGTCTGCTGAAGAGGGCTCAGTTGACTTTAGGGTTTTTCATGCAGATAAATGGTACACGAGTTCGCATGCAGGGCTGATTCTGCCAGCCCAGATTGTCTCCCAATAAGACACAGAACTTGGGAGCTGGTTGGAGCACTAAGTCAACCGGTTCTCCCCTAGAGGAGCTGTGGCGAGCTTCAGTCCAACGTTTGGTTCTTTCGTGAGAGGCAGCAGAGCTCTGCCAAAGGACTGGTGCAGTGGCCTGTGTCCGGCGTCGAGACTGATGACTGGCGAGGCGGTAGCGTCTTCGTGTATTGTCCTCGCGTGCACCCACATCAACCGCATTCATGAAAGGATGCCAACCCTTTCGCTTGGGAATGCGTCGCCGCCTGGGCCGAGTTCGCTGTGGGAAGCCCTGTTCCCAGTTAGTGTAGTCGGACTGCTCCAGACTGTGCCACAGCCAGCCTCCATCAAGGATTTGCTTGTGTAGGCCTAACAAGGAAAGTCAGCGTACTGAATAGGTTTAAGTAACACTAAATGTGACGTTAAATTAGCAGACGCTCTGACGTTGCGACTGCCACAGCCATGGGCTTTTTTGACTTGCCTACCTATCCATACTGGTGCTCGAACCGTCAGACGCGTCCGAATCCAGTCATTGAAATCCGGCCCAGTCACACTTGCAAGATAGCCGTTCTGCTGTTCGCAGTAGTTCCTGGCGTCCAGCCAAGTTGTATTGTGGTGGGGGAAAAAGCGATAACATCGGTGTTGATACAGGGACCAGCCTTGAGAGAAAGAAGACATGTGAGTTAGATAAACGTGCAATTTTTCTGCATCATTCAGGAACATTGGGAATTTTAGTATGGAATCATCTTACCCTAAAATACTGAGTGTTGCAAATTAAAAACCACACTAAGAGATGAATTAAATCAAAAGATGCATCCGGAATTCAGCAAATGAATGAAGAAATCGAAGTTAGATATGATAAATTCTGGAAATACATCAAGTTTTTTACTGCGACTAGATTGAATTTGACCTCCTGTTACAACATACCAAGTTGGCAAGTCCAGAGAATATCAGCGTCAAAAATATTCTGCACAAAAGAAAAATGAAAGGAGGACGACTTGCTGCGGAAAAGCATTGCTTTTGAAGAGTTAACGCCTGTAGTAAGGTAAATAAGCCAAAGTAAGCTTTCGAAAGCAAGTGCTTAAGCGGCGCGGTACTGTGCTCAGCCCAAACACGCAAACCAGCTTGAAGAGATGATAATTTATGTGTATACAGGCGAACTACTCCCTTTTAGCACCTCAAAAACCGAATCGACAACTTGTCGAAATAAGCACCGTCGGAAAGACCATGGCCTGCCTTACTAAGATATCACGTTGCACGTCCCCAAACGGCGAACGTCCATCGCAAGTGTCTTTCCGAGGAATCACCACGGAATCAGGCGTCTTATCTACGCTAGCTATGCCTACATTACACGCCAGGACATACTGCTATTTCAGTCCGAGTTTAAAGGTGGAAACTTCGGAATTATTAATTAAGATGTACATCCGTGTTAGATTCTACAATCGGTCCAGAAGGTTCCCCAATATGGGTTTTGGGCGGGTGCCTGTGTTTCAGTAGTAGATAGTCTTGCATAAAAACGGCTGAATCTGTTCTCACATGCAAAAAGTGATGTCGGCGTCTTTGTCCACTTTGCAAGGCCTTTGTGTGTAAGGGGAACTCCTTGATTCCTGCTATTGTGTGGTTCCCCGAAAATCTTTCAAGGTCTGTCACCAAAGACTTTTTTCGTCATCCAATTGGGATCTGTCAGATACCCATGCTAACTACTGGCGGTTGTACCGTTTTTATCGTAAATTATAAGTTTGAAATCTCAAGCCGCAGGGACAACAATCTGGATAAAGCTTTAACGGGGGGCAGGGTGGACGAGTGTGGACGGTGACAAGCAGTCGTTTAAGTGTACGAAATAGGTGGGCGCGGTCTGTAGGTTATTGTCCAATCACCACACAGCACCTGAAAAGTCACTACTGGCTGCGATTAGGTGGAGGGTGGTAGTGTGGCTGCCTCATGCTTCGGCACGCCTGGTGAATGACACTGTACAGATCTTGATTTGTCAAGCTCAGTTCAATATCCTCCTCTTCACATCAAAAAGTGACTACCTTCATCACAAACCGTCGCAGACCTCTTCTTGAACGCCAGCGAGTAGACCTTGCTGAGTGTGTTAGAATCCGGAAGGGAATTGGACGTCAGCCACTCCGTCAGTGACATGCGAGCCTTGGATTTGGGAGTATCCGGCAGCTCTAACCCGAGAGATGTACTTTTCATCTAGGAGAGATGGAGAGTTGAGCATTTCACGAATGGAAGAGAATATGCGCATCCCAGGTTCATGTTTAAAAGAAGACGAAGGCACGACCACTGGGACAGTGATCGTGCCTTCGTCTTCTTTTAAAGTTGAGCATTTTGTCAACCACTGCAAGGATGCAAATTTTTCAAGGAGTTAGTGTTTATATTTCTTTTCTATGCTCTCCTCCAGTTCTGATACTACTTATTATTTTAAGCCGCTTAATTAGTGGAAATGTATTCTGCAGTGGTCAGGTTATTGCATCAGAAGCTGGCGCTCAATTCTGACTCAGTGGCTGCGGAGTCGGTTCTTTTAACCTGGCGCGATCTTCATCTTATTATATCCAGTTTCGCCAATTCTATTGAAGATCCGGCTTTTGACTTGTCGGGAAGCTCATATAAAGAAACTAACATCGCGCTTATCACCAAAGAGTTTAAGCATCCTTCAACGTCGTTGTCCGTTTTGTCTTGATTTTTCCCCTTGCATCCGCATCTTGATGGTTAGATCAGCTTTCACTGAGAACTTGATGATCTCAAAATGAAAACAGAAAGTATGTCCACCGTGTTCAGTGACCACTGCCACTACTCGAGTGGGAAGACGACTTTGCAAGCGTCAATCTCACTCTCTCCTACTAAGAACGGCAAAATTGAACCTAAGCGACTTAGGGTGGTCTTGAGTGCGGCGATTTACCAAACATTTCGCCTCTGTCTTGCTTTTGCCAAATAGGCGCTGGTTTTGGACCCCGGCGGAGCCAAACTGCCCTCGTCAAGCATAAAATTCGTCAATGTAGTGCTGCTTACGTTGAGGTAGAGTATATAGAGGATGAAAGGTGGCAAACACCATACATACTGTGAAAAAGGAGACACGGTCGCTAGGACAAGAGCTTTATTCACCTGACGTTTCGGATTCCTGCTCGGACCCATCATCGGAGACAATAGAGGATACGTATCTGCTACTGTCTCTGATTATGGGTTCGAGCAGGAATCCGAAACGTCAGGTGAATAAAGCTCTTGTCCCTGCGATCGTGTCTCCTTCACGACTGCTTCCCGGGACTCGTCTCTTCGCTCCTATTTACCATACCTATTCTCTGCTTCCACCAAAACTCACCTAAGGCTCATAAGACACCCTTCTAATGCAGCCAAACCCTATAAAGCAGTCCAAATGAAGGGGTCTGCAAAGCCCACTACCGCTTTTGTTTGTCAGTAAAATTCCTTGGTTTTTATTTGACCGCCTGCGTGAAATCTAGACTAGGGAAATGCAGGAAATCCGTAATTTACCATGCAACGTTAATAAGCTGTTGGACACCTCTCGCAAGTAACCTTAAATATTCCAGTATGTAGCTGACAAGACGCCGACCAACGGTCCATGGGGTAGAGCATTTAACTCGAGAGCTCCATGCCCAACTTCCAGAGGCTCATTTCTTGGACTCTCCTAGGAGTAAGAAATGGCTGACCGACGACGACCAATAAGGTGGAAATGTTAGTCCTACATCTGCCTTTCATTTGCCAGTAACAGTTCTTAATTACTGATGACTGTTCAAGCGATGGTACAGACCACTGCCGCTCTGTACGCAGCCGCAGGACACGGCCAACTAATCACTTGAAGGTAGGATTTTTCAGGTTGTTTATCTGCCGATTTCACACATCGCGAACGCAGTTGTATAAATTGGCAAACACCTTTGGTAGCCAAAGGAGTGCTCAAGAAATCCGGTGACAATTCTTGCCGGCTCCCGAGACCTCAGATCAGGAGGACGGTTCTCAAGCACAGTTGATAGGACATAGGAATCGGGACCTCTTCCTCGTACTAGAGGCAGCCTTCAGGGGGTTCCTATTTCCATGTCTCACCATATAACTGCTATATTCGCCGCCAACGCCTCAAATACTTTTTAGTTTCTATAATAATACAAAGAGATTTCGCTACGCCAAGCAGTTTGCTGGTTGGATTCTGGATGGCGTTGTCCATCCCCTTCACTGCGACTTAATTGCACGGAAGTCTTTCCGTCACATGAGCCGTGGCTTCCGGCATATCTCTCGCCGTACAGCGGCATATCAAAGGATAACAGGATACCTTATGTGTAAAGAGACTGTAGTCCACACTGTCCTCGTAATAGTTGTGTCTCTGATGATGGGTTCGAGCAGGAATCCGAAACGTCAGGTAAATAAAACTCTTGTCCCAGCAAATTTGTCTCCTTCTTCGTGGGTAATTTTTTATTTAAACCTGGTTATCTACCCGCATTCTGGTGCATAAAGTTTTTTGTGAAGAAGTTTAGGACGAAAATTTCAAAAAACTTAGCTGCGTCTTAGATAGCCACTTTATTCAGAACCGACCGCTGCGTGCCACTACTTATGCAGCGCATATTGACCACTTGGACCGATTTCAGTAATTATGAGATAGAATTATATTTTATTACTGAGTAGAAAACGTTTCAGTCCGAGTGTGGAGCTCTCTGAACTTATGACTACTACTGCCTCTACTAATATTATCATTACCGTTCTTATTAATACTAAAATAATAACTACTGCTACATTAATAATATTTTCGGCACCAAAAGGACTACAAATTACTTATATGCACTCACTACTTTAAGCGCATTTGTTACATGCGAAAAAAATAGAGGGTGGTTGAAAATACCGTCTTCGCCGGTTCATGTGGAGTGAAGAACGAAGAAGTTTGACATTGCTTGTTTGCTGAAAGGGTGATAGAAAACAAGATTGCAATAAATCGGAAATCACATCGATTCGCGAATTTTTTATCATAAATAAACTATACTGACTGGGTAGTTCTTGCCCAGTCAAGGCGTATGGAGGTGTGGAAAATTGTCAGCATCACAAATTCGAACAAGCACTGTATTGATTGAGAATGGCATTAGCGGCAAAGACAAAGGAGACTGGAATGGCCATTTCTGGCCTATAAGCTATCGTCAGCTAGTTATACCCAACCCCGACTAAAATTATTGGTTAGAAGAACGACGACATTAACTACTGAGCCAGGAGTTCGTTTTCCTGCCGGCTGCGATCGGGAATATACAATGGTAAAGGGACGTTCACCGATTGTACCACGGAACTTCTAACCAACAGGTCACGGGATCGAGCCCCGGATGTTCCACTCTCCGGGCCTCGGGTATGACTGACTGACGGCAGTTAATATGCCAGAAGTGGCCATTCAAGTCTTTGTCCGTAATGCTACTCTGCTATATCATGCGCCGCTGGCGGGGCTTGAGAGAGAGAGAGCCCTAAGGCACAACGGGACGAATTCCTCAGCGCGATCGGTGAGCGCCATTCTAACATTACATTAATTGTCGTGGGAGAACATCCCACAAACAACCGTCTAATCTTCCTCGTCCAACGATGCGGTCACCAAATGTCACGCACTCTACGTCCGGAAAAGTATGGAACAAAGGACTGGAAGTTGCAGACCACTTTTCCCATTCAGTGTGGGCATTCATCGCAAGCTTTCGGGAGTATCCACCAGCTTTCTCCTATCCATGTTCCTTCACCAGCCGATTCTGTCCTTCCCTACACTACTTATTGTTAGCTCTTGCAGTCTTTAGTCTTGAGGGATGTGGTTCGTTGATGAAATTTCCAGATTTCCTTTAGATCTTTTTCTTTCTTCGGCAGCCTTCTGCTTACTAGTCAAGGGCCCTTGTCATTCTAGCGAACACGGGTTTCAACCGGCGGAGCTGACTCTCTCTAAAGACACCCACGCGAAGTGGACTGGTGACAAGCCCCTACAGTTCGATGCATGCCGCTCCGCAGGCATGCATATTGGTCCTACACTTGCGTTTGGAACAGAAGCACATGTCCACGATGAGCTGTTTTAAAAACTGCATCTAAGCAGTCCTTTCGGAACGTAGACGCATTTTAAAATTTCGTTCAACATTTCATGGGTTAACACACCTACGGAAGATGTGAGCATATACTAGCACTTACAGGTGATGATAATTTGGGCTTCATTGTTGTCACCGAGAACCGCAGCCGTAGGAGCCTTCACGGTAACACCAAAGTGGCCCTTGGATTGTCTTGGCTTCTCTGGATTCCCTTGTGGATGGTGAACCCTCACCCTTATGATCTTCGAGTCCTCTCCTTCAAAGTCACACATAAAAATTAGCGAAAACCAGAAACAGCAGAGTATGGAAAGTCAGGAAGTAAGCTGTCGCGGAAAACGTCACTAGATAAAAGCACTCACGTACCGGGAGCAAAGTGCACCAGCTTTGGAGACAGCAAGTCGACTTCAGTCAGGCCGAGGTCTGCAGTCGGCGCGAGACCCAGGTAAGCCTCCACTTTATGATTTAGGGCTCCTCTCCGACGAAGCTCTAGACTCAGGGTACCAGAGCTGGCGCAAATGCGATAGCGTTTACGTTGGAAACCCAATTCTGCCCATGTAAACGTCAGACTGTACGAACAGAAGGAGGAAAACGGAAAAAATTGCTGATACGTGCTGGCAAGTACAGTGCATTGCAGTAGGGCTGTTGGCAGGGATGCGGGTAGATGGCTAGGGCATTGCATGGGGTTGATTTGACCTCCACTCAGCCGATCATAAGCCGGCCCACCAGTTGATACCAGAATCACAAGCATGCTCACACGCGTGCGCAAATGGGTTCTCTCAGAACGGCCGTATGCTCTTAGTGCTTTCCACCCTCGTCGCTGCAGATGGGGTATTTAATCAAGCACGAATACATGCACACCGATCCACTGGCTTCCCGAAGCAGGTGGACTCCGTATGGGTGGCGAAGGTCACGAACGGGTAACCAGCCAAGCTCGGGCAGACGGGTAGACTATCGACAAAGGTGGGGAGAAGTGGAATCAGCTGCGTTTTGGAATTCCTCTGCCCTGACCCAGGAAACCATAACTCTGACCTTCATCTGAAGATGGAAATACTAACCATTTGGAGTCGTTTTGCGCGGACAAGCCAAGATAAATCGGTGTGCGCCTATTCATACGTGAAGAATATGTGGTGTCAGTCAAATGTGCAGGCACGGCCAGCCAACTAGATAACCCTCAGCATGGATCCATCTGTACCGAAAAGAAGAGACTATAGCGACTATTTATGGCGTATCTCCTCTCCCCAATCAATCCTTCTTGGCAACGATATAGAGCAGCACCCCAATTAACTGTCAGCAGACCGTGGATCATGCCATATGGGGTTTTATCTTGACATAAATTTGCAGGCTTTTGAAGAAATTTCACTACAGGCAACGACTGCTTCCCACGACCTCACACCTTAACTCGAAATCCCTTATAGTGAGAAATTTACCTTTTGTTTGTTGTTGAATTACTACTCTTAACGTTGACGCACAATAGCGTAGGATAAGATTTTCGGCATAAATCCAGGCAGTTGCTGTGTTTCTTTTCGTTTTGTCAGCCTACCGTCTAGCTTGCTGTCCCACCCAGTAAATTCCCTTTACCATAAATCTCGTAAGGCACGATCCACAGTTTACTGACAACTAAGTTCGATCCTTCTCTATGTCGTTGCCCTCTTCTTTAATCCAGGGGACGGCAAGGTTTGAAATGTGAACCCGAATTAGTAATTTAAAGACTTTTTAGCCACTATAATAATTCGCGACTCCCCACCGCCAAATTCACTCTGGGTTCTTCACACATATAATTCTGCAACTCCACACGGCAACGATAGGTTGTATGACCCACAACTAACTTGAGCTAGCCTCTGGACCGTGTTATACGTAGAATGGTGGTAGAGGAGGTTTTACGGGCGGCGGAGAGTAAGAAGATACCGGAAATAGATAAATTTCCGCCGAAAGTCATATCGTACGATGTCATTTGGCAAAGAACGTGAGCGCGATAATTGCTAAATAAACAGGGAGCAATTTTCAAAAAATGGCGGGCTTTGAGTAAAACGCCGCTAGAAAGTTTACTGAAGGAAAGGCAATTTCGAACAATGGGAACGATGAGTAATAGGTCGTGTTAACAGTCAGACGGAATTGTAGGATATATTTTTGGGGTTTCCATCTGCTTGGGAGTCCTACACCCAAATATCCCGAAGCCATCTGCGGTGACTTGCCAATTGCATGTGGTAGTACCACTAGTCCTAGGACAATTTATCCTATCCCAATCCTCCAACTGGCCATGGCTTGCTGATCTGTTCATTGGCATCACTGGATTTCACGTGCCTCTGGTCGTTGCTGTTCATTCTCTCCTGCCAGAGTCAGCTGACAGTCGCTAATGCTCTCCAATCAACTTGGTCTTCCTGTCTTCTGGTTGGAGTACGGTAGAGTTCAGTGGATTGGAACTGACGTTAACCCCCTAAAGTGCAACACCTTATTTCCGGGCCATAGAATCGCATTCTCTACGCAGTGGAGGGAATTAATTGCATCCAGTGAAGGCGGCGGCTCTCCATTTACCCTGGTTGCAGGAGGGAGTTGTAGCTCCGCCCTGGTCATTCAAGTTAACCCCCCCCCCGTCCTGGACGACATAAACGGCAGTCAACAATCGATTCTCGCATCAGGTTCAATGACAAAGACAGGGAAAACTGACTTGTCATTTTGTTCGGCGATGATACCCATGTAGACATCTCCAAGCTCCTGCGTCAGCGAATACTTGCAATTGCAGGGGCAGTGGCCATGCGGATAGCCAACCCAGCCCTGTGGTTGCACAAAGCGTTTGTACAAGCGCTAAGGTTCCCCTGAGCAAAGGCAAACCCAGCATACGTGTTCACACCCGCCACTTCGCGGTACCGCGATGAAAGAGGGCCAGCTAATCGCCAGACACCTTCCCCTCCCCCCCCCTAAACTCCAGACAGAACTGGGACCCGACCACTGAGCTCTGAACGCCTTTTAACCCTCTCCCCCACATTGACTTTACTGGATGCCTAACTTTTGCTATTCTACCCTCCCTTATATTACTGTACAGACCTGAGCTATCACGGTGCACTAAAAGCCGTGGTTTGGAAGGTTGCGGACTGACGGGGTAACTTGGACCTCCTCCTTGACTGGAGGCGGTCTGAGAGTCAGGCTGCAATGGCTCCTTCTTAATATGGCCGTATGGCACTCTCACCACAGTGTGGGATCCAAGCCAGGCGTTGGCGGCACGCCCAGGTGCGGCTTCGGCCGTGCCAGCCTCCAAACTCTGTTGTGTTGGCTGAAATCCTGGTCATTTGTTGTGTGGGCCAGGGGTTGCGGAGTGGAACGCCAAGGTGAGGATCCGTCCGAGCCCTCCACCTGCGGCCTCCCCCGTCTCCGGTCTTCTTGACTCTGTCTTGACACCGGACTCAGGCGGGGGAGGAGAAGAGAGTGCAGGTAGATGCAACGCAAGTCTACTGACACTATAAACCCATGCGCAAGTCACCATCCCTGCTCCCACCGCTGCTGCAGCTGTGGTGCACACGGTGGACACAGTCGAAATCGACGGTCGAACTGTCGTACAGACCTGACGATGAATAATGGGAAGCGTACGTTTGCCAGACTTGTCACTTTGTCCTGGCTTTTGTCGCTTCTCGGTCATGATCCTATCCAGGTAGGGGAGACTCACTTTGTTCCACCGACTTCGGAGGAGGCAGAAAGTAAGAAGTATCAAGCTTTCCGGATAGAAATATCACACGGCCATCGAAAATGGCAGTTTGACTATGTCCACCGTGTGCCTCACAGCGTGATGGACTCAAGGGCAGTGACCTACACAGGAATTAGTTTACAATGATAGAATGTATGAGTTCCATCTATCAAACCCTCCCCCTCCCCACCCTCCTGAGCCCGATGTCAAGATGGAGTCAAGTAAACCGGGGGCGGGATCGGGCGCATTGACTGATAGATTTAAACGCCTCCCCCCCACGAGTGCCGCACACGACATCAAAAATACAACTGGATTACAGCAAGTGGGCTAACTCATGAAATGTCAAGCGAAATTCCGAAATAAGTTTTCGTTTCAAAAAGATTAATTAAGTAGGGTTGTAAAACCAATCGTCCTATAATAATTCAGTTACCTCAGGGTGTGGGCTTTCGAATGCATTGATTTTCGACTGCATGCAAGAACTACACTCTGTAAAAAACGACTACATAAGTAGCACGAATTTTTCTCATTGATTTTCGATGCCCCTAAAAGTCCAAATATGCTTCATGGAAAACATGAATAAAAATATTCATTTTTCTGCTCACCCCGTAGAAAATTACGTCTTCTTCCAAGCTCATACTCGAAGGAGGGACATAATTCGGTTTTAAAAATGTTTCTAATTGCCGAATAATTTTGAACCCACTTTACCGTCCCACTTGGATTCAGGGTTTCTAACCTACAAACTGTATATTTTCCGCGTACAGAAAACCCCATATTTCTCTACGGTAATAAAGGGGGACTATATAGGGTTCGTAGAATTAAGCAGTGTATTTGGTCCATATTGTTAACTTTACAGGTCGCGTTGGTAACTGCAGAGACATGACGATTTATGAACATCCATTTCACGGTATTTAAGTCCCACAATTGGAAACCTTTTTAAAACCGAATTATGTCTCTCCTTCGAGTGCAAGTGGATTAAGTCACTACCTCGAGGTTCTGTAAATTTAATCAATTCACCTATGCTTGGGAGCTGTTTTCCAGTCTACGCGACACATTTATGATACCGTCTTACCACCCGTCGTCTATGTCCTTTACATGAAGAAAGGCGTTCTTGGCTCTTTTACCCCTTAGTAAGAAGTTAGTTGTTCTGAAAACCGTGCGTAAGCATACATTTACAGTCTGTTGAAGATGAAATGGACCAAATCTTGGATGCCTTTCACCGACGAGGTCACTCGGGAAGACGAGGCGACAGACGCCCTACTCAAAGGAGGTGATGAACGATAAACCTAAACCAGCCTCTACAATTGCACTTATAGCATTCTGGCGTAATGAGAGATCCAGGCAACCGGATTATTACAGCCGCCAGCTACCAAAAAAGTTTATCAGCTAAGACACTATGAGTTAAAAGACTCTGCGCACTAGGTCAAACATCCCGGGAAATCCTTTAAATTATACCCGGCTATATTTTAAATCTAAGTTCCCGAAAATTAAATGTAGGCGCGAACTGTTTCACACATCAGCCAATGAATATACTTACTCCAGGAATTCTTGCCATTTTTCCTTGGGACTTATGCAGTACTTCAGTCATATTATAAATGCCAGTCTAGACACGAGTCCCCGACTCGCGACGGAGAAGGACTATGCTCATTTAAAGTTTTCGGCCGCTTTGCTTTCCTTGAAAACACTTGGCTGTCACAAGAGAGTTATTCAGGAAGATATCTTATTCACTGGCTAACTCTTGATGGATTTTCCAAACAATATTGCGTGAAAAATAGCAAAGTCGGATACGGTGGATCCCCTGTGTGCCTCCAGGAAAATATTTTACTTTTGAAATTTCGAAATTTCATTTTCCTCAGATTGGATAACTGAAGCCCAAAAAAGTCCGAAAACTAGTAAACAATCCACAGTATGACTGATGGACTTCGACCAAAACGCCAGACCAATAAACTTCTTGTTATAGTGGTCGTACCTTCTTCTTCTGAACTGCTTCCTGGATTTCGCCTGTTCGCTTCTATCGGCAAGTCTCAAATAGACTGATTTACTCCAAATCAGCGGTTCACTTTCTAGGAAATTGGAAAGCAACAATTTCTAAATTGGAGTATCGACCAGAAAGCACGCTGAGAATGCAGGGGAACCCAATGAAGATCCAAACTCTCGGAGCTGTGTCACGCGGTGACAGAATGTCGACAAAACACGTGTCTGGGCTTTCATATGGTACTTGTGTTGCCGAGTATATCATACGATGCAACCCCACGTACAAACCATATATGTGTAGATCCAGTTAACTGAACTTGTAGCTCTTTACTTGTGCATGTTCTTTCGAGGTAGCCAACCCTGTCCTTAGGGTGTACAAGCTGTGTGCGTAAGGTAGTGGCCGGTTGGTGTGCTGGCGTTGTCTACAAAATCCCATGTTCTAGTTGTGATGCTGTCTATTGTGACCAAACTGGAAAATCTGTCTCAAACCGTATGCATGAACATCAGCTAGCGGTAAAGAGGTGCGACCATCTATCCCAGGTGGCCATACACACACTGGACACTGGACACAAATTTGCATGGGAAAGCACCCGCATTGTTGGCGCCTGCCCAATAAGGAAGGGCCGCGAATTCCTGGAGACAATGTACTCAGATGAAGCATGCATCGACCGGCATAACGATCTCGGTACCACATACAAAATCGTTAAGGACAGACTCAAACTGACTCAACCAATCCCAAGATAAGGATCTTAACCAATCTTAGAATCCTTTTGTCAAACTTGGTCTAGAAGTTAATTGTTTTTGCACGCCCGTTGTTGACTGACCTCATGAAATATTGGCGGAAACTCTGAAATGCGTTTTTGATTAGGAAGGATTACTTTGGCGGGGTAGTAATACTGATTATCTTACGGCAAAATCCCATAATATTTCGGACTTGGCAGGATGTCAGCTTTTGAATACACCGTAGAAACCGTACTCGGTAAAAAATGATTATTTGTGTAGTGGGCATTTTCCCACTGATTTTCGATGGTCTTGCAAATTCGAATATATTTTAGAGAAACCTCGAACAAAAATATGCTTTTAATAGTTTGATAGAGTCAGGTCATCTTCATATTTTCTATTCAAGGAAGGAGTATAATTAGGTTTTAAAATTTTTCTAATTGTTGAGTAATTTGGAACCTGGTCATTCGTTACATTAGCGCTTAGTGATTTCAGCCTACAAGGAGCAGTGGCAAATGGACGGGTACGAAGCTATTATGAATGGACATTGCGCGGTCTTAAAAATTGCATAATTAGAGACTTTTTTAAAATCTAATTATGCACTTTCTTCGAGTATGAAATTTAAATATGGCGCAATTCTCCATCAAATGACTGAACAAACATATTTTTGTTCGTGTTTCCTCTAAAATATATTCGAACTGGCAAGACCATCGAAAATAAATGGGGAGAATGCACGTTGCTTAAGTAGTCACTTTTTACCAAGTAAGGTTCCTACAGGCAATTGAAAAGCAGTGTATTCAAAAACTGACATTCTGCCAATTTCGAAATATTATAGGATTATGCCGTAAAATAGTCAGTATTACAACCCCGCCCAAGTTATCCTTCCTAATCGGAAACACATTTCAGAAATTCAGCCAACATTTCATCAGATCGGTCACTCACTGTATGTATATATGTATATATCAGCTAACGTCAGAATGCATCTCACATACCTGACTGTTGAATTGATGTTTCCAACCCCATTCCCTCTCGGAGCGCGGGAAGCCACTAGTGACAGCGTGCTCTGGAAGGCACCCTTGTCCTGCCTCTCCTTAAGTCTCCTCTTCGACGATGCGGCGTAGCTCAGCGTATAGCTAATGCTGTAGGCCAGACGTCTCCGATTCACGTCTGCCTGACTGAACCTGCTCAACACCTCGCCGGTCTCCAAATTAATTATGTTTCGCCCCGACTCCCCGGTGTTTGGCCCCACGACGGAGTACGTAATGTCGGAGGGATTGCCCCTGGCGAAGAGGTGTTCCGCAGACAAGAAAAAGCCCATGTAGCCGTCGTAGACTTTGGTGAGTTTTTCGGCAAGGGGTGCAACGGCGTGGATTGAGGCAGTTTCGTTGTCGGCGATCGGCTGGTAAATTTCCTCCTCCACCGGTTCGAACCACAGTTTCAGGGGTTGCACGGTACTCTTGTCGCTTCCCCCGAGGAAGTACTGCAACAGGGAGACCGTCCTGTCTGTCCTTGCTTCCGCCACCAGGGAAGCCACGAAGGCTCTCAGGTGGACCATATCCAGTGCAAGCTCCAACTCCTGCAGGTTGACCACCATCAACGGTATCGATGATGAGGGAATTGGTTGAGGAGGAGAAGAAGAAGAGTAGGATAAGGGCGGATCAGGTGAGTGATAGATGATATCCTCATTGCCCACTTCGAAGAGGGAGAAGAGATCGACTGCCGCGACCATGCCATTGCAGCTGCCACGTCGATGGAGGTAGCCGCCGTGACTGGTGAAACCGTCGGCGGCGAAGAGGTAGATCTTGGTGGGATCAAAGTTTTCGCCGCCGCCGCCGCCGTCGGTTGCCAATTGGAGCTGGGCAGCGGTGAGGGGAACGTCGGTGCCTGGGATTACTCTCAGGGGGTCACCCACGATGAGCCTTGGTATTCGAGATCTTGCGTGCGGGTGAAGAGCGAGCGGGATGAAGAGGGTAACTGACCTCTGGCCAGGCACGGTCAATAGCAGAGTAAGTCCGAATTTCACAGGAGGGACAGTTGTACAATTTTCGGCCTGCGGCAAGAGGAAGACAGACAACATCTTTGTCATTTCTGTCAGTTTTCCAGGACGGTAGATTTAATAAAACCAAGAGGCACGTTCTGATATATGCTCGGCAACGGCATAGGGAAGGTCCCCGAGAAATGCATGGCCGACCCCGGACGCCTGTCTTACGGGAAAAGTGCCAGTAGGAGAGTATTGAATAAAACACAACCTACTTAAACACGTGTAGTAGGCATTCTTTTGTACTACCTAGATACTTGGGGACTTTCACTAGATCCTTACCATATGCTCTGTGTACCCACGACAGCCAAAATTGCTGAGCTACGTCACGCCGATTTGTGGAGCGCGGCATAGGGAGACTAACGCCACACCAGCCATCGTATCCGATTCAACTTACACTCAGTTCAGTTTTTATACGCCATCTGAACACGTGAAGAGAAAAATATCGTAAGGCCGACCCAGTTCAGTTCTGTTACTCATTTTCTTCATTGCTGGCAAATAAAGAAACTGCTTAAGTTACCACAACACACGAAAGGTGTTGCCTCTGAGGACTGCCGACTGCCCAGTTAGCTCGGCCCTATGCTGTACCGAGGGTCATTCGTTAAACGGAGGTAGTCCACGTGGTTATGTAGTTTGGCGTGATCTTGCACACCTCTATCTCACGCGGCCAGACTATCCGACATTAGTAACAACTTTCAAGAAACATAATATAACTGACTCATTACTCAAGAATGTAAAAGTTATCAAGCCCCTTGGGCCGCGTCCCAAGACCTTATAAGTGCCAAATTTACGAGTAAAATAAAAGGGCACAGATGGATCCACCTGCATCTGGACTGATTGCTCAAACGTTTCTACAGACGCTAGAGCGACTGGTCTTCAGTTCGTACTTCCCGAAATTTGTCATAATAAAAAGCAGCGAAGTGCAGACCTCCAAAGCCCTGCTTAAGTCTGTCTTTCCGAACATCCAGGTGGTGGCAGAAGAAGGATAAGTCAACAACCAAATCCCCATCTTTGGAGAGCAAGTTAGGGGATGGCAGAAGGGGCTGTAAAGGCCAGGGGACAACGACGACAATGGGAGGAAAAGAAGGAGTTAAAATACTTGCACCCCTCAATTTGAAGTCAGCAACTACCCAAAGTTCTGCATACGCAAACGTATCAGAAAGCCCCACTTTGAGTGATCGAAGGGTGAAAAACAGAAATTCAGATTCAAGATCCCAATATGAAGAACATTTCCAAGGCGGAGACACAAACACCGAGACTTAGGGATTGGTGTGACTCATAAACCGGGATCCCTCTGAAATTGCAACTCGTGGGGTCCAAAGACTCGCTACCGGTAACAGAAAAACTCACCTACGCTTCACAGCGTACCATGTCAAAATTGCTCAGTGAGGTAGGCTGGTAAAACGGGCACAGGCCCCGACACAAAGTTTTACGAGCACCAGCCCGCAACCAACAGTAAAGGTAAGATGGCTTTGGCCTGTGGACCATAATTTCGCCTCTGAGAAAGCGAGGAACATCAGCCGAATTACTTTGAAGATGGTCAGACTAGTGCCACACTTGCGCTTAATTATCCCATGTGACATTTGTCTTTGTTGTTCCTAGAGTTTCGGGTAACATGTTTTCCTTCGGCCTATCCTAATTTGTATCTACTTTCTCCTCAGTGTCATTTGTTGAGAAAGCAACCCTGTTCAACTGCGCCTATCAGCGAAAACATCTCATATTCCCGATCACAACCAACCAGACACCGAGCCCGCGGCTAAATGGTTGGATGTTGGACGCACGTTCATCTGACATCAATGCTTCTGAACTCTCCATTTTTGCGTTTCCGTGTATATTGCCCATACAACCCGAACTACAAACTTCTTAGCTGCTGTGGATAATTCACAGTTTCGCCCAAGTACACTTTATCCAACGGATTATAGTTTCCATGGGATTTTTCAGACTTTCGGCATAATTCCACCACATTTCAGATTCCTTACAACTACGTACCTCCTACTTGTAATTTCGAGGTCTTTGGATGGACAAAACACTAGTAACACACTGTCTAAACTACAAATGGGTGTTTTAGTACATTATTTCTCCTAAAGTAGGCCGCGCGGTAAATGCGCTGGACTAGATCGGGAGCTGGCGGACGTTATGGGGAATGCGCATTCATTCAGGGTGTCATGGCAGGTCCACTTACGGGCTCATGCTGCGGGGTCTGTGCCACCCACCCCACTTCTTGCTGTGGTATGAAATCCTAGCCCGTGTCATCTGCGGAAAAAGCATCCTGACTCCACTGCAGCTAGCAGCAAAAACACTTAGTGGTCCCGATCACAACCAACAAGACAACAAGCCCGTGGCTCAGTGGTAGAGTGTTGGATTTAAAAACGCCCAGTAACCAAAGAATCAGGGGTGGAATCCCAGAACACCTACAGTGAGTGACCGATCTCATGAAGTGTCAACCGAAATTAGGAAATTCCTTTTCGATTAGGAAGAATTACTTAGATACCGTTACAATATTGATTATCAAGCGTCAGGACGTCGGCTTTTGAATGCATTTCTTCTTAACCTCCTATAGGAACCGCACTTGGTGAGAAATGACTACTTAGGTAGTATACGTTTTGACATGTATTTTTGATGGTCTTATAAATTTAAATATATTTTATATAAAACATGCACAAAATATGCTATCTTTTGCTCGTTCAGTAGAGAACCACGTTATCTTTGCATTTTATACCTGCAGAAGGAGTATATTTAGCTTTTGGAAAAGTTTCTAATCATGAGATTTTTAAGACCGTGCAATGTCCATTCATACGGCATCGTACATGATCGTTTACCAATGCTTCTCATGAAATGTAGAACATGGTCCGCATCCAGTGCAATATTTTGTGAACTCTACATGGTATCCATTTGAAGGCATGCAGGAATATATGACTTGCCTTACGCCGAAAGCATGCACCTTGTAGACTGAAATCGCTAAAAGCTAATGCAACGTCTGACCAGGCTCAAAATTATTCGGGCATTGAGAAACTTTTTCAAAACCAAAATATATCCTTTTTCGGGTGTAAAATACAAAGATAACGTGATTATCTACCGGGCGAGCAAAAGAAAGCATATCTGTATGCCTGTTTTCTATAAAATATGTTCAAATTCATAAGATCATCAAAAATCAATGTTAAAAACGTATACTACCTAAGTAGTCATTTCTCACCAAGTGCGGTTCCTATAGGAGGTTAAGAAGAAATGCATTCAAAAGCCGACCTCCTGGAGAGTCCAAAGTATTATAGGATTACGTCGCTTGACAATCAATATCGTAACGGTACTTAAGTGATTCTTCCTAATCGAAAAGGCATTTCCGAATTTCGGTCAACATTTCATGAGATCGGTCACTAACTGTACCAGACGCCAAGCATAAGTCTTGAATCAGTTCGATAGGGCATACGAGCAAAGTCAGGCGAAACCAACATATGAAGGCCACGGAGAGGAAGAAAAAGAAGAAGCCGAAGGCAACTCGCACAGGCAGCGACGACTGACCACTCCGCCGTATGAGAAAGGGGGGCAAACACACACACGCTGCCGTGGGTGCAACTACGACGGCCGCAAAGGGGACAAAGGCCACGCCAGTCCGCCTGCGATCGACCTCGAAAAGATCAAAGGCTCGTCATCAGCGAAGGGACCGATCACAGTTCGCGCATTGGGTGCGGTTCTAATGGGTCAACCGACGAAGCTGAATACAAGGCCAATAGGGACAGCCACCACACCACCTTGGTGATGGAAACGAGGTTTACGACGAGCACTGTAAATGCAGTTCGGCTCATGGTCCCGCCATCTCCCTCTTTGGGGGATGCTGGCACTACGTAACACGTTAACACGGAACACGATCCCATGCTAATTAATAACCGGTAGCGTATCAGTCTTTGATTAAGCACCCTGTCAGGCCATTGTGCTTCATCAGTGTACGTTTATTCCACTGGTTTTCTACGACTATATCCAACCATGCCTTCCAGATACTTTACACAGACAGCTCCTTTATTATCAGTTCGGAACTACAGTTTGTTCCGTTTTTATTATGCATAGATAGAATAAAAAGTGAATGCTCATAGCCATGGTTGATCACAAATATGCCTTCTAGGGAATTTCGAAATGTGATTGCACTTTAATGAATTTGGTGCTGCATCGATTAGGGATATTCTGAGATGTAACATTCGTTTTTACCCCTTCTGTAGGTCAAGAAAACGTTATAAGTCCTCTGAAACAAATTCACAATGGTCCACTGGAAGCGCACATGGAATATTGAAAGAGATATCAACCATGTGAGTAACCCTGATAAACTCAACATAGTCACACTACGGGAGCAACCGTGTGAGTATCTTGGTAGTTGGAATAATTGCAAACTTTTAAAATAGTAATCCCCTCTGTCTTCGAACGTGAAATCTGAAGAGGACGCAATGACATATGAAATTGCCTGTCGATCTTGCTTAGAAAATATGACTGAACTTTTGTAAACATGAATGTCACACGCTACTGAAGAAATATTTTAATCGCAATTTTCACAGCTGGCTTCCATCACGTGGGAAGTGAATCAAGATTGCGTTTTTAAATGCCCAATTTTGCAGATCATCCTAGATAATGTTATCTATTTGAGAGTGCATCGCTCAATGTTGGCCAGCGGTTGGGTTGGAATATTAATTTTCATTCAGCATAATGCCAAGGTATTTCAGTTAAAGCTGTCTGCCGGCTTTCGAAAGCACTTATTTCCGGCTGCGTGCAAAACCACAATCGGTAAAAACAACCAACTAATTGTTGTGAATTTTTCTACTGATTTTCGCATCCACCGAAATCTGCCATCTTTCTCGTCCTCCTCAAAGTGTACGACCAAAAACGGTATTTTGGTTTTGAAAATTTTTTCTGTAAGAGGTCTTTTCATACAGAATCATACCTGCCCGTTTATCGTTATTGTTTACGAAGTGTTGCCAAGTTCACAAACCCTTGTGTCTAAAGTACACAGTCTGCAGTCTGAAAACAATAAGCACAAGTGTGACAGCAGGTCTGATTCAATACATATGAGAATTGAAAGCCTGTTAAAACCCAAAGATGCTCTCATTTCGAGTGTAAATTTTGAAGAAGACGCGATTTGCCAAAAATAAATATAGCAAAAAGTAATTTATATATATTTCCTACGAAATGCATTTAATTTCATAAGGATGCTAAAAAGCAATCGAAAAAAATATGATGTCTAAGTGGCCATTTTTGCCGAGTGTGGTTTTCGCATGAGACCAGAAGGAAACACATTCAAAAGCTGGTATCATATCGTGACTGAAATAACTCGAGATTATACTGTAAATAGTAAATATTTCAACCCAACCTTAGTAATCTTGTCTAATCTAGGAAATATTTCAGATTTCAGGTAACATTTCATCAGGTACATCATCTACCAAAAGTATTTTATCGGTTCTGAAATGCCGAGAGGTTGAACACCACCGAATCCGTATTGGTTAAAATCACCTGTGGACAGTTTGAATTAATTTATTTTTTTGTCCATATACCACTCATATTCCATGATCACAAATAGTATATCAAACGGTCTCATCGTTTTTCTGTCGGAGCACATGATGGGGGTGGGGGACTATGGGGAACGGAGACCTCGTATGCTAAAAAGTTGTGAATTTATGAAATCGGCTCTAACCGCCACTCTTTCTAACTCGCACCAGGTCTTTCAGGCGAGGCTATCATGGCTATTTTTGCCAGCCTTAGTAAATTAAACTTAAGCCTCTGCAGTATCAACTAGCGCCACATAGCTATCGAGATCCTTTTGAGTTCATTAACGGCGTGAAAGACATCGATCTGAACGAAATGGTCATGTTTTCGTTAGATGTCTCATCCCTTTTTGCGAACGTACCGGTAACGGAAACGGTCAAATACCGGATATAGGAATGCCAGTGAATGTCCTCAAGGAATTGTTATTGAGGTGTACCTTGAACAGGCAGTTCCTATTCGACAACAATCTATGTAGGCAGATGGATGGCGTAGCAATGGGCTCGCCCCTTGGACCGCTTTTGGGGAATGTATTCATGGGAAAGATAGAAGCTTTCCAACTTCGTCACGAGATCAACGATTTAAGAGTGACAAGAATCTGTTCAGCTGATAGCGTTAGGAAAGAGCCTAAGATCATCGAAAGCCTCTTTAGCCTGATCGATTCATTGTTACGAACATGACCGAAAGACCACAAAAGCCCCCGATATTGACGGCAGGAAAGAAAAGGCTCTTCATCAGGGTCCCATTTCAAGGGGATGCACCAAGTGAACTTTTCAGAAGACGCCTAACTCATGCTGTATCACATACCTTTCCAGCATCTGACAACTGTGCACTACTCTCCACCAGTTGCATCCTATACGGAGAGGGAAAGGACAAACTACCAACTCAGACCACCTCTATGTGTATTTACTCCTTCACCTGCTCCTGTGGGGCAGAATATATTGGTCGCACGAGCCGGCGTTTATCCAAAAGAATAAAAGAACATCTCCCAGCATGGTTAGGAAAGGGACAAACAAAGAATATCAACAGCTAAATTCTCGCAAATATGGTAGACACAGACTATCGTATGGACGCCAGAGAGGCCTTCAGAGTGATTTACAAGGTCCCATCAAGCTATCCAAAACTGCCTGGGCAATGCGGACCGGTCCTGTGAGCACAGAAGAACTTCATACAGGTCCCACAGTTGCCATGGTTCAAAGCCACCAAGCCACCCGCATGTAATTACCTTCGCCGGGATCCACCTTCACCCTGGCGCTGACTGGAATTGTGGTTTCACTCGCCCCCTCCCTTCCTCTGTCCAAACCCGAGCTACAGCTTAATTATCTACTTGCCCGCATCTTTTAATTCGTTACCTCTATAGCCATATAAATGTACAGGTCTGAAGAGAATTTATCGAAAGCAGACGTATGCTCGCCAAATTGCCTTTTGACTTTTACAATGGGAATTTTGGCAATTCTAAACAGTACCTCATTTTTCTTCAGGCGCGAGATGAATCTTCTGTGATCGACGCTGTCCATGGAAGAGGATTTAAAGGTTTGCATTTCGGTTCAATGCGATCCTGAGTCGCAGACTGGAAGCCACTTCCGTCTCGTCGTCTATCCAGGCGATAAACGGCCTTTCGTTTGAAAATCCATCAAAATGTCGGCTAACTGACATTTCAATACCTAATCGAACTCCTGAGGTGGTGCCTCAGAAGCTATTTCACCCGTTACGCAGCCAGATGGAAATGCGTGCATATCAGCACGAGCATGTGCTTGGGTCGAGAAAACAATGTTTGGGAGCAATATATCGGCGACGCACTTGTCCTCGTCGAGCAAGGTAGGAGATGAGGCTTTTGACCGCAACTCGAGTTGCCTGGCAGTAACTTGTGAATGCAGAGCAAAACGGATTGCCATCTTCCATTCTCGGCTGTCCTCATCCATCGCCAACCTGACCGTCAGCTGGTCTCAAAGCGGTTTAGCACCTCATTATTGCAATATAGATTTCAAATCGCGACAGTACCATTTTGGGAGGACAGTTTGTAGAAGTGTTTCATTTCGGCTCAATAACTTGTTTCATCATAACAGTGGGTTTTGGCTGTAGACTATACTCCGTTTGTGAGAGATAGGGTGGTTACTCCCAAAGTGTAGGATGACCTTGAATACGACGTGCAAGGACATCCAGGAATAAGAGTTTTCCATCAAACTCTGTTTCGAAAGTAAACGTAATTCCTGGAAATATATAATTAGTGTTGGTATGGAGCAGATTCAACCGATCTTTCTTGGCGATGACAAAAGTGTCATCTACGTATCGCGGCCAAAGTTTCGGGTTAACTGTGGGAGGGGCTATGCCTTTTATTTTCTTCAGTACGGCCTCTGCCAGGAAACCGGATATGGGTGGACCTATGGGAGTATCTTTTAATTGCAGATGGCGTTGATTGGAGAAGAAAAAAATTGTCTCCAGACAGAGATCAAGGAGTTGAAGTAAAGCTTCTGGAGGTACCTCAGAGGTGTATGTTTGACGGAGTTCTTCAGTGTAGCTCTTCTCTAAATTTAGCTGAGTCGAAGTAAAGAGCGAGACCACATCACATGACACCATAATCGCGTCACATGTAATGTAGACACCGTTTAATTGGTCTAGAAACTCTTTCGAATCCTGAATGGAGTTCTCGGAGTTCTTCGTAAGTGAATGTAGTTGGTAAAACAGCCACTTCGAGATCTTATAGTTGGGTGCACCGATTAGGGAGACTATTGGTCGCAGCGGAATATCAGTTTTATGAATTTTGGGAAGACCATATATCTTGGCAATTGTTGGTTCATCCTGTTTTAAAGACTTGGCAAGAAGTCCTGAGATTAATTTCCTTCCTGTAAGGCGTTTCAGTGCTTTTTCAGTATATGAGTTTTGCGATTTTGTGGGGTCGGCAGCTAAAGGTTCGTATGTGGAATCATATCTTAAGGGTGACATCATTTTCCCTGTGTAGTCTGTTTTGTTCAAAATAGTGGTGGCACCTCCTTTGTCGGCAGGTAGAATGATGATGTCTTTGTCTTTTTTTAGGGCTTTAATTTCTTTCGTTTCATCGTAAGATCGCGTTGAGACCCTTTTTGGGTTCTTCCATGCCTGTACAGGGCTACTGCGAATGGTGACTTGTACCTCTTCGGTAAGATTGGTTGATATGATTGCTTCGAAGCTAGCAAGGAATTCCAAGCAATCTGCCCCAAGTCCGGGGTTAATTTCTGGAGAAATTAAAAAGCAACGATTTCTAACCAGGAGTGTCTATCTGAAAGCACACGGGAATGCTGGGAGATCCAGTGAAGAGCCGGGCCCCTCGCAGCCGTGTCATGCAGCGACAGAATATCGGCGAAACACGCGTGTATGAGCTTTTAGCTAGTACTTGTGCTGCTAATATGATATTATTTTTACGTTAAAATATGCTACTAGCGGCCTGTTGCCAGTTAATGAATGTTACGCGATCATCCCGCGGTGGCTGATGGACTTCGGCCCAATTATTCATACATACCATTTCGGTCTGCACCTAAAGACCTTAGTATAAACTGATTTACTCCAAGTCAGTAGTTGATTTCTGGGGAGATTAAGAAGCAACAATTTCTAAACTGGATAATCCACCAGAAAGGACGCTGAGAATGCAGGAGAACCCACTGAAGAGCCGAACCCCTCGTAGCTGTGCCATGCAGTGGTAGAATATCGGCAAAACACGCGTGTCTAGGCTTTAAGCTAGTACCTGTGCTGCTAGTATGGTATCTTGTAAAGCTAGAAAAAGACTTACGCTAACTGCAATCTTTCCGGAGACCAGGTCCTTATAGGAGAACTTCATCACAGTCTCCCTCGGCGGTGATGCTTGAACAACCGCGACACAGTCGTCCATCTCACGGGGAAGCTCCATCTCTGAGCCCTGCTCCGGCCTGATCTTGTACACCTCGAAACGACTGTTAAGAATCAGGTTTGTGAGGCTGTCGTTGGTGGGAGAAAGAACCTCCATCTGCACCTGAGCTGCGGTCAAGGTCGAGCGATGACCTAGAGCGACCTCCAGAGTGGACGTCTGAATGCGCAACTTGTTGCCGTCCGCTGTGTAGAGAATCTGGTCAGGACTGGGAGTTATTTCAGCGGCCTCAAAGATCGTCGATTCTGTCGCGTCGCCAACATTTAGTTCTGTAATTTTGCAGAAAAACAGACCACTAGCAACTGTGGAGTAAAATTTGCGCAGCAGAAGGGACAGAAGAACTCAAGAATGCTAACTAGCTGTCATAAAAAAGTCAACTTATAAAAGTCGACTTTCTGATCCCGCTGAGACCCCTTTTGTGTGGTGGCTTTTAGCATCCGAACCAATTTAAATTGCGGTTAAATCCCAGAAAAAAAACGAAGTAATAATATCCGAATTTCAGTGACTCCAATCTGATATTTCAAATAGTCATTGCTGACGAAATAATCTGTCATCGATGCTTTGAAAAAAGCCGAATCAAGATACGAATTCGACAAACAAATTACTGAAGTCAGTGGCCTTAAGCACCACCACCAGAGACACAGAAACGCCAGTTTATTATTGTTCCATGTGGCTGCGAATGTACTTCTTTGTTATGCATTATTTTACCTGGTCGGTAGGCGCATTAGGTCCAAGTTTTGTTAATCAATATTGGTCGCAGCTCGAAGCTCAATCTGGAGTTCTTCTAGGCAGTCGCATTGCGGCCAGTACTGGTGCCTAGTAAATGCAGGAACTGCGAAAGGAGGTTGGGCTGGTCATTTCTAAATTATTAGCCGTCGTCGATCAGCAACCTATAATAGGTGACCTATCTGATGAAGGTGTCCAAATTTACGGCTGCTCGCTAATCACTCACAAAGCGGTAAGAGTGTACGAACCCGATGCCTATTATAATATATAACGACTTCAAGGGAGTTGAAGACATAAACGACATAATAAAATTAATATGACGTTGTTTAGAAGTATCGATTTTTTTTCGAAACAACGAAAAGTTGCGAAAATGGTTGTCATTGAGTAAGTTTCACTTTTAAATGTACCGACTGCCTGATCAGGCAAAAGATTGAGTAAACATGACAAAAAACAGAATAACGTTTAAGAGTATTGTTTCAGCAAAGTTTTCTCGCAAATGTCTTTTGAGAATTAGTGTAACGCCACGTATGACGGTTTGTCAACAGCCTACATACTATTTATTCCACAGGGGTGTCCCGAGAACCTATTGCATTTTTGACTTTTGCAAACAGGATTTTGCCTGATTTCACCGATAGGGGCGCCATAGATATAAAGGTTTTCATAAGGTTATATGTTTCTAGACCGCTTGGTAACTAATAAATTTAAATATATTCGTCAGATATAATCGGAAACACATTATTTCGTGCACACAAGTATAACTGTTTTTCATAAAGTTAATTTACTCTTTACCTTTGCCCTAGACAACGCCGAGTTTCAGACTGGCCTCGAAATATCGACGAATACTTCATAAGTTTCAGTGTTTTCAACCGATCGCCCATAAGGACAGATTCTATACTTGGCGTTTATTTAAACCTTCAAAATAGGATATTCCTTGACGGCATTTGCCGAAGAAATGAGCGCTTGGCGTTAATTGTCATTTGGATCACATGTGAAAACTCACCCAAAGTGTGTCGACAGCACTGTTTCGTGCTTCCTCTGCTTGTATGTGGAACTTAACAATGTCATAAAGTTTCAAAATTGACGGAGAACTGGCGACTGTCGGCGGGCGAAATGGGGGCCAATCAAACGAGACCAAAATTAGACCAACATGGACAGGATAGACTCTTTCATGGCATCCGAAGCCCGGTATACCCCGACTGTCTTCTACGTCGTGAACCATAAACATGCACGAATACTATCCAGACAGTGCACACATGAGGAGTCCTCGATGGGTTGGCCGTGTCAGTGAACCACGCTCTAATCGCTGACTCCCAGTCAGTCAGTCTTTAACAGTGTCTACTGTGATTCATGTTATCGCATCCGAGTAAATAGCCCCGTGTGAGTATATTTCTTTTTGTTGAGTAAAATCCTAGTTAAGTGTTTGTTGTGGGCCAGGGGGTGTGGTGGTACGCCCAGGTAGGGGTCCGGCCGTGCCAACCACCTGCGTCCCCCTCACCTCCGGCCTTCTTGACTATGTCTCGAAACCGGGCTCCATTGGGGGGAAGGAAAGAGTGCGGTAGATGGTGCGCAAGTCTATCCCCACTACAAACTAATTCACACGACAGTCACCGAGTACACGGTGGACATCCTCGGGTACGACGGTCGAACTGTCGCGAGACGGAATGAAATGAGAAGACAATTTGGTTTGGTAGGGGCCCTCACCGATCGTTTTTACGGAACTCACTCGTTCCGGTGTGCCTTAGGTGCTCTCTCTCGAGCCCAACCAGCAGCCGCACAGCGGGGTATGATATAGGCAGTATGTTATTACCGACAAAGACAAGGGAGACTGGAATGGCCATTTTTGCCTTATTTGCCGCCGTCCACCAGTCAAGTGTGGAACACCCGAGGCTCGGACTTGCGACCTGTTAGTTAGAAGTCCACGCCTCTAACCACTGGGCCACAAGCTGGTTGCCCTGTTGGTTTTGATCGGGAATATACAATGGTGGGGGGCGTTCACCGATTGTTCTTATGGAACTCACTCGCTCCGTTGTGCCTTACGGGCTCTCTCTCGAGCCCGACCAACAGCCGCACAGCGGGGCATGATATAGGCAGTATGTTATTGCCGACAAAGACAAGGGAGACTGGAATGGCCATTTCTGGCTTATCAGCCGTCGTCGGCCAGTCATACCCAACCCCGAAATGTCGAACACCCGAGTGAGTTCCGTAAGAACGATCGGTGAGAGCCGCCTACCATTGCATATTCCCGATCGAAACAGACAGGGTAACGGGCTCGTGACCCAGTGGTTAGAGGCGCGGACTTCTATCTAACAGGCCGCGTGTTCGAGACTCGGGTGTTCCACACTTCCGGGGCTGGGTATGACTGGCTGACGACGGCTTATAAGCCAGAAATGGCCATTCCAGTCTCTCTTGTCTTTGTCGGTAATAACATACTGGCAACTGGGTATACATGAAAGCAATGTTAAGATAAGGACAGTGTCGTCATGTACAAAAATATAGCTCTTTTCAGGACTGGGAAAAGAAGTTTCCGCTATCCTGGAAAAATGCGGAAGGTTGTGCCAGTCGTTCACCTGAACCATGTCATCCCCTTCTGTGGTTCTAAGTCATCATCTAATGTTAAATTTTTCGTCACTTGAAGCGTACTTGACCAGTTTCAAGGGCCCGTTCACCTAGCTCATGTCAATTAGTCGTTCAGTTTGAAGATGGTGAAGATGCAAAAAAATAATATAAGTAGTTGATGCTGAAGAACAATGGCAAAGAGAAGGCAGACTACAGTGATCATTTTGCTTTCTTAGCTATCGTCTGACTCAAGGCTCAGAGACCAGAGAGCCCGCCTTCGAATCTCGGATTTCCTAAGCCCGCAATCGAGTAATGACTGACTGCCGATGACTCGTCAGTCAAAATTGACCATTCCGGTCATCCCCTCTCTTTTTGTCGGTCACACTATTACCGGTCTCTGTGCGGATGCTAAGAGTGATCTGCGTTCAAATTCCAAGGCACAGGGGGAAGGGCGCGCTCCATACCGTAGCCAGATCGCTGAATGTCTCTCCCACATTAATGCGACCAGGTATCCAGTAAGACTAGCAGCCAGGCGAGCGTGGCAAACAATCAGGTAGAGATTCGCCGTCAGTTAATGACCAGGATCTCCTGAAGAAGGCGCCCACTTGTGAAAACCGCTCGTGGCCCAAATGTGTTACTAGTGCATGCACGATCCGGCCTGAACTTCACGGCCATCGATTGTGTTGTTCGGTTCTAAACCCGGTGCAGTATAGAAGCACTTTCGGCACTTTTAAAACCAAACTGATGCATTTCAATAAGAAAACGGTTATTGGGAAGCGATGACAAAAAAAGGCTTCTTTTTCAAATCGTATTTGGCTTTGAAACCTCATACACGTAAAACTGCCCTGACATATGACATTAGTGGAAAGTCTACAGACTGAAAAGGCCATCGGGATTTCTGCATGGATGCCAAAAAGGACATGCGTGTCACGTCGAACAAACTGCGTCAAGGTCTGACGTACTTGCTAACGGAAAAATGTTTTAGAATACGTCTCTGAAGTCGATATTTCATTTGTATCATAACCTATAATTTAGAAAAGTGATGCCACAGTGTAATGCATCAAAAATCGAGACAAACATCGTACACTGCAGCAAAATAAATTCACAAATCTGAACAGTAACCTAAGACACCTTCAGTCGGAGCACACTCGTCCCCACGCAGCCGTCATCGATGGTTCTCGACTTGAGTTCCGATCATAGGGAAGAGCCCGTAGTCCGCCCATGGTTAGTGAACCCTACTCACCGCTATCCTTTTCAACCACCAGCAATATTATTTAAAGCAGCCGTTAATCTCTGCGAATATTCCCGTGTTATAATTGAAAAGTCAATTTGGCAAGCATGTGTTTCTGGTAATTCATCACGTTAATTATCGACAGCATCTCTCCTGTTATAAGCGCGTCAGTGAGCTACTTTTGTTTTGAACATTTTCTTGCAAGTCTTTTGTTGGAAGCTTTGTCTTCAGCTACAGTACGTGACCTATCTCATGAGATCTGAAAACAGAAACTGATGCGAGAATTTCTGGACGTCTTTAACGTTGCGCGCTTTGTTCGCTGAACCACATCCTTCAATGAAATGTCTTTTTGTGTAGCAATTGTGTTTATGTAATTATGTTAAGCAAAATATTATTAAATTTTAGCGAGAATGGACGTTGCAATAAATTCATGCAGTTGCCTGTGCTATTACTTGTCCTGGACTCCGGTTACGCATCTGATTGAGTTCTTCATTGAAAGGAAAGCAAGTTACTGGCAAGAGTTTTAATAAGCATGTCGCCTTATAAATCTATTGTTCCTGCGACGTCTCCAACGGTGAAATCAAGCAAAATCCCGTTTCTCTTGCTGAACTCTATCTCACTCAGCTCAAACGAGTCAGGGATGACACGAATCCCTGAAAAACAGTTTTTGAATCTACACTCAGAATGTAGGCAGTTGACAAACCGTCATATATGAAATCACACTAATTACTAAACGATATTTAGATGTAAACTTCATTGAAGCACTATTATTAGACGTTATTTTATTTCTACTTTTATATTTACTACCTTTTGGTATGAAAATACATTCTATACATCTAAAAACGAAGTTTGATAAATTAGAGCCATTTCTGACGTTTTCGGGATATTGCGCTTTTCTAAAGAAATCGGTATTTCTAAACAACGCATCACTGCCTTTAATATTTCTTTCATGTCTTTAATCCCTTTAAACTTGTACTTAATTAACATAGGCATTGGACTCATGAAATAGTGTCGGTTTGCGAGTTATTGGCAATCATTCGTAAATTTCGACGCATGTCATGAGTTAGGTCACTAACTGTATGGTAGAGAGACGCTCACCGATTGTGTTACGGAACACACCCGTCCCGTTGAACTTTACGGGTTCTCTCTCTCTTGAGCTTAACCAGCAGCCGCGCAACGGCGCGTGATATAGGCAGTATGTTACTACCGACAAAGACTAGGGAGACTGGAATGATCATTTCTGGCTTATTAGCCGTCGTCAGCCAGTCATACCCAACCCCAACGTTTGGAACACCTGGGGCTCTAACTTGTTACCTGTTAGTTAGAAGTCCATGCCTCTAACTACTGAGCCAGGGGCTAGTTGTTCTGCCGGTTACGATCGGGCATGTACAATGGTAGAAGGACGCTAGTCTTAAAGGGACGGATTTGTGTCGGTGTTGATTAAAGCTCCCGTGATTGGATCAATGTCATGTGTGGGCTGTTTCGGGCCAATCAGGGCCATATCCTACAAAGCGACTGCATAAAACCCTTTTGCAATCTCAACATCGAAACATACGGCACTTCCTCCTAAACAGTATGAGAAAAGATTCACTCATTAGCCACTGGCTTGTCAAAGTGCTGAGACTTATGATGTGGGGTGTTTTATACATAAAATATGGTGTCAACATGCATAATACGTCGGGTTATTCACACTGATAATCATAAAGCAAGCACTCTTATACACTTCCCACCTTCATTGAATGTCCAGCTGGGTGTCTGACTGAACGCGTCATCCGACAGCGGTCTATCCTCCTGGTAGTTTCGGTCCATAAACTGGGACTGTGAGTAGACGGAGGGGCCGTGCGGTCGACCATGCGTACCTCGAATTCGGAACTGTATTGTTATCGGACCGATCTCATAGCTGCCATCGGTGACATGCAGTTCGCAGGAGTCGTACACGAAGTCACTGGTGTATTCGCCGGTGTAGATATAGCTGGAGATTTCAACACAAAGCAGTCTAAGCACATGAGGTCCATAAAGTCCAAAATTATTTAAAATGAACTCTGGAAGCTATGCTCGATTCTTTTGACTACAAGAATGTGTCATCTAAAATGCCCACAAGACAATCAAAAGAAGTAAAAGACAACAAATAGCCGTAAGTGCCCGTGCAATTTCATCCGAATTGCTCGAAGAAACAACCAATGGTAGTTTGTTCCCGCCTAAAACGCCCGTTTGACAGAATCAATATAATTGTACCCGGGGTTACACAAATAACTCAAAAATTCCTATCCATACTATACCAGCTCCTGAACAGTCCATGTTGGTAAATCAGGAAAGTCTTATTCATCAGATCGATTTACTGCTAACAACATAGCCGGAAGACCACCAAATCCCCTGATGCTGACGTCAATAAAGGAAAGGTTTTTCATCGGGGTTCAGTTTCAAGGGGAGGCGCCAAGTCAACTTTTAAGAAGGCACCTAACTCAGGCTGTATCACGGAACTTTCCAGCAGCTGACGCCCGCGTACCGTTCTCCACTAATCTCATCCTTTACAGAGAGGACAAAGACAAACTACCAGCTCAGACCACCTCTGTGTTTGTTTAATCTTTCGCCTGTTCCTATGGAGCAGAATATATTGGTCGCATGAGCCGGCGTTTATCCAAAAGTATAAAAGAACACACTCCAGCATGGTTAGGAATTGGCGAAATAAAGAATGTTAACAGCTCTATCCTCGCGCACAGATCCCTGTGTAGATGCCGGACAGGCCTTTCTAGTGATTTACATGGTTCCGTCAAGATATCCAAAAATTCTTGGGCAGCGCCTGTTAACTACGGCATAGGCAGCTGCAATCAGGCTACGTGGAGCGGTCCTGTGCGCACAGAAGAACTTCATGCAGGTCCCACAGTTGCCATGGTTAAAAGCCACCAAGTCAGCCCCTGCGTATAATTACCTATCCCGAGACCACCTTCTCCCTCGCGCTAACTGGCATTTTAGTGTTGTGCTCTCCCCTGCCCTCCCCCCTCCCAACCCGAGGCACAGCACAATTGTCAACCTGCCTGTATCTTTTAATTCATTATTTCAATAGCCTGAAGAGAATTTATCTAAATAAAAATATGCTCGCCAAATTACCTTTTGGAAGCAGGGATAATCACTTATTTTCCAAAAAAACTGGCAATCTGGAATTAGTTCAAGTGAAACGGTTATGTCAGTAGAGTGTAAACTTGAAGCTCGGACAATCACAGCCAGTAGGTAGTTGCTCCAAGATGCAGTTGAAACACTGTTCACCGAACCCTGGATTATGCCATCTGCCACCAGCGCAACAATTCTATGATTGCGGACCGGATAGTTAGTTCGTATTTTGGTTAGACTGACATATCGACAACCACCCCCGTTAAATTAACTGTCAGATCAGATGACTTGATTTCATTGGAATCGCGATTCTATGGGTGGGGATAATTAAAGTGGTCAGGAGAGAATGTCGGAAGTTGGCGATAGCGGACATTATGCGTAGGCGTCCCACGCTCGTTCCACTCCGGCCACCTGATGCGCGCTGTATGAATCGAACCAATGAAAGAACAGCGAGCTGCTCTTACACGCAATGCATGACTTTCATTGGCTGTTACGCCTTGCCACAGAAGTCAAGCCGTCTCAGGTGCCAACGTTAGCACAAACGGAACCGTCTTAACCTTAAGCCAAAAATGCTATTAATCACTTTGTTAGGGTAGCGAGGACGTTTGTTGTCGGTAGGCTGAAAAGTTGGCACTGAAAAGTCATTCTTATAGAACTTGTGATTTCGCCGGAGTAGATCAACTGGGTCGCTTTGTGAAGGTCTAGCTCAGGTAGTTGGAGCGTCGGTTGTGCCTCAAACCCTGGTCTTACTGTCAACGGTTGGAGTCCCTCAGAGGTCGCCGAGTCTTCCACAAATAGGTCAAATAAAATATGATATGGTTGCTGATTCAGGCAGTAAACTGTTTTATCATTTCTTCATGACTAAATAAACAATTATCGATGCCGTGCAGCATATCGGCTTGCTTAAGTACCAAGGCTTTTACTACGTCTCGATCTAAAGCACAGTCTAAGGTAGTTATGTGGGAGCGATTAAGCCTTTTCGATGGGAAAAATACAGGATATTTCCTTTGTTCATATATGTTGTCTCATAGTACTCGCATGAAACGCTGACAGTGGATCATTATGCAGAAGGCGAAATGATACATGACAGTTGTCTACTAAGCTTCCTTGGAGAGAGACGCGAGTAACAGAAAGCGTAGACGATAGCAAAACCAGAACCCTATTCACCCGAAGTTCAAAATGAGAATCCTAGCTTCTAGTCAGACGTAGAATTGCAGAGAGGTCAGTAGGCAGCAAAGGCTGTTGTAGCTGGAGAGCGCGCCTTTTACGCGGCAGTGTGTCCACTGACTGAAAGGTCGTGTTCGCATCGTTGACTGCCGAACATTACTCAATGAGAGATTGCGCGGATTACAACATAAATGTTTGGTCTACCATGTACATTCATTCTCGCCCGTGTCAGATCAGAGCCGCCCCTGCCGTTGCCTAATGTAGTAGGTGGGCTAACTCATGAAATGTCGACCAAAATTCCGAAATGCGTCTTCGTTTCGAAAAGATTACTGAAGTAGGGTTGTAAAACTAATCATCGTACAGCATAGTCCTATAATAATTCAGTTACCTCAAGATGCCGGCTTTCGAACGAACCTCTTTTTGGCTGCATGCAAAAACTATAGTCTGCAAAAATGACTGCTTGTTTAGGATGCATCTTCCCACTGATTTTTGGTGCCCTTAAAGATTCAATTACATTTTATGGAAAATATGCATTAAAATATGCATTATTTTGATCAGTCGGTGGAAACTTACGTCTCCTTCCAATTTTATACTTGCAGGAAGGATATGATTCGGTTTTCAAAGATTTTTCTCATTCCCGGATAATTTTTAACCCCACCTGCCCTTACACTTACATTCAGGGTTTCCGAACTACAAGCCGTACATTTTCCGCGTATGGAAAACCTTACGTTTCTCTACGGCATTAAGAGGAGACCGCATGAGCTTCATAAAATTTAGTGGCGGATTTAAGCCGTGCTGTTAACTTTACAAGCCAAATTAGTAAATGCAGAGACATGACGTTTTATAAACGGTCATTTCACGGTATAAAAAATCTCATAATTAGAAGCTTTTTTAAAAACCGAATTATTCCCTTCGAGTATAAAATTGGAAGAAGACGTCACTGTCTTCCGAATGAGCAGAAGAATGACTATTTTTATCGACATAAGTTGTCACTTTTACTGAGTATAGTTATTGTATGCAGCGGGAAAAAAGTTCGTTCGATAGCCGACATCCTGAGGTAACTGAAATATTACGGAACTATGCCGCACGATGATTTGTTTTACAACCCTACTTAATAAATTTTTTCGACACGACGACGCATTTCGTAATTTCGGCCGACATTTCATGAGTCAGCTCACCTACTGTAGGTGGCCCACTCCACACACTAAACACTCCACACCCCCACTACACATGGGGTCAGGTCGTAGACAGCAAGCATAGACAGGCTATTAAGTTTTCTCAGCCCCTCTCTCTGAGTCCATTTGCGGCAGGGTGCGTTAGATGCTACGCAGATGCGCCTCACCATAAAATGGTTAACACGCAAGTCCCCGCTGCCGGACAAAAGTTGTGGGGCGGAGGTGGGCGACGTCTCCTGCAACAGCCGAACCAGCTGTTTAGAGAAAAAAACGACTTTTACACTCTACCATTGAGCTGTCGTTTACACAATATTTCATAATGCCACCAAATTGAGGGTTACAGTAAGTCTTCACCTTTTCTAAACGCCTAACGTGAAATATAAGAGGAGACGACTGTCATACTCCCAGCGCCTAGACCTAGTATCCGCAATATTCGATATTGGAAAATTTATTTGATTTCTAGCCGTCTGGCAAAATACTTTTATCACTTAACTACTGGGGAGTATCGGTAGATTCATTTAGAAACTCTCCGTCACATACGGTATTAAGTGGTCGGCCTGCTTTGATTGAGTCTAATAAGTGAAATAAATGAGATGTCCTTAGGGTAGTAACCGATCCTTCATGTTTGGCCAACTAGTGAGAGCAATGAAAAGGCCTGTGAAGACTGTTTGTGTGAATCTCTATACAAGGACATGTTAACCAATGAGAACTGAATAGCTGTTTCTGCCGAAACTACTTCCATCAGGTACTCAACTCTACCGGATCGACGATGTTTGCCTCCGGCAAACGAGCGAAACAGGTATTGAATCATACAGTGCGTGACCGATCTCATGAAATGTTGGCTGAAATTCTGAAATGCGTTTTCGATTAGGAAGGATTACTTGGTCACGGTTGTAATACTGATTATCTTGCGGCATACTCTTATAACATTTCGGACTCGGCAGGATGTCGGCTTTAAAATGCACTTCTTTTCAATCTCCTGTAAAAAGCGTGTTCGGTAAGAAATGACTACTTAAGTAGCATACATTTTTCCCATTGATTTTCGATGGTCTTGCAAATTCAAATATATTTTATAGAAACCATAAACCAAAATATGCTTTCTTTTAGTCAATCAATAGAGAATCACGTCTTCTTTATATTTTATACTTAAGTAAGGAGTATAATTAGGTTTTAAAAAATTTTTCTAATTGCCGAATAATTTGGAGCCTGATCATTCGTTGCATTAGCGCTTAGCGATTCCAGTCTACAAGGTGCATGCGTTCCGCGTAAAGAAGATCACGTATTTTTCTATGCCATTAAAGAGATATTATACAGGGTCCATAAAATTTTGCAATGGATGCGGACCATGTTGTACATTTCATGAGGAGAAGTGGTAAACGGCCACGTACGATGCTATGTGAATGAACATATCGCGGTCTAAAAAGTTTCATAATTAGAAACTTTTTTAAAACCTAATTATACTCCTTCCTTAAGTATAAAATATAAAGAAGACGTGATTCTCTATTGATTGACTAAAAGAAAGCATATTTTGGTTTATGGTTTCTATAAAATATATTTGAATTTGCAAGACCATCGAAAATCAATGGGAAAAATGTATGCTACTTAAGTAGTCATTTCTTACCGAACACGCTTTTTACAGGAGATTGAAAAGAAGTGCATTTTAAAGCCGACATCCTGCCGAGTCCGAAATGTTATAAGAGTATGCCGCAAGATAATCAGTATTACAACCGCGCCCAAGTAATCCTTCCTAATCGAAAACGCATTTCAGAATTTCAGCCAGCATCTCATGAGATCGGTCACTCACTGTAGGTAGTCTCATAGCACTGAGACAGTCATCTAAGTCCTCTTGGTGTAGGCATCACGTCCTCTTCAAGAAACTGTTTCTAAAGTACGAGCAAAAACAATTAAATTTTCACGATTCCACCTCGTAGCACAACATGTTTGTTTACTCACTAAATGCGGTCTGAATCCAGTTGACGTTTTGTGAAGCTGTCCCCCTCGCCGAGA